>JACEFZ010001253.1:312500-342720 GCA_014155875.1 Cepaea nemoralis
GTGTTGGTTTATCAATCTTCTTTGGCTTCCTGCGTAGTGTTCTTGTTTGGCCACCCCTCTTTTAATTTGCTGCTCTCGCAGTCTGGCCATTGTTGTAGATTCACAGTCATCACTTGGTTCTCGCAAAAGTCTTACTTCTCGTAGAGCATTCAGAATGTCAGCCTGGTCCATGGCGCGTCCGCCCTCCACAGTAGCCTCACCTGCGAGCTTGTCAGCCCGCTCATTTCCTTGTACTCCCGCATGCCCTGGCACGAAGATGAAACTAATCTTTGCCAGTCGAGACCGCTCCAGAGGCAGCAACCATTCTCTTCGGATCGACCCCTCCTCTATCCTCTTGATCATGTTCATTGAGTCGCTAAGGAAACAAGCCCTAGTGAATGTCTGTGTCTCGAGCCATGTTATTGCTTTACTTACTGCCATGACTTCCATGGTCAGGCTACTTGTGGTTTCAGTGAAAGCACCAGAGTCCTCCTTCACAATTCTCCCTCCGGCCCGAGCTGTAAAGGCCCATGAGCTTCTCACATGTCGGACGACCGACCCATCTGTGTAGATGACCGCGTCACCGTCTAGCGAATTCTCGAAAATCAACGCTTGTACTTCAGCCTCAACAGCAGCCGGATTTTCTTGTCTGCATTTTCTATCTAGTTGGATGCAAACTGAAAAGGATGTGCAGAAGTCTGTTGGCACTTGCACCCACTCCTCGCCAGGTTCTAAGTCCTCAAGTGAACACACCTGTTGAAGAATGTCTTCGGCTTGACCCATCCACGACCGTCCTCTTTTTAACCTGCTGCCCTTCACCCTCCTAATTTCACTATGCAGTGGATGTTGTGTGTTTGCGTTAATTCTGAGGTAGGCGCGTGCCCTGCAACCTTGTATTCTCTCTTCAATGGTTGGAAAATCAAGAAGGTAGCGCATCGCCCTGCATGCTGTATCTCTTGTACATCCAAGAATAATGCGCATAGCTTCATTCTGTATCCTTTCCATCCTTTCTATCTGCTTATGGCTGAGAGTCAGGATTGCCATTGCATACTCCAAAACAGACATGACCAGCCCCTCGTACAGAAGACATAGATGGCGCTGCTCACAGTTTGCTGCCGCCATCACCCGCATCGCTGCCAAACCCCGCTTGGCCTTTGTTATCACCTGGTCTATGTGCACATTATAAGCAAGGCTTCGATCAAACCGTATCCCCAGGTAATTCATTGCCTGCGTTCTTTCCACCGCCTCTGAACACAGCATTACAGTTGGTGTTGGAGTGTTGACAATATGATTATTCAACGAGAACCAAGTCACTGTTGCCTTTGTTGGGTTGACCATTGCCCCAGCTTCATCACACCAAGTACTTATGCGATTGAGTTCGGTTTGTAGTTCCACAGCAACCTCCTCTCTATCCTTACCCTGACGATACACTAAAACATCATCGGCATATGACAATGTCCTGCCAGGTCCAGTGATCTGCTCACTGGTGATTCTCACTGTGTAGGCGTTGAACAGTACCGGAGATAATGGTGATCCCTGTGGTAGGCCAGGATATATTGTTGTTGGTTCCGAAGTCCAACTGCCACATCTAAAAACTACTTTCCGTTGGAAGAGGGCTGCAGCGATCCAACTAAGGAGGAATGGACTTACGTTTAGTTCGAGAAGCTGAAACATTAAAAAATCCAGTGGTACTCTGTTGTATGCGTCCTCAAGATCAATCGCTGCAGCAACGGTTTCAGTGCCTGCGTGGAAACCTTCATAGACATCCTGGGCAAAGACTGCTGCATTGGTCCAGGTTTCTCTTTTTGGACGGTACCCACCCAGGGTAGGTGGGAAAACACCTTGCCTCTCTAGTTGGCTTGATATTTTCCTGGCAATTACCTTCTCCAGCAGCTTGCCTATTGTATTCTGCATGGTTATAATTCGATATCCCTGAATTTTTTTGTGGTCTTTGTCAGGCTTCGGCAAGGGAATCAGGTAGCTGTGTAACCATTCCTCCTTGATGCTAGCACTCCCTATACTGTTGTTGTACATGTCTGCTAGTTTCTCTAGCTCATTGTCGGTACACCTATTTATGTCGTCGTATCTTATGCCATCAGGACCTGGAGCACTGTTTTTTGATCGTCGAAGCACAGCCTTGATTTCTTTCACTGTCACTGTGTCTTCATCCGAAGTGTTCTGGGCCTTGCATCTGTCTGAGGTGACCTCCTTGGCCAGATTTCGGCCTCCCATGTCTGTCTGGTTGCTCTGCTCAAGGTAGCGTTCAAAGAGGGCTTTGCCCTTGTCCTCGTCAGTCCTCTGCCAGATGAGGTCAGCACCTTGGAAGTCAGAAATTCTCTTATTCTTGACTACACCACTCATGCTTTTATGTAGTCGCCAGAACAATTTCAATGACTTGTCTGTGCTTACTCTTTGACACACCTCTGCCCATTTTTCGCTTTTAACAACCTTGACCAGTTTTTTTTTAAATAGCTTACTTTTGTGTGCATCTCTCTTTCTAAGTGCAAGCAGGGACTAGGATGACCAGCTCTGTTCATCTTGGCATTTTGCCATCTCCTTACAGCACTACGCTTATCCACCCAAGCCTTCTCCACCTCGAAACTCCACCACGGTGGCTGCTCCCAGCTTTTTTTCCTGCCCTGAAACGTTCTGCGCTTGTCACGTCTTATTTTACTCACCACATCTTGCCCTGTACTGTCATACTGGAACGTCTTTACCTTTAGCTTGTGCTGCCTGGTTCTGCCTTTCTCCACCAGTATGCTGCAAGGGTGGTGGTCGCTGCCATGGTGTCCTAGGACACCCCATCTACACACTGTAGTGAGTGAAGGTGAAACTAGCGCCAGATCAATAGCACTGTCCTCATCGCCCGGACGGCTTGCTGTCCTGGTGACACCGCCACTGTTGATACAAACCAGGTCGATGGTTTCCAGTGCAGTCTCGAGCTCCTCCCCCTGTGTATTGGAGGAAGTGTTTCCCCATGATCTGCCTTTAGCGTTGAAGTCACCACAGAAAATAACATTTCTCTCGTGGCCTAATATGCCACTTAAGCACTGCCACTTCTGGGCGTCCACACTGGCATTGCGGGCATAAACATTAACCAACACGAATGGTATACTGGAATGAACTCTCAACGCCTGTATTTGTATATCGTCACTGTCCCAACTGGACATGTCTAGCTCTGACGCCACCATGCTTTCGCGAACGAGGATCGCCATTCCCAGATGTCGTCTGTTGTAGAAACATTTAAAGCCGGCAATTTGGAGTAGCTGATCGCCCAGTCTCGTCTCCTGGAGTGCTACAATGTCGTTCCTGTAAACTAGGGTTTCTAAAATAGAGCCCCGTTGTTTTACACTGGCACAGTTCCAATATAGAATACGGATATTCCTGAGTCCTAGACGGTGACACTTGAGTCTAAACCGCCTCAAACCACCACGCTTACCTTGCTTCTTTCTCCCTGCGCGGCTACCACGCCGCTTCGGTATGTTGACTGCTGACCGCTCGAAGAAAACACGTTGTTCCGCCATGTTGAAAAAACGTAAACACAGACTGAGAAAACCACACACGCTGCTGAAAATTCACTCAAGGATGGCTTCGCTCGATGCACGAACTCCGTAGCACCCGCGCAGATCTTGAGTAGAAACTCCTGGTTTTACATCCTGGCACACCAATTACACGCAAGAGATGAATAAATCCATCCCCTACGCGAAAAAGTTAACGAACACAAAACAACACGACCGTCCGTCGCCATCTTGAAACCGGAAGACATCATCATATCTTATACCTCACACTTCATACCTCATACATCATCATACCTTATACCTCACACATAATTAAACCTTATACCTCACACATTATCACACCTTATACCTCACATATCAGTATACCTTATAACTCACACATCATCACACCTTATACCTGACACATTATAACACCTTATACTTCACATATAAGCATACCTTATGCCTCACACATCATCAAACCTTATACCTTGCACATAATCACACCTTATACCTCTCACATCATCAAACCTTATACCTCACACATCATCAAACCTTATACCTCACACATTATCTCAAATTATACCTCATACATAATCACACATTATACCTCACACATTATCACAAATTATACCTCACACATAATAACTTATACCTCACACATCATATCTTATACCTCACACATCATCATACCTTTTACCTCAAACATCATACCTTATACCTCAAACATCACACCTTATACCTCACACATCATCATCACACCTTATATCTCATACATATCCATACTTTTGATACTTGAGACAACGGATGCCATGTTGACAACACTGCCTCCTGTACCTTGATCAATGAACTGAAACAATACAAACAATATGTTTGGTTTGAAAGGATCATCTTCACTGCACAAGATAACTCTATAAGAGCTCAACCTGTTCCCATAATCACACAAGGATCTGAACTGGGTCACAAACTCCATAGCAATGTAGATCTGAAATCGTGTGCATATGATAGCAACAACTGTATGAATATTCTTTTGTATGGGTAGATTTTCTGGTATATGCAACTATAATTTATCATTTAATGTAAGGCATGTCATGATTAACAGAAAATAAACTATCTGTAAATAATGACACATGCACTAAAATTGAATTTACCCATGCTATACCCATCAAGTGCCTACTGGTCTATAAAAATGTTAGTTAGTTAGTTAGTCGTGGTTCCAACTTCACGGCAACAGGTCGTCCCCATATTGCTCCAAGTCTATAAAAATATGGGGGTCGGGGGTGGGGAGAACAATAACATCAATACCCAATTTGTCTGAAGTCGTGGAAACGGGTCATTTATTTATATTTTTTAAAATGATATATATATATATATATATTCAATAAAGTGTCTTTTTTATCAATTTGTGTGATCCTCAAAAGCATTAATCAATACATGTGGTGACACCTTTCCATGCCACGACAAAAGGCTGCCAAGAATCTTCTTTCAGTTTCTGTATCTATCTCTGTGTCTATAAATCTTTCCAAATGTCACATGTTCTAGTTTGTCTCTTCTCATAATGTGGCCAAAAATTATATCTTTCTGTTTGTGATAAGGTGTCTTGGTGTCTTAGCCTCTTTCAAAACATTTAAATTACTTGGCTGTCCAATGAACTTTCAACATTCTTTTGTAAAACCACATCTCTGAGGCCTCAAGTGAATTTGTTGACATGTATATCAGCCATTATTTTTCTATGTTCAGCTCTTGAGCACATGCCCAAAATCTGCCTTTTCTTTCACAAGTTAATTGTTTAGAGTAAATGTTGGGTTATGACTGGTAGCAGTGAACTGAAACTCACTGTTTCGGACTGACTTCAAAGTGAAAATTCCATCACGTGTCAACAAACAGATAACTAGTAGGGACTTGTAGATGTAATGGGAAGAAATACATGCTGTGTAGTTTACTTAACCTTACACCTTAACATGTGGAGCCACTTTTAGGTGAGTATCGTAAGCTTCGAGTGATTTTTAGCTACAAGTATTTCAAGTGCCATACAATATGAGTTAATTTTGTCTGGGGCTGAAAAAGTTAATAATGATGATAAAAAACAAAAAAGTAAATGTTAAAATACAAGACAGGGAGGATGGAAGCAAGGACAAGAACATGCAGAAAAGTAGTGTAAAAGGAAAAAAAAGACAAGAGACAAGAAAGTTATTGTTAAGGTTGGTAGCTGAGAAAAAGTTAATGAATTATTCAATTTGTGGCAGCCAGATTTTATTGCCTTATAACTAATGGGTTTTGAAACAAAATGATATAATTGTAAACAAATAAGAATATGAATAATGAAGACACAAACAATAGACTGCACGATTTATTGCCTGGCATGTTTCACTGCATCTCATCAGGAACATACATCAGGTACAGGTACATCATCCTGTGTGTTGCCGGGGCCCATAAGGGAAGCAAAGCAACACTGTAGCCTACTACGCATGTCGTAAGAGGCGACTAAGGAGGCTTGATGATTCCATCGCCCTGCTACTGAGTGAGTGCGTGGTGCGACACTGTGAGCTGTGAGTTTCATGTGAAATGCTTTTGAATCTGCCCGAGGTTTTTTGGAACGTGACTGCATGTTCGGAGCGATTGCAGATGGCTATGTCCCAGAGTTGACCGGTTTTTGCCTTATGCAGAAATGCGTGGCTGCTGGGCTTCTGGTTGACTGCCACTGCCATTGACGATGAACTGTATTTCATGGACTGTGTGGGTGAACATCTAGGAAACATCCAGATGGGAAAATGACTGCCGATTCTATCAGAAATGAACTGGGTGTTTTGTGGGGGACTATTGTGTTGACATTCTTTCGGCGGTATTATGCACAGTGTATCTGTGCGGGCTTTTGTTTGTCGAGACTCCTGTCTTTTCCACTTTTCACATTGGGCAGTGGGGTATTTTGTGTGATATTCACTGGCACAGGAATGGAGCATAATGGGGACCACCCGTTGCTGTGAAGTTGGAACTGCGACTAACTAACTAACTAAGGTACATACTGCATAAATCACGCAACATAAACTAAAACAATAAGATAACTGAGAAGTACGAAACTTTCAGAATGAAGAGGCAAACAGGCAGGCATATTAGAAAACAGACATGAAAGTAAGAAAGAATAAAGAGAAGCAGTTGTTCATAGTAGATATTTACCTTAGGAATAAAATGTGAACACATGGTATATACACTTTTGACATTCAGATTGAAAGAGAAATCCCATGACTTCTCATCACATTCCAACAGGGTCCCATGGTGAACATATCTTTGTGAGTATTGGAAGTAGAAATATTTCAAGTTATTACATTACCCTACAAACAACTGAGCTCATAACATGGTAACAAACAGTAAACTAATATCAATAAAGTTCACAATATGATAAATACTACACTAAGGTCAACAAAATTTATGGAGATCAGCTTGGCTGAATGCATAAGAATGAGTTCTTAAACATCAAGTATGCTGATGCTGAGGTAAGGGGTTCAACCCCTACACCAGACAGTTGGACTAAAATGTTGACCTCTCATCCTTGACTTGGGGAAGTAAATACAAGTACCTCTGAAGTCAGAGTGAGCTCGTCTGATGGTGAGGGACACTGGTAATAATGGACAATGCTTGAGTTCAAAGCAATTAAGCACAAAAAACACTCTCCCAAAAAAATCCTACAAACAAACAAACTACAACTACAAACAAACTACAAACAAACAAACTACAACTACAAACAAACAAACTACAACTACAAACAAACTACAACTACAAACAAACAAACTACAATTACAAACAAACAAACTACAACTGTAAACAAACAAACTACAACTACAAACAAACAAACTACAACTACAAACAAACAAACTACAACTACAAACAAACAAACTACAACTACAAACAAACTACAACTACAAACAAACTACAACTACAAACAAACAAACTACAACTACAAACAAACAAACTACAACTACAAACAAACTACAAACAAACAAACTACAACTACAAACAAACTACAACTACAAACAAACAAACTACAACTACAAACAAACAAACTACAACTACAAACAAACAAACTACAACTACAAACAAACAAACTACAACTACAAACAAACTACAAACAAACAAACTACAACTACAAACAAACAAATTACAAACAAACGCACAATCTGGTCACAAATTATAAACTAAGAAAGCGTCCAACAAAATTAAAACAATGTAAACAATGCTCATATTTATAAAAAAAATAATTCACTTCAAAGAAATAGAAAAGATTACAATATTTGTGGTTACTTTTGGGTAATTCTGAGATAGGTTATAATAAGTTATAATGAAATAAACAACTTTGTAAAATCTGTAAAAACAAAGTTCAGGGTAGACACCATACTCAACATAAGAAAAGCCAAATCCATTAACAATGATACATTTCCCTAGCCTGAAGCCAACAGCACCTGCCGGAAACATAGAACATATTCCTGATATTAAGAAAAAGAACAATCATATAGTATTAGTGTTGGAGAGATTATATATATATATATATATATATATATATATATATATATATATATATATATATATATATATATATATATATATATACAGACCTACAAGCACTTAGAATCAACGACTGGCAAGAGAAGGTTAACCAGAGAATGGAGACGGATTGTATCTGCAGCAAAGAACCTCAATGGCTCTGAACGCTGAAGAAGAAGAAGAAGAAGAAGAAGAAGAAGAAGAAGAAGAAGAAGAAGAAGAAGAAGAAGAAGAAGAAGAAGAAGAAGAAGAAGAAGAAGAAGAAGAAGAAGAAGAAGAAGAAGAAGTTGATGCTATGTGTTGTTTGATCCATCAAGAATGATGATGACCATTCATTTCATCCAGTGGGGTTGAAAGTATGGAGCCGTGAGTTCTAAGATGACTGATAAGGCCTATTTTGGCTCGAAATGTTCTTTGACAATGTGGGCAGAGAATGCTGACGTTCCAGGGGGAGGATCTTCTGCAGTGGTTTTTCTTTCCAGCCTTTTCTTCACAGCTCTTGCAGTCCTGGTTGCTTCACAAGTGACTGCACTCCTGCGTAAAGATGTGCGCCACGAATTTTGGTCTTTGGCAGAAGTTTCCCAAGTGTCTTGATTCCAAAAGCTTTTAATGAGATTTTCAGAATGTCTTTAAAGCGTTTCCTCTGGTCGCCTTGAGAACATTTACATAATGCAGCTTGCCATAACAAATTTGTTTAGGGAGTCTGTGATGTGGCATGCAAATCAAGTGACCAACACTTGAATCTGATTCTTCATTAGTAGAGTGTGGATACTGGGCATGAACGCTCTTTCTAGGACTTCAGTGTCTGGGATCTTGTCTTGCCATTTAATCTTCAATAGCTTCCTAAGGCAGACTGTGTGGAAGTGGCTTAATTTCCTAGTGTGTCGCTAATAAACAGTCCAGGTTTCACATGCATATAGCGGTGTGTATAACACAACTGCTTTGTAGACTTTCAGCTTTGTTTGCAGGCTTATTCCATTTCTGTCTCATACATTCTTGTACAGTCTGCCAAAGGCCGCGCTGGCTTGGAGATTCTTGCATTCACTTCATCATCAATTGTGGCAGTTTGTGACATGGTGCTGGCAATATAGGTGAATTAGTCCACAAATTTGTCCACTTAGTCTATGACCGTTCACTTTGATATTCGGCACGGTGTGATTATTCCCTGGAGCTGACTGGTACATAACTACAGTCTTCTCGAAGATGATATTGAGCCCAAAGTTGGTTGTTAAAGTCCTATAAAGGACATAAGAAAGCACAGATGTTAGAGAGAGGGACATGGGGTGAGTAAGGGAGAATGAGAAGAATCTAGATGCTGAAAGAACGGACTGTACCCGTGAAGGACAGGTCAGTATGAAATGAACGACGCAGTACGCCTGGTCTCAACCCGGCATATGCAAGACATCTGACTTCCCACGGATTGCACGAGGGGCAAGTACCTCGTGACCACTGGGCAGTCGAAGGGAAGCCAGATGGGCTTTGGACTTGACTGAGAGAGGATGCGTGTCTGAGAGTGTGGCAGGATAGACTCTACTTAGTACTTCAGAGCTATTGAATAGCTGAGCCGTGTGACTTGTGTTTGTGTGTGGGGCTGTGATACGCGAGTGTAGTAATTGGTATCATGATATTGCATTGCCACATTATTGCTGTATAATGACTAGTGCGAGAATGAACACTGTTAGCGAGTGATGAGACAGTATTATGTAAATATACTTGAGATTAATAAATCATATGTTATTGACGCCTGAATTTATGTTTCATCTATGCTCGTACTATTTACCTGTCTCGAACCCTTCACTTTCAAAACCGCTAGACGCTGACAGGTTAACTATGGGGGCAAACGTCCGTTTCGACTAGTCCCAAGACAGATAAGACAACTGTAACTCTTGGACTAACCGAGTAAAATTGTAAACACACACACGACAACGACAATCTAATTATATATATATATATATATATATATATATATATATATATATATATATATATATATATATATATATATGTGTGTGTGTGTGTGTGTGTGTGTGTGTGTGTGTGTGTGTGTGTGTGTGTGTGTGTGTGTGTGTGTGTTTATCCTGATCCACTCTAAAGTCTATTCCAAATCTAACTGCTAATATAATTCTCTCTCATTACATGACATTGACATAGATATGACTATACGACGATATTAATGTTTTTCTGTCCTACAACAGGTTGATGTATTAATTTAAAGTACCTGTAAACAAGTTGCAGAAACTACGAAAGCAGCAGAAGTGACGAGTAGTGCTGGAACAACACCCGTTAAAATCAGATGAGATGAACTTTATTTCTTTTATTGCAATTCCAAATAGGCACTCATTTTGTTTTCAAATATGTAATTTTTGATGTACCATTTTTCAATCTTACTAAAAGGTACATAACCAACCAGTATATTTCATAATTAAGTCCCAAGGGACATAATCCTTTTGTGTACATAAAATATTTTGTAACATTCTAAAATGTTGACTTTAGAAAAGTGTATCGAGTTAGGAGAAAAGCTAGGTTACACAGGAGATAAATTAGCAGAATGGAGTCAAAAGACATATGCAGATAACGTACTAAGAGAAGAGAAAGAACAAGAACGACAGGACAGAGCTTTAGAACGTCAATAAAAGAATGTCTTATTTATGAGATTTTTATAGGTGTTCGATAACATAACAGTTAGACCAAATAAATTATGAATCTAAGAATCAAAGCTCGAAAGTTTACCACATGAATCACACACATACTGTGGATCAAGACATTGGAAATTCTAGCTTTTGACACTTAGATAACTTAAAAACATCACACATTAGAACACACACAGCACAAATACTAAACACACCAATGTAAATATAACACTTAAACACTCAACAAAATCAGATAAAGTGCACACACTTTAATAGTACAATCACGGGACATTAGTCAACACTTACAGGTTAACAAGGGACTTAAGTAATTCGGTATGGAAACAAAAGATGTCTAGTACATTCACTGCCAACATACGGGAGTAAAAAAAATGTTATACATACACAAATTTGGGACAATGGGTTGCAAACATTTTTAATGGGACCAAGGATATTTCCTTGATGAGCCTCTGTTAAAAGAGTCATTATATATATATTGATATATATTATGTAAATATACTTGATATTAATAAATCATATGTTATTGACGCCTGAATTTATGTTTCATCTATGCTCGTACTATTTACCTGTCTTGAACCCTTTGTGACATAGTGTACCAGTTTCCCCAGGTTGCAGACAAGTAGAACGTTTCTAAGAATTGAGAATTTCATATGTAAGGGCTGTCCTTACCTAATAAGGTAAGGAATGCCGTAGTTCGAAACGAGGCAGAATTTAGGACTGGCTCTAAATAGACTGCCGTTAGAGGGCTATAGTCTGGCCAGGCTAGACAAGAGCACTTGAGTTTTGCCCAGCCAACTAGTAAGATGTAGTTCCAACAAAAGAGGGTGTTTGTTTCGCCAGCAATGCCATTGTTTTGCTGAAGGTGAGAAATATTGCTTTTTGAATGTTAATACCTATATGATGCGACAAATATAATACATGTAACTTATGTATTTTTGTTGAAGTTGGTATCTGCAACATTACTTCTGTAAGACGAAAGCCTGAGGTTCGAACTTTGCACCTCGAACGTCTATACCACTGTACCATAATTCTATGCCTACAGTTCAGATCATGCTGTGATTGCTAATTCATATTCTGGTGAGGAAGGTGAGGAATAACTTACTATCATCTACAAAGTCTATGCAGACAATCTGTAACTATATCTTCACATTCGGTTCAATACTCTCTAAATAAGAGACTTGTCTTTATTAGACATCTAGTGAACTATTTATGTACTCAAGAGTGCATTTTTCAGATTCGTAACATGTACGCATTCATATTGTGTCTTAATCTTTATGTCATTTGTTTAATGAATATGCCGGGGAGGGAAGTAATTTTGTTTGTATAACCTCATGGGAAACTGAGAGTTGGACACCCCATTTTTTCAGATGGTTTTACAAGGCCTACATGTCCGGTCAGCATAGTCAAATTCATGAGAACGGCCTACATACTCATTTATTCCTGCAGTAGATAGTGCAGTGTTGCTTACCATAATAACAAGACATTGGAGCAGATGTTTAACATCCCGACTTCTAGTAGGGGGAGTAGACAGTTTAGTCAGAGAGAATCCGCTGTAATATTCTAGAACAGATTGTGTCCTTTCATATGGTGGGTGGTTCCCCATGTCCCTGTGAGAGTGTATATTTTTGGGTGTCAAGGTTTTGTCTATTTTGTAGTACAAGGAAGGGTCAGTTTAGAAGACCGTCCCGACTCCCCAACTAGAAGACGAATCAGTTTTACGGGGCAATACATAGATACTCCACTCGCCAGACGGGGGTTTCCCTCCTAATTTATATCCATTTGTTTGTCTCTGTGCGTCCATGAAAATGTATATTATGCCTAGATGTACAACGCTGTTTTTTCAATCGCACAGGCACTGGAAGCTGGCGAGGGACCTTGGCTATACTTTTATCTATAATTATTATAAAAGAGCTGGCTGTCCCACCTGGGCAGCTACAAGATTGAGGCGATGTATGGTTTTTGCAAGAGATGTGGCCAACTACACCTTAATCTGTTGAGCGGGTAACTGGCATTAACTATCAGACGGGGAAGAAAACTCATTGTTTTATTTCCAGCAGTCACGAGAAAGTCAAATCATGGTTACCTCCCTTTTTCAACTAATATGTTTCAACGTATTGGCCAGTGGCAAAACAACTATGTTTGAACTTGAACTGAGCACCATCTCTTACCAACTTCTACGTCTGAGAGACCATATAGATTTACATAGTTTGCTACCCGAACTACCAGACGAGATTTTGAAATGGGTTATCAATTTCATGTATAGTTAGAAGACCTCCAAAGTCGGTCTAGAACCAGTGATTGCCCACTTCAGTTTCAATGTTGCTCAAAGACATTGGGATGTATCTTGATCTACGATGTAAGAATACTACCCCCTTATCTTCTGAGGAGCCTCCTGGATGTCCTTCAACTAACAACACCCACGACCTTGTCAATAGTTCGGGTTTCAACAACTTATAGTATTATGGCTGATACTACCAATGGGTGAAATCACCATTTAATGGCAGACCCATTTTCCTCTCCAGACCCACGCCCGATCGAGTAGTCCAGACTTCAAGTCAACAACAACATTATCATTTTATATATCTAAATTCCTTCAGGAACAATCGTGGACAGTTACATTTGTCTGTCAATTATGTTCCACCATCAAAAGGGATTACATCAGAGTTAGTGATTCCATATCCACATCACTATGTTCTGCAGCCAGAGAACCTTTTTTTTACAGTGACATAGAAACTTGCTTGGTCAATTCAAGAATTGGATGACCCATCTCTTTATCAACGGTAGACTACGTAGAGGAGTTAAGATAGAGACTATAGAAGCATCTTCACATGACTATTTCCCTTGGAGAGTAGATACAGTGTGTGCGAGGCCCACTGAGGGTTTCTCATTTTCCTTGACTTAAGGAGTTACATATTACAGAATTTATGTAGGAGAAGTGACACAATCACCAGCCAGATCCAAGAGATGTGATCTGCCTTTTTTTAAAATTACAGTTAGAGATCATGTAGTAATGTATATGTAGGGTGTTTGATTAGACTGAACAAAGTTAACTGTAGTCCCGATATGGTTATTCAGGAAGACAACAATCAAGATTTGAGAGGTGTTTTGTTTCAGGGGATGGTTGAGACAGAGAAGGGGGTGAAGTTTTTAGTTTAGAAGTTAATTCATTGCTTTGATAATGTATTTGTTTGGTTATTATGTTTTATAGATTGTAGCAGAGATAGAGTCTCGTAATTCAATGTTTGGGATTCTATTATTACAGATATAATGAGGAACAGGAGCGTTCTCAATTGCTTGTGACTAGTGTTACAACGTTTTGTTATTGTAGAGATGTGTCACTGTTATTCATGTGCAGAGAACTGAAGTGGGAGGTCAGACAACACATGGACTCATATGAACTACAGAAAGATGACAGCTTAACAAACAATGTTCCATGGCGACTTGGTCGGTTCTCTTCCTTGTTATCCAGGAGGGTAGTCTTATCAATGTAGGTTGGGCGGGTGTCTATTTCAGTCCACGTCCCATTCTTACATAAATAGAGCAAAAGCTACCTCTATTCCTGGAGACTCCTAATAAAGAAACAGACTTGAACAAATGTCTTATATCGTGTATCCGGGCACTCTAACCCCTAGACCCTTATTCACAGATAATCTATATTTAATATCCCACACCCTTCACTTTCAAATACCGCTAGACGCTGACATTGGTACTGGCATATGAGAAAGCTGAAACATTATGTTGCATGTCTGCCTCTGATTTGGCATATAGAGCACAATCATCAGCAAACAGGAGCTCTCTGACAGTGTCATTGTTAATTTTGGTTTTAGCTTTCAGCCTTCTGAGATTGAACAACTTTCTATCCATGCGGTAGTTGATGTCTGTTCCAATGTCATTGTTCTCAAAGGTATTCGTCAGCATAGTTGAAAACATAAGGCTGAACAGTGTTGGTGCCAGGACACAGCTTTGCTTCACTCCATTGGTGACAGGAAAGGGCTCAGACAGCTCACCATTTTCCTGAACTCTTGCCTGCATATCACCATGAAATAGCTGCACTATTTCGACAAACTTTTGTGGACAGCCATATTTCGCCATAATCTTCTAGTCTTTCTCTGCTGACTGTATCAAAAGCCTTGGTAAGATCAATGATGTTGATGCTATATTGTTAGGCAAATTATTGGACTCTTAGGGTTAAATCTGTATTGCTAGAGAACTATCATGGTATTAATGTTTATGCTATATTGTTAGGAGAACTATTGGACTATTAGGTTTGATGATGTATTCACAAGAGAACTATCAGACTATTAGTGGTGAGCCATGACAGAGATCACTGACTCTTAAGGTACAAGGCTCATGCCCAGAACAAGGTTAAAAGTTTTTAAAGTATCATGTGCATATCATGATACTACACGCCCTCCTTGGGTAGTGAGATCAGACATTTAGCTCACTCATATAAGGGTAAAACAAAGGAGGCTCTGTGTGCAAGTTGCGCACTTTAAAAATCCCATGGCAGATAGAAATCTCAAACAGCAGGTCTTCAGGATTCTGCCCTGGCAAATTTGTTAGAAAAGAAAACATACCCATGAATAAACATAGCCCACTACCTTGGATGGAATCTACCTAGAGGAAGCAAACCTCACACAGATGCACGCTGAAGTCCAACATAATGACCTTCGAAGTGCATCACTAGATGTAATGTACTTCCCTCTAAAGATCACTTTAGATGCGTAAATCTTAAACTTCTTGTGTCTTTTATCACTTTAGATGACTAAATCTTACACTTCTTGTGAGTTTAATAGCTTTAGATGTGTAAATCTTACATGATGCTCATATAGTTCTTATATTATTTTAAACTTTGATAACTTTAGGGGTGTTAAAGTCACAGAGTGACTTTAACACCCCTAAAGTTATTAGAGTTTAAAATAATATAAGAAGTCACAGAGAAATAATATAATGAAGAAAATATAAGATAAATATAGATAAAGAAATAATATAATAAAGTCACAGAGTCTCGGGTAGCGGGGTAGGGGGTATCCCCTATCAAAGGAGAAGTAAGGCGCCTCCTTCCCTCCGCTAGCCTACGGGACACCCTTGGGCAAGGTGGAGTACCCGTTTAGGCCCCCCTTCCCGATCAGGGTTACGCTCCCGGGTAGGTGGAACCCGTTAGCTTTAGACAGCAATCCATCTAGGAGACGGAAAACTCCAAATATAGACCCCCAAGTTCAAGGTGGACCAGCGTGCTGAGGAACTGGATGGCCATGGGTTAACTGGTCGTGAACGTTGGACGTCTGACAGGCGTGCGGGGCGGCATCAGGCTATGGACTCCTGCGGGACATCCCCTGCCTCTTCCCTAGCAAGCAGGCAATGCTAGAGTGACCGTTTATTTCCTGCAATATCCAAACTTTGCCTATGGATTTATTTAACCATGAGAATTGTCACCGGGGCTACGGAGCACGTGCTCTGCGCTTGACACATCCCTCAGAGGCTAGCAAAGAGAGAGTGAGGAGGAGAAGACGAGGAAATGGTGTGAGACGACGGCATATAAATAGGATTGCATGCGCCAGGAGAACAAGACGAAAAGTGTAGAGACTAGGTTTCAACTATGTAAGAGTGGGATACTGGAATTGTCGCAGTGCCAGACAGAGAGGTCCTGTATTGGAGAGACTAATGTATGATTTTGACGTCCTCATGCTCCAGGAGCTAAATACAGACAAATACCATTGCCCTGGGTACGCCAGTTAAATAAACCCTACTTGGCAGAAGAGACATGGACAAGGTCTGCTGGTGAAGGAAGGAGTGAAGCATGTGGTACTCGACTTGAGCCAGTGGAATCATAGTGCAAGAGAGGTCCAGGGTATACAAATGGAGATTGGTGGCTTAAGTTGGAACATCATAAATGTATATGCCACAGTAGACTGTTTTGTCAGAAAGGAACATTGGGACTGGCTTAAGGAACTGGAGGAATTACCAGGTGATAGGCTACTCATATGTGGAGACTTCAATGCAAGGAACAGAGTTTGAGACAGTAGTGGAGAAAACCGACAGGGAATTGCCCTTGCAGATGCCATGGTGGACTCCGATGTGGTCTGCATAAATGATGGTAGGCCGACAAGAATGGCAATGAGGCCTGGCGATGCAGACACAGCTATTGACTTGGCACTTGTCTCCCAGTCATCAGTCCTTGATGTGAAGTGGAATGTTTTAATGACCATGGGAGTGATCACATGCCATGCTCAGTCCTGATCTCTAAACCCAGGAAAGTTAAAGCTGGGAGAGCTCACAAGACCTTCCGGTATGAGAGGACCGATTGCCTTCTTGGACGCCTCAGAAAAGGGGCATGCAACAGGACTGTTAAAACTCCCTTTTTGCAGCCCCCATGGTGGACCCCAGAAGTAGACCATGCTTGGAAAGCAAAGAGAGCTGCAGTGAAGCAGCTAAAGAAAGTGCGACAGATACTTCGAAGCTCACGAGAGGAAGTGGACACAGCGGAAAATGTCAAGAAAGACAAGGTGGAGGTTTTCAAGCGCTGTGCTGCAGAGGCCAAAAAGGCAAAATGGGAATGTTTCATGAAGGAGATTGGAGGTGATAAAACACTGCAAAAATTCTGGAAACTGCACAGACAAATGCAGAGAAAAGATCGGCCGATGACAGTGGGAACAATCTATAGAGATGATGGTGTGCGCGTGACAACAGACAAAGAGAAAGGGGAGGCATTTCTCCAGAGATATTTAGAGCAGACCAATCATAATGATGCGGACACCAGGAATGCAGTTAGAGAGGAGCTATCTGGCACCACGAAGAATATGCAGTATGAAGACATCATACGGGTGGAAGATGTTAAACACATTTTGAAAAAGGCAAAAGACACGGCACCAAGGCCCGATGGGGTCAGGTATGGCCACATGAAGGGTTTGAGCGAAGCAGACCTGGAGGAGATGACCGACTGCTTTAACCAGATCATTAGGACAGCATCAGTACCGCAGGATTGGTTGCATAGCTATCTCATCCCTATCCCAAAACCATTCAAGGTTCAGTCAAAGCTTAGCGGCTGTAGGATCATCACCCTTCAAAATACATTTGGGAAGGTTTTAGAGAAGATAGTCGCTGTTAAGCTGCAGGATTTTTTGGAAAGGGGGAAGCTTCTTCCAAGAGGCCTGGGGAGCTACAGGCCAGGAAAAGATATCTGGTCTAATGCAGCCACTTTTGCCTTTGATATTTATGAGGGGATCCAGAGTAGACAGGAAACGATGGCGGTAGCGCTTGATCTCGAGGATGCGTACAATAGAGTTCGATATGATATTTTGATGACCGCACTGATGGAGAAGGGGGTCAATCCCTGGTTGGTGAACTGGATAGCAGCCGTCCTGCACTCTCGTCGGGTTGCTCTCCGTCTGGGCGCATGGACCTCAGAGCCACATATGTTAACCTCGGGACTGCCACAGGGATCTGCAGTCTCACCGGTGCTCTTTAATGTGTATACGAGCAAGATTGCAAACCTAGAAGCACCAGGGGTTGGAAGAATACTAACATTTGCAGATGATATTCTTGCATATAGGCAGGGTAGAGATAGGGAGCAAACAGCCCAGGAGTTACAGGCGACAGTAGATGAAGTGATTGACTGATGCACAGAAATTATTGCTGTCATCCACCCAGAAAAGGCGGCTATTTTGTGGTGCTCTTTGGACAACAGGATTGTAAGAGCTGATGTCCCAAGCCTCCCGATAGATGGTAGAAATGTCAGCAGAGAGAACAAATTGAAGTATCTGGGGATCACATTTGACAGGAGCCTATCCTTCAAGGACCATGTGAAGACGGTCGTGACAAGAACTTAAAAGGGACTCAATGCACTTAAAACTATGGCTGCAATGAACATAGAGCAGAGAATGCTTTTCACACTATACCAGCACTTGATCCTCTCAGTAATTGATTATGGATTAGGTCTGCTCACTGTCTCAGGGAGTCAGCTGGTGAAGTTAGAGCGCATACAGAATGAAGCTATGCGGGTCATTCTGGGATGCACTAGAGATACCCCAGTAGTGTGTATGCGGTACATCCTTGGTCTGCCGACTGTTGCTGGTAGGCTCAAGGTGATGCAGGCGAAGGCATACCTCAGAGTAGCTGCAGACACAGACCACCCACTGCATGAGGCGCTGGACGCAGTTAAGGGTCAGCGACTGATAAGAGGGAAATCATGGATGGCTCAGGCGGAGGATACGATCAGACAGGTGTGCCCCCTGGAGAACATTAGGCGTGGAGAGGAGTGGGTCAGAGTGCCAGCGGAGCAGTCAGACTTGTGCAGAGTTATAATCACATTAAGCCGGGAGTGCAGGGAGTGGCCAGCAGGGGCCACGGAAGTAGAAATCCAGCAACTAATTCAGGACAATGCTCACTCGAGTGATGTGATTATCTACACAGATGGTTCGGTGTCAAGAGGTGAGAGAAGTGGCTGGGGTTTCATAGCCAAAGCAAATGGTCGATGTTTGTGGCAGGAGAGCCTGGCATATGATACCACAACATCCAGCTTAAGAATGGAAGTGGAGGCAGTCACTGCGGCTCTCCGCTGGATGGAGAATACGACACACACACACACACACACACACACACACACACACACACACACACACACACACACACACATCGTGATTGCAACTGACTCAGAGAGCATGCTGACGAGGGTGAGGACGGGCAGACTTCGTGCGGAGTGGCTTGCTTCGCTTCGGAGGTCACGGGTGACAAGCATCGCCTGGACCTTTTCTCCGGGGCATGCCGGTGTGCTGGGAAATGAACAGGCGGACAGATTGGCTGGCTCTGCAGAACTTGGTGGAGTATTGATACATGACAAGGCAGACGTGGTTGCGGCCTTGTGGGAGCACGTGCACACCTCGGAGGAGCAAATGGATTACCATGGTCTTGCAAGAATGAGACAACGAGGAGTGACGAAGGGATCTGGCCGACGCTCAACGCTCAAAGGAAAGGCGAGACGGACTTATAATCAGATTGCTACTGGTACTATTAGTGATGGAACTCTTCGCTGGCTGCTGAGGATGGGGACGGAGCACTTATGGGAATGCCCCGAATGCTGTGATGTCGATTCCTAAATCAATCAATCAATCAATCAATCAATCCACAAAAGAGAAATGAACAAGAAGAAATTAACTTAGTTGAATCTCTATAATTTTCACCAATCACATTAATTCTTGCATCCATACTGCTTTCCACCATTTTAGATTCGCAGATAAGAACTAACTTCCATCTACCCAATCCTATCTAGAGTCTTGAGATCATAATATTCAAATTAGAAGCTAGAAAAGCTCTTCTTTCCACCAATAACTGTTCACAATTTACTCTAAGCAAGAAGGCTTTAGACAGGGAAGGAAATTGTGAAAAAGAACAAACTTGGGGAAAACTTACCCTGCACAGTTGAATAAAGCATCTACGTGGCCAATTGACTTCACAAACTGTTCTACGGCTTCTTTATTTGTAACATCCAGTACTCTGGTCTCAATACCTTAAAAATGTCAAACATAAGTTGAATTAAAGCGCTGAATAAGCATACTGAATTTAAAAGTAAAGATAATCTAAAAGTAAAAATAAACACAGCATATATTAGTTATTATATACAGCTTATATTAGTGTTATATGGGAGCTAGGTTCTGCAAAGGACATGCTACTGAATAAATGAATGAATAAATGAATGAATATATTTGTCTACACATGCAAAATTCTGAAGATTTAGTACCCAACATATAAAGCATTATGAAGTGACGTGACCATTTGCTCTATCTTACTATCTTCTCCTGCCCCACATCAGATAAAGCTCCGTACCCATTTTAAGTAGAGGTCGAAAAATGTTGAACTTTAGCATGAAGGAGTCAAGATACTTGAAATTGGTGTAAACTTGAGCTCTTCTCTACACATTCACCCCTCAGAGTGATGCACTTCTCCCATCTCTTATTTACCAATCTATCTCCTGATTGTAGGACTCCCCTGTCTGGGCCCAGAACAACATCTCCAGTTCGGCTATCTAGTCCTGGTTATTAGAAGAACAGCAGCCACATAGCGGGTTTTTAATGTTTGAAAACAGGAAGAAGTCACTTAGTGCCAAGTCTGGTGAACATTGGGAGGGGAGGGGAGGGGTGGGGTGGGTGTGTGAAAGAGAGAGAGAGAGAGAGAGAGATAGAGAGTGAGAGTGTGTGAGTGTGTGTGTGTGTGAGAGAGAGAGAGAGAGAGAGAGAGAGAGAGAGAGAGAGAGAGAGAGAGAGAGAGAGAGAGAGAGAGAGAGAGAGAGAGAGAGAGAGAGAGAGAGAGAGAGAGAGAGAGAGAGATGATTCCATACCCACACTGCAAGTGCAGGAATTTGATTAAGTAACAAGCTTCCATTTTGTCCGTGACACTGCTTCAAGCACACCTGCACCAGTTTCCCCACAAATTTCTCATGGACGCCAAATAGGGCGCAATGTTTGCATGTGAACTTTTAACCATCAGTTATCTTTTCAAGGATACAGAGCACTCCTCTCTTAATGATTTCTTAGCAGAGTGCAAAACGTTTTGACCACCCTCATGTATAAAGAAAGGACTCTCCTTGAATATTAAGAAAACATTAACAATGGTGATATCAAAGAAAAAGGTGACACTCAAATGTGAAACAGAGATAGAAGGGAAAATTCTTCACAAAGTGGATAGTTTTAAATACCTACCTAGGGGCATTTATAACATCAGTTGGAAGATGTACAACACACATTAAGAGCAGAATTGGGCAAGCAAACGCTGCATTTCAGAAAATGAAGAATATCTTATGCAATAAGTCAATATCATTTAATGTAAGAAAGAGAGTGCTGAAGTACTATACAGAACCTGTTTTGCTGTATGGCTGTGAATTTTGGAATGTAAATAAGCAAATTAGGAAGAGATTGGAAGCAACAGAGATGTCGTTCCTGAGAAGAATGTTGTGAACTCCTAGGACTGCCAAAGTAACTAACAATGATTGCCTGAAAGGCTAATTTTTATAAAAATTTTTGGTGCTCATTCGCTTTCAACTCAAGCGTAGTCAATACACACTACTTCTAGTAGTGCTGAACTGAATTTTGCATGTGAATTAGCTTTCTTATTAACAGTGTCCCTCTCAATAAAATGAATCCACTCCGACTTCAGAGGTACTTGTAATTTTTGTCCCCAAGTCAAGGACGGTAGGTCAACATTTTAGTTCAACTGTCCGGTGTAGGGGTTGAACACCTTACCTCGGCATCAGCACACCAGATGTTTAAGAACACACTTTCTTATCCATTCAGCCATGCTGACCCACAAAAAAGGCTAATGAAATTAGAACATTATGTGAGTGGCACCTTGCCGTCTTGACAGATGAAAGTATCTGGAGATTGGAATTTGGCCAAAATTCCATCGCACAATGCCTGGGCATGGATTCAGAAAACATGTGTTGCCCATGCAGCATGTTTCCTCTCTCAGCCTTGCCTTGTTTACTCCAGAGGAACGCTGGAACAAGGTAGGCTGCAGATGCTGGCGGCTCAGCATCAAACCTCCAAGAGCAGGAGGTGAGTGGCGGCCAGACCCTCACTTTCATGGGATTTGACTTAGAGGCATTCAGCCATATCCTGCAGCTGAGGGCCTCAGTTTTGTGTCTGGACCTGTATGAGCGTTTACACCTATCGTAAGTGTCTGGACCAATGTAAGCATGTACTACGTGGACTCTCCGCCTGACTGTGCGGATCCTGTGACCAGTGAGAATAGGCCCGCTGAAATAAGAAAGTGACAAACAGCTTTTTTTGGTCATATGATGAGAAGAGAGGCATTGGAGAACATCGTGACAACTGGAAAGATCGAGGGAAAAGAGGCAGAGGCAGACCAAGAGAAATTATGCTGGATGGATTGAGACAGTGACATGGAGAAATATCAACAGCAGAACTGATCCAGAAAACTAAAGACCAAGATCTGTGGAGAGTCATGAACGTCTATGCCAGCCAGCATGGCATTTGATGATGATGATTAATCTTTAGCACTAAATTTAAACACAGAGACACAAACCCATCACTAAATTCTCACATCATTTAAGAGTAAAGGTCCATATATTTTAAATTTTAAAAAAAGTTAGTTGCATATCCTTTACAGGACGTCACAGTCAACACTAGCATTTTTTTCTGTTGGATATCTTGGCAAGTTTATATTCAGTAGTTTGGCATTGCTTTCTGAACGACCAACACCCATACCATTTTGTAAAAAACCAACGCAAGGCAGTCTGCTGCGAAATTGCCCACAGCTGTGTTTTGAACGCGGTATGCAGGATTACAAACTGCGTCCGTAACTCCTTCACCATAGAGACAGCATATTTTAAGTTAGAAGAAGAAAGACTATGAATATATTAATTCTAGGTTAGAATAAGACAAACTTTGAAGGAATGAAATTTAAGTTAGAAGAAGAAAAAGTGTGACTGAATGAATGCTTGAAGCAGTCAGATTTAGAGAAATTACCTTTACCTTCAACACCATTTAACTCTTTCAAGGTTTCTCCATTAACATCTGTTGCAATTACTTTTGCTCCTTCCTTAGCTGCCATCTGAAAAATCAGAGGAATTAAAACATACATTTCTAATGAACCAAAACAAACTCCACAAATAAAAATGCTAGCTACATCTAACTCAACCACATACAATTCCAGCTGGATTAAGAATGTAGAATGACTTGCACAATGAATTGGATTAAAGTGAGGAAGAGTTGCGCAATGTGTCGACCACACTCTCTCGCCTCAGTCCATCTGAGTCCAGTGGCAAGACAAGTCAAGATGACTGGAGACGAAATCGGGTGCAGTGGATGACCAGGGTGCTCTACGTGCCTTGCCATGCTCATCACGTTTAACACCGCTTTGCAGGTAAACGCCATCGTGCCAGTTGAATCATCAATGATTTCTTCCACGCAGTCTGCAGAATCCTGTCTTTACATGCTGGGTAGGTGTCAACAACTCAATTGCGACAGGCATACAAGGATTCCCTTCTTTTGCACCACACGAAAATGACAACTCGTACGGTGTGCAAAAGGATACATTTTATTTGGGGCTGATAGTACATGAGCTCCGCGAGCGGAATACCACATCGGTATTAAACATCATAGTATGTTATAAAGATGTAATGAGAAGATGATGATGATGGTAATAACTAATGAAGCTAAGCTTAAGTCCTAACTATTGATACTGTCCTTCTTAGCAACAAAGTATTCACAGCGGATATACAGTCCGTCGCCTACGCCGTCGAGTCCAAGTCTGACGAATCTCTCTGTGGCGTGTTCAGCCACGAGTAATTGACGCTTCGTGTATTAGCTGCTTTGCGTGCTTGGAGTTCCAGCACGCTGGTCACCTGGTTAGAGTAACCAGTGTTGCATGGTCACTTCTCGTGATGCGGGTTTCCCAGTCTCTTGGGTAACCCCAGCTCACGTATACTCAATGACCTCCTTGTTGACACGAGTGTGTCCAGTTAGAGAACTATTTATAGTTCTCTCTCGTGCTTGTGTCCCTTCTGTCTGGTTTCCTAGATCGCTATGTTACTTTCCTCTTCTCTAGCTCTCTTTATATTGTTCTTAGCTCTTAGCTCATACGTAGCTCTTTGACAGTAGGCATGCCCTAGTTCACCGATTGGTTTGAGATCAAATCGGCTACCCATGCCTGGTTTAGCCAGCCTGTCACAGCTGTTGCCCGGGGGTTGGCCGCTATCGCATGCTGATAGCTACTAGGAACCACAGACGTGAGCTGGATGTCAGGCTTGGACCAGTGGGAAATGGTCCCTGAAAAAGGTGTGACAGCCATCCTTACCAAAGGTACTACCAATGCCTGACATCCAAGGATCCCCCAACAATTCCAGTAAATAATTATTAAGTGTATATTATATAATCTTAATACATTACATGAGATGTGAAGGTGTACTGTTGAAAATCACTGGCACTTTGCCATCTTGACAGACAATAGTTTGTTACATTGTGCTTCAAAAAAAGGCATAATAACTACAATCTTCATCCACAATGGATGCATGATAACACATGGTCATTTCCACCATCACACACCATCTGATGTGTCACATGCTCAGAGTGCAACCTATCTGCAATCCTTTTCTCCTTTGCCTTTATTCTATTCCTGATCTTTTTTCCTTCATGCAACGTGATCAGCAGCAATTGCCTCCCTAGGTGCAATATCAATCATGTCCCGCTTGCACACATCTTTGTACCATAGTAGAGGCCAACCCCTCAATCTTTTACCCATCTGTAATTCACCTAAAAAGATGTCCTTTGGTATTCTACCATCGTCCATCCTTCAAATGTGCCCTGTCCATCTAAGTCCACAAAGACTGAGCATGGAATAAACTATCACACCACCTGATCTTTCCAATACTTCAGTATTTGTGCAACAGAAAAAGATGTTAAAGAAACAATTAAATCACAGAACCATGTTAGGATGTGGGGATTCTCACTTATGCTGAGCTGAAGACAGTTTCTGAGAGCAGGGGACAGGGAAGGGACATGATCAGATGATTTCAACACCAGTCTTCAAACCAGATGACCTAAAGTTGTTGAATGATATAGAAAACCAAAGACTGCAAAAAGGAGTCTTCCTGAAAGAGAACCAACTCTAATAACAGCTCCATGCTCCAGGAGGAGCCAAAAGAAAATAGTAACGATAATAATGGAGAATTTATGCGGCGTTTAGCTCCATCGGCACTTATGGGAACACTGTAATTAAATATCTTTTCTTTGTTGTTTATCAGCAATCTGTTTTTGTTAAAATAGATGGTGTACTTCTTCTGTGATCAGTTTTCTATGCATCTATTTTGGCGTGGATCACAAACAGGGTGGTCTGAACGAGATTTTTATCAGTGTGAGAGAATCTTCTTGATGGCTCGCTCCGGTCGGCTAGATTTGACAGGAGTAGATGCTTTAAACTATATTGGCAGAAACCACTTAAAGTTTCTATTTGAATCCATTTATTCTGAGTTTCTTCTTTTACTTTGTACAGCTTCAGACATCACTATAAACATATCCACAGAAAGCAGCAATCAACTTCGTCTTGTCGACATCTTCATAGAGTTTATTTTCTGAGTGTTAAAGGTACGAAGTAATATGCCTGATCGTAAAATTGTCAACAAGTGAATATGAATTTCAGATTACCTCCAATGCTTTTCATTACAAGTGTCAAACGTCATAAATGTGTCACATCTGTGGCCTATAGAGGATTATACCTTAGAGTAATAACCATAACCATCATCCAGTGGCTTATCTTCTGCTCAACTTTGCCACTACAACAGTTTTTTGACATTCTTCTATCTCATATGCTGATGTCAAGGTCATTAAGGCCCAATGGATCAGACCGCTCATTCTTAAGCATCCGACGTGCTGATACAGAGGTAGCGGGTTCAACCCTTACACCTGTCAGTTGAACTAAAATGTTGACTCCTCATCTTTGTCTTGGAGATGTAAATTACGAGTACTTCTGAAGTTGGAGTGGGTTCGCCCGATGGCGATGGACACTGGTAACAGGGAAAGCTAATCCACATGTAAAAATCAGTCCAGTCCACTAGAAGTAGTCGCACCTGCATGGACTACGCTTGAGTTCAAAGTGAGTGAGCCCAACAACCAAAATAAAAACACAAGCTGATGTTACGCTATGTTGCTGTCATCTGTAAACTGATGTTACGCTATGTTGCTGTCATCTGTAAACTGATGTTACGCTATGTTGCTGTCATCTGTAAACTGATGTTACGCTATTGTTACTGTCATCATGTAAATACGGAGTGATTACGGCTATGTTGCTGTCAGTCTGTAAACTTGATTCTCGCTTGATGTTTGCTTGTCAATCTGTAAACGGATGTTAGCGCTATGTTGCTGCTCATCTGTACAACTGATTGTTACGCACTGTTGCTGTCATCTGTAACTGAGTTGATCGCTATGTTGCTCTCATCTGTAACTGATGTTACACTATGTTGCTGTCCTATCTGTAACTGATGTTACGCTATGTTGCTTCATCTGTAAATGATAGTTTCGCTGGCTGTGTTGCTGTCAATCTGTAAACTTAGATGTTACGCTGTGTTGCTAGTCATCCTGTATAACGGAGGCTTGCGGCTGTTACGTTCGCTGTTCATCTGTAAACTGATTGTTGCGCTACTGTTTGCTAGTCATACTGTAAACTGACTGTTTACGCTTATGTTGCTGTCATCTGTACACTGATGTATACGCTAGTTGGTCTGTCATCTGTTAAAACTGATGTTTACGCTATGTGCTGTCTGTCTGTTAAACTGAGTTACGGCTATGTTGCGTCATCTCGTAAAACTGATGTTACGCTGTTTGTTTGCTCTGTCATCTGTATAAACTGATGTTACGCTGTGTATCGCTGTCATTGTAAACTGATGTTACGCTATTGTTGCTGTCATCTCTTTGTAAACTGATGCGTTTACGCTGTAGTTGCTGGCATCTGATAAAAACGGATGTTGCGTCTTGTTGCTGTCAGCTGGTAAACTGAATGTTACCTATTGTTGCTGTCATCTGTAAACGGATGTTGCGCTATGTTGCTGTCATCTGTAAACTGATGTTACGCTATGTTGCTGTCATCTGTAAACAAACTACTTATTAGTCCTCCTCTTCTCCACTTCCCAGGTACACCTTCCTTCATAATTTACTTCTTCCAGACATTCATATTTTTTTACATTCCCAAAATATTTCATTCTCTTCAATTATATTTGGTCTTAATAACCAAATCTGTCTCATACAGAGTTCTTGCTGGACAGATCTGTTTGTTCTCTTTTCATCCAGTGAAGTATAACACGATCCTCTATATACTAGATAAATTCAAAGGAGTCCACATTTGCTTGTCAGCTGATTTGTTAAAATATCTCAGTTCCACATCCTATATTTTTGTTCGTTCGTTCATATGTTGAACTCAGGTGTAATCCATATGCATACTACTACTTCTAGTGCATTCGACTGATTTTTGCGTGTGGAATTAGCTTTATCTATTACCAAGTGGCCCTCACATTCAGAGCAAACCCCCTCTGACTTCTGAGGTACTTGTAAATTTACATCCCAAGTCAAGGACAAGAGTCAGCATTTTAGTCCAATTGTGACTGGGTAGGGGTCTGTCACCTGCCACCGCTTGGCATCAAGGCAGTACCCGGAAGTTTAAGATCAAATGCTCTAATTGCATTCACCCTTGCTGACCTCAACAGCTTGTATTTGCCACAGGAAATGTGGGTATAATTATTGATCATGAATTTTGTTATTGGTAATTTTACGTTGTATACTCATCAATTGACAAATAACACTTGTTTAATACTTTAAAGATTAGGCTTAAGAAATAGTGATGAATGTAATTAAGAAATTGGCAAAATGATAGCCAAACTTCTGTTGAAACGTATCCAAGATATGCGAACAGAGAAAATTATTTTGGCCTATAACCTTCTATAAGTGAGGATACAAACCCTATAGGCATGTCAGCAATATTAAGTTGACTGCTGCTTTCTTTAAAAATAATCAGGTGGACCGTAGAAGTTGTAAGAAGAAAATATTCACACAAAACACAACAGGTATGGGTTTTATGAGGATAAGTTAATAGTAAGCCCAAATGGCTGTAGAAAAATAACTGAATATGATAACAACTTTAAAAACCAGTATAGTTTTTAATACATAGCATTGTCCCTTTATTTCTCAGCATAATTTCCACCAACATTGATGCACTTATCCCATTGTTTTATCAGTCCTCCCAAGACCCGCTGCATACAAATGCGTGCTCTGTTCTCATTTACCTGCCATCCCACACAACTGTGTTCACTTACTTATTGACTCGCCCTTCGTAACTTTTTCTACCCAGCTATGGCACAGCCTTTTACGGAACGAAACATTTGTTAGCACTAAACACTGAAACCCCACTTGACGGGAG
Source organism: Cepaea nemoralis (assembly GCA_014155875.1). NCBI lineage: Eukaryota > Metazoa > Mollusca > Gastropoda > Stylommatophora > Helicidae > Cepaea > Cepaea nemoralis. The sequence goes on from JACEFZ010001253.1 coordinate 341,077, forward strand.
ACACTTTCGCGAATGACGCCGATTTTGTGAATGTGAGTAGAAAACATGGTTTAAGAAACGAGTGCATGCAGTTTCCTATGCAGGCCAGTTTGGGAGGACTGGTACAACACGATGCGGGAAAGTGCTTCATGTTGGTGGGAAATTATGTTGGAAATAAACAGGACAAAGTATGTAAGTCAAAAAAAATAAACTGTTTCAAGTTGTTTATACGGATATTTAGGTATTTTTTCTAACATCCATTTGGCGGGCTTCCTCTTAGTTTATTTCCCCATCATAATCATACTGGTAACCTAGACCAAATATATGGAAGATCTACATTTGCAGTAGTTAGTGTATTAGACGAGTTTCCATTTCATAACGACAACAATAACAGATTGAGGACGCAATAAAAACGATAAGCGTTACTTACCACAAGTGCAACAGCTTTATTCCAATTCCTTGACCTGGCGGCCCGACAGAACAAACACTCTTTCCATCTAAGCGTCCCATAGTTGCATAGCTGCTTTCAATTACAGAGAGCTCTTATAGGAGTAATCTCCTGTCATAATAGCATATATTCTATAATAATACAAATGTTTAAGTCAATAACATAATAAAGTCTTCACTTTTTAACTGACCATCTCAGTTTTTCTGTGGGGGACGCGTAGTAATGTATATCTGCTTTCGCCTGTCTGCTCAGGTGTTGTCTTTGGAATTGATCTACAATCAGCGTACCATAGCCATCCATCATTTGCATAGCCCTATCACAAAGAAGGGGTTGACATTTATTTGGCTGCCAACCTCACTCACTACACTAGAGTCGATGGGATCAGCTCCGTAGTTTTCGGTCTTGACCATGAGTGGCCAAGCCATCCAGGTTATTTACGTTCCAATGTCCGTCCCCTTGTCTCCCTCCCCTCCATCTTGCTAGTTGCACCAAGTTCCCATTACTTTCCTCTCATAACATGCCCAAGAAGATGTTTGACTGTCCTACGTCTAATATCTCAATCAGCTTACCGACTCTTCATTGTGTTTCTTGAAGGAAATTCTTCATTGGTTTGTCAGCTGGACCAGATTTGTTTAATTAACATAAGGCTGCCAGGTCGTACTTACAATCTAAAACAGTGCCCAGGAAATGTCTTAGGAAATAGAAGCAGCTGGTAATGATCCCTTACCCACACTCACACCACTGAGGTGCTGATTGTGTCCTCTACAGAATAGTGGGTCTAGCTCCATACAAATTGTTCCAATGTGCCACCTTAAAGGTAAGATAAAGTTCCTTCAGCTCTTTACTTTGTCAGCTCATGGAGCCATGGTGGCGCTGTGGCTATGCACATGCTGCCCAGACCTGTTCACTAGGTCGTGTAGTTCAATCTCCTATGAAGTGGGATTTTCTACATTGACCTGGCTCCCAGTTGACATACTACATAGTGGTACCTAATCAGAGAATAACTTCTGTGGATGAAGTTGATCGATGTGACACTGATCCAATACCCATTGATAAAAATGATCTTACAGATCTGGAGCTAGCACAATATACTCAATATTACCTCATACATGGCAACTGTCTCTTTTATCACTTCAGTTCATTTATTATTTAATCATTGCATTTAGACTTGCTCACATGATTCTCTTAAACTAAACCCAGTACGCATACAACGACTG
>JACEFZ010001254.1:0-20111 GCA_014155875.1 Cepaea nemoralis
CCGCCCCCCCACCAAATCCGACTTCTGGGGGCATTTTTGACCGGTTTTAACCTTCCCGCTACCTGCTTTCTGTTACCACTGAATGTTGGGTGGCGTTTACCAAACCTGACACCCCACATTGTGCCAACGGCTTCGGGCGAAGGAGCGCAAGTGGGAGGGTACAAGCCTTATCCTGGTGCGAGGAAATGCAATCTAAAGACAAAATGTCATGGCCCTAAGCCTTGGTTGGCAGCTGGTCTAGGATCGAAGCTCTGACAGGCGGACAGTTAGCACATTGCTTTGCTGATCCCGCAGGTTCTGCAGCTTGTCTTGTTCCAGGTGTATTGGTGTAACCTTTCCTCTGGAGTGAACTAGGCAGGCCAAGAGAGGGATCATGCTGCATAGGCAACACATGGTCTCTATATTTCAGCCCAGGCTTTGTGCTATGGACCATCTCTGGTTTTGCAAACTATCCTATGTCAAGATGGCAAGGTGCCAATGAATGAGACACGACACTATGTGTGATTGTGGTTGTACGACTGGGTGATTATTTATGTATTTGCGTGTGTGAAAGTGTGTATGTGTTGATTATGTGTGTATAGGAAGGAGTGTAAGTGTGTGCCTCGCTGTATGTATGAATGAGGATATATGGGTGTGAGAGAGAGTGTGTGGGTGGGTGGTGTGTGCGTGGTGTGTGCGTGCGGTGTATGTGTGTGAGAGAGTAAAATTGTGTTAGTGAGTTTGTGATTGTAAGTATATGTGTATGTGAGGGAGTGTGTTATTGAGTGCGTGCAAAATTGTGAGAGTTTGTGTAAATGATGTAAGTATGTATGCAGGATTGTATGTATGTGTTCATGAATGTGAGTGTGTACGTGTTCTGCCTGCCTGTCTCATAACATGGTAATATGCATTGTCTATGTTCACAACTTTCATCTGACAATGACTGTTTCCTATGTGAATGTAACAATTGATGAACGAAAGATGAGTGATTGGAAGGGCCGAATGTAAGACGGGCCTGTGTGCCCAATTTGTGACTCTTTGAAAATAAAGTTCCTTCGTTTGTTCGTTCCACCGATCAATCGATCGATCCATCCATCTATCTGCGTCGTTTATTCGTCCGACCATTTCTACATCAAATACTGGACACCCCCCCCCCACGCCCCTTTCACCCTGAGACAATCCAGTCATGTGAACACGTCATAGGACGCCACAAACATCCCCACGTGGACAATGTCACGGCAAGAAACAAACAGACTAGGAAAATACGACACCGGCTCCTTCCAGCAACTCCTAGAATTCCCATGCATGGATCTACAGCCACAACAGAACCATCCCGAGACAAGCGCAATGTTTTATCCCGCCCCGATTGTTGGACTACGGGAGACGTAATCATATTACCAGCACAGCGGATAAGCTTAGTCCAAGAACATGGAGACGCCGTCTGAGAAAGGATGATTTTAAACCCCTTCTATGCTATTGGCCGACGGGATTTTTAAGTCGCCTCCCCCCCCCCCCCAGTCGACCTAGTCTAAATTGAGAAACGGAAAATATGTGTTTGTAAGTAAAGGCGGGCAGCGCGATATTGGTGACATCACCCGACCTGTGCCAATGTTAGTCCTTCTATTCTGAGCAGATTGCAGCTAACGAGTGTTTGAAGTGTATGAGTCACTGTTTGAGTAGTCACCCGTGTTTCTCATCCGGATAGTAGTCAGTGGCCGGCTCCATGGCGAAGGGTTTACGGTTGTAGTTCGAAATTCCGCATACCTGCGTTCGAAACAAAGTTGCATGCGATTTGGCAGCAGACCGACCGCCTTGCGTTTGTTTTTGTTTTTTCGTTCTGAAATGGTATGGGTGCCGGTCGTTCAGAAAGCAAAAGCAAACTGCTGAACGTAAACTTGCCAAGAAATCACAAACAGCCAAAAAATGCTGGGGTTGCGTCCTGTAAAGGATATGTAACTAACTTAATAACAGTAGGCGTGACGATGTTTGCATGGATTAGCTTTCCTTATTGCTAGTGTCCCTCGCCATCAGGCGAACCAACTCCGACTTTGGGGGTACTTGTAATTTACGTCCCCAAGTCACGGACGAGAAGTCAACACTTCAATCCAACTGACGGGTGTATCAACTCGCTGATATCGTTGTATGATAATGACCATTCATATCATCCAGTGGGGTTGAAAGTTTTGAGCCGTAAGTTCTAAGGCCTATTTTTACTCGAGGGTAACCGATTACTCATCAAACCAATTGGTGAACTAGGGTATGCCTATCCAGCATGTTAAGACAGGATTCGGCAGACTGCGAGGAAGAAATCATTGATGGTTCAATGGAAAAGACGGCGTTTACCTGCAAAGCGTTGTGGAACGTAATGAGCACGGCATGGCACGTAAAGCGCCCCGGCCATCCACTGCGCCTGTATCTGTGACATAAAGAGCGATTGTAACCCCACACCCCTTCCTTCGCTTGTGCCCCAGATCCTTGTGAACAATCATGCGGATGAAACATCACCAACAAAGACAGTTCAAAATTAAACACATGTATTGTTTGGTGCTCACAGAAGTAGAACAAAGAAGTAGTGATTAGAGGATGCATTAGTTAAGTTAGTTGCATATCATTTACAAGACGTGGCAGTCAACCCCAACGTTTTTGACAATGATTTCTTGGCAAGTTTACGATAAGTAGTTAGCCAGACCGGCATCACACCTTTGTATGGGAACCAACGCCAGGCGGTCTGCTTCGAACGCGGAATGCGGGATTACGAATCGCATTCGTAACTCCTTCGCCACAGAGCCGGACACACTAGACAACATAAAAATTGACTGCAATAGTTTCCGACCGGGATTCGAACCTGTCATCTCCACAGGACGGCAGCTCCTGGCTTCAGGAACAAGTGTACCAACAGATCCCCCATCCCAGCCAGTCTGTAGATGCTGTGCGGGAATCTTGACCTGGTTACAAGCTCATATGCCTGTCTCCCTGCGGATGTGGTTTCAGAACCAGGGTTGCACACCCCGCTGGCTTCTAAGGGCGGAGAAGGTAAAGAGAGCGCTACAACACAGTCTCCGTGGAGGTGGCACTTGGGAACCGGGCTGGCAGGAGACTCTCTACCCCAGCCTCACCCCGACAGATTCAAGTCTTGTTGGGGCTCAGACGACATGATCGCCCATGCCTCAGACTTACAAGTGTCAACACCCATTATGTAGAGGCTTCACAACCAACCAAGAAACCAAACAGGTCGAATAACGCTAGGAACCCCACACACGTATATCTCTTTAAGTCGATGCCAGGTGATGTCTCCAGAAAAGATGGTATTGGTCCAGTTATACTATGGCTATACTGATTTCTATGTCTGGGGTTATTATGGTTGTCTGTTGCACGTTAGTGCTTCAAAATGTGGCTCTCCAATGTTTCCAGAGTTGTCTGTGCATCAAAGACTGATGACGACCTTACTGTGATTTCTGTGACTCACTGACTTAAGTCCTTACTGTAACTTATGTGCCCCATTGACCGATGGCCTTACTGTGGCTTATCTGCCTGACTGACTGATATTCTTACCGTGAATTATGTGACTCATTGACTGATGAACTGTGGAGGACTTTTGTACTGGCATTCTGGCGGCGGTAGGAGGCTGCGTGGTCTCGAGGTATGGTGTCCGCCTCGAGTGCTGGAGGTCCCGGGTTCAAGCCCCGGTGGTGACCGGGTTTTTTTCTCGTGGACTTCTAGTAATAAATTTCCCCTGGTCTCTGGGTAGTGAGATCGGACACCCGTGTATATTGTTGCGCACGTAAAAAATCCCTTGGCAGTTGGAAATCGAAAAAGAGTAGCCTAACGGCGCTGTCCGGGCAAAATTTCGAGTTAAAAATCTACCCAAAGTATTTCAGGATCCTCGGCGGTGCTACGGAGTTCGTGCACTGAGCTGAGTTTCTCCAGACTCAGGTTTGAGTTAGGAGGAGAACTGAGCACTTACGGGTTGCACCCGTGTGCCGTGATGTTGATCCATCTACTAAACTAAACTAAACTAAACTAAAACATTATGCACAGTGTACCTGTGCGGGCTGTTGGTTTGTCGAGGCTCATTTCTGTTTCCACTTTTCACACGAGCCAGTGAGGGGTATTTTGTGTGATATTCACTTGCACAAGAACGGAGCATAATGGAGACGACCTGTTGCCGTGAAGTTGGAACCGCGACTAATGACTGACCGATGTCCTTACTGTGACGTATGTGCCTCACTGAATGATGTCCTTACTGTGACATGTGCCTCACTGGCAGATGTCCTTGATGTGACGTGTGTGCCTCACTGATGTCCTTACTGTGACTTATGTGCCTCACTGACCGATGTCCTTACTGTGACTTATTGTGCCTCACTAGCCGATGTCCTTACTGTGACGCATATGCCTCACTGATGATGTCCTTACTGTGACGTATATGCCTCACTTGCCGATATCCTTACTGTGACTATGTGCCTCACTGACTGATGTCCTTACTGTGACACATAAGCCTCACTGATAATTTAGAGCGTCAATCCTGACAAAGAACTCTCCTTGACAACGACTCGCCGCAGGTCCCTAGAAGATAAAACAGTTAAACAAACGTCTGGTGGCGTACTGGCTACATGGTGCTAGCACTGTATTTGTATAGAACAATCGGCATCCCCTGGCTGGTATGCTCTTTGTATAGAACAATCGGCATCCCCTGGCTGGTATGCTCTTTGTATAGAACAATCGGCATCCCCTGGCTGGTATGCTCTTTGTATAGAACAATCGGCATCCCCTGGCTGGTATGCTCTTTGTATAGAACAATCGGCATCCCCTGGCTGGTATGCTCTTTGTATAGAACAATCGGCATCCCCTGGCTGGTATGCTCTTTGTATAGATCAATCGGCATCCCCTGGCTGGTATGCTCTTTGTATAGAACAATCGGCATCCCCTGGCTGGTATGCTCAATGTCACGCCGTCCACCTGTACTACCCAGACACCACTGCAGGTTGGGTCCACATGGGATCCCAGTTCACTGTGTGCTTAATGGCATGGGAGGAGGTCAGCGTGGCCGAATTGATAAGAACGCGTGTTCTTAAACATCCGGTGTACTGATGCCAAGGTTGAGCGTTCAACCCCCTGCACCGGACTAAAATGTTGACCTCTCGTCCTTGGCTTTTTTTTCCATACCCTATTTACAGAGAATTGAAGTAAACACCAGCATTTTTCAGCTGCTGTTAATGTCTTGGCAAGTTATACGTTCAGAAGTTTGCCATTGTTTTCTGAACGACCGGCTCACATACCTTTCAGTAAGAAGTCAACGCGCCTCAATCCGCTGCCGAATCTCGCGCAGCTGTGTTTCGTACGTGGGTATACGGGATTACAAACAGCATCCTTTACACCTTCGCTATGGAGACCGGCCGTCCCTGACTTGGGGACGTAAATTACAAGCACTGTACCTCTGAAGTCGGAGTGGGTTCGCCTAATGGCGAGTGGCACTTTTACTTTGGAAAGTTAATCCACATGCAAAATTCAGTCCAGCACTACTAGTACTAAAAGTAGTATGGACTACGCTCGAGTTCAAAGCAAACGAGCGAAATAAGCCAGTGAGCTACCCCAGCTCCCGCCGTCCCCCCACCTCCAGTAATGGGGGGAGGGGGCTGCGTGGTCTCGGGGTATGGTGTCCGCCTCGAGTGCTGGAGATCCCGAGTTTAAGCCCCGGTGAGGGCCGGGAATTTTTCACGTGGAATTATAGTAACAAAATTTCCCCTGGCCTCTTTGTAGTGAGATCGGACGCCCGTGTGTATTGTTGCGCAGGCAAAAACATCCCTTGGCAGTTGGACATCGAAAAAGAGTAGCCTAACGGCATCAATGGAAGAATCATAAACAATCTTAGGTATGCTGACGATACCGTGTTACTAGCAGAAAGTGAGCAAGAGTTACAAGACCTAGTGGAAGAAGTAAACAGGCACAGTGCAGAATGTGGCTTAGATATTAATATCCAAAAAACAAAAACTATGATAATTAACAGTGAAAAGGAAAGGTCATCAATGAACATCACAGTAAACGGGCAGATACTAGAACAAGTAACAAGTTTCTCTTATCTTGGACATATAATAACAGATGATGGCAGAAGTGAAATTGAAATCAAAAAGAGAATAGGAACGGCCAAAAATGCTTTCAACGGAATGAAATCAGTATTAACATCTAGAGAGATTAATAACGCATAACACATGAGAATTGTCAAATGCTACGTATATTCAACACTACTGTATGGCTCGGAAGTCTGGACATTGAACACGCAACTAGAAAGTCGCATAGAAGCCCGGGAGATGTGGATATACAGACGAGTAGGTCGTATTTCATGGAAACAAAAACAATCAAATGCAGAGGTCTTAGAAAAACTGGGAATGAAGATAGAGTTGATGAAAGAAATAAAGAGGAGACAAGTGAAATATTTTGGTCACGTTAAAAGACATGATACTTTTCTAAAAACCATACTGGAAGGCAAGGTTGAGGGCGGGAGCAAGAGGTAGACAACGGTACAAGTGGGAGGATAACATCAAGAGATGGACGAACATCAGTCTGACAGACTGTACAGTCAAGGCGAGAGACAGACAGTGTTGGAGATCCATTGCAGCCAACCTTCATTGCGGAGACGGCACCTGATTGATTGATTGATTGAACGGCGCTGCCCGGGCAAAATTTCGAGTTAAAAATCTACCCAAAATATTTCAGGATCCTCGCCGGTGCTACGGAGTTCATGCACTGAGCTGAGATTCTCCGAACTCAGGCTTGAGTTAGGAGTAGAACAGAGCACTTATGGGTTACATCCGTGTGCCGTGATGTTCATCCTTCAACTAAACTGATCTAAACAGGGACTGTATTCCACACACATCCTGCCCTGTAATTTAATCACCCCTTTACAGCCCCTCTCTTCTACACACAAATCACAAACATAGCCAGGGCCCTCTCCCCATCGCTCTCCCTCACCCACTTATCGGTCCTGCAAAACAAGTCCGGCAGGGGCAAGCACTCCCTTCCACCCGTCTCTCCCTTGCGCCTTGTAATTAAAGGCACCCGGACCTAAATTAACATTGGGCAGCCTGTCGGGGTAATCAGGCTAGCATCTGCCGGCACTCTACGCGATAGCGAGCGCTGCTCCCCGCCAAAGCCTGTACGGATCGATGTATGTTGACGTCTGCTACACACAAATATCATTTGTTGGGAAACCCTGCAGGCCAATGCAATCATCATCATGTAGCACTGGCGTCGACAACCTAAGGCACGCGTGGCAAGCGCGGCACACTGGAACGATTTTCAGCGGCACGCAGAGTGAATTAAGTTACAGCATCGGATTTCATAACAGCATATATATATATATAATATATATATATATATATATATATATATATATATATATATATATATATATATATATATATATATATAAAACAGGATGTATGTATTTCCGTCCGTTCTTTATGCGTTCGCGAACGGTCCATCCGATTGAGATGAAATTTTCTACACGTTTTCCTTTTCATTCCTGTGCAACTTTCTGTCATAGTTTTTAGTTTTTTTTCGGCTACTTACTTACTAAAATTTAATATTTCATTTTTCATTATAATTTCTATATAGCAAGGGGACTTAACTCTAGAAAAGTTATTTCAAGGGGCATAACTTTTAATAACATTTCTATATACTTTATAGTCATATTGTTGCATCGTTTTCAAAGATTTATAAACTCTTTGTCTATAGTTATTTACAGGTATATGAGTTATAATAAATAATGATATAATCTTTAAGGCATTTTCAAAGTTTTCATAAAAATAATGCATAATGCATAACATTGTAACTCATCTTTTTATGCTTAAAGAAGTTATCTACAGTCATGTAGGTGATTAAAAACAGTTTTCATTAAAAATAATGGATGGTGTGTGGAAGGACATTCTTTTAAGTTACTGTGTGAATTTAATGAGACGCTCCCCGCCAGGAGCTGGGCGAAGCCACGCCGGGTCAGATAGATAGACAGACAGACAGACAGATAGTCGGGAACGGGAGCTTATATGACTACTTATATGAATTAAATGAGATGCTCCCCACCAGGGACTGGGTGAAGCCGGGCCGGCTCAGACAGACAGACAGACAGACAGACAGACAGACAGATAGTCGGGAACGGGAGCTTATATGACTACGTATATGAATTAAATGAGATGCTCCCCACCAGGGACTGGGTGAAGCCGGGCCGGCTCAGACAGACAGACAGATAGACAGACAGACAGACAGACAGACAGACAGACAGACAGACAGACAGACAGACAGACAGACAGATAGTCGGGAACGGGAGCTTATATGACTACGTATATGAATTAAATGAGATGCTCCCCACCAGGGACTGGGTGAAGCCGGGCCGGCTCAGACAGACAGACAGATAGACAGACAGACAGACAGACAGACAGACAGACAGACAGACAGATAGTCGGGAACGGGAGCTTATATGACTACGTATATGAATTAAATGAGATGCTCCCCACCAGAGACTGGGTGAAGCCGGGCCGGGTCAGACAGACAGACAGATAGACAGACAGATAGTCGGGAACGGGAGCTTATATGACTACGTATATGAATTAAATGAGATGCTCCCCACCAGGGACTGGGTGATGCCGGGCCGGGTCAGACAGACAGACAGACAGACAGACAGACAGACACAGATTGACAGACTGACAGACAGATAGTCGAGAACGGGAGTTTATATGACTACTTATATGAATTAAATGAGATGCTCCAAACCAGGGACTGGGTGAAGCCGGGCCGGGTCAGCCAGACAGACACACAGACAGACAACAAGCAGATAGACAGACAGACAGACTGATAGATAGATAGATCCCCTCCAGGAACTGGGCGAAGCCGGGCCGTGTCAGCTAGTATATATATATATATAATATATATATTATATATATATATATATATATATATATATATATATATATATATATATATATATATATATATGCTAGACCTCTCTTATGTTCTTTACCTTTCTAACCCTTTAAAATGTTAATAACGTGTTTATGTTTGATTTATTTACTTGTTTTGTTCTTCAAATTATTTGACTTTCTGTCCTAACAAAATATACATATAGTAATGTTATAATAACAGCTAATATTATGTTCAGAACTTAAATTTGGCAAAACATACTACAGTGCAGACCTGATTAGGCGAACTCATCTCCGACCCAAGAAATAGTTCTTCTTATCAGAAATTTCTCTTATAAGAGTTCAAGCCTATAGTAATGCAATTACAACGTGCAATACAATATTGTTCTTCACAACAGAAATTCGCCACATACGAGATCGAGATCGTTTTAAGCGGTTTGCACTGTATATACAATGGTGGAAATACGGTGGCACGCTGAGGTACTTTGGAACACTGCTTCGGTACAAGACTACAAAACGGTTACCGACCCTTGACGCAGCAGATCCCTTGCGGAACTAGCTATAATACTATTAATAGATACAACGGTTGTAGACAGTGGAAAACATGGGCCTCTTCTTGAATAATAGGAAGACATAAGAAATGGTAGGCATGCTTCCTAGAAGAAGGAACAAGGGTCGATGAGAACGAAGGAGAACACAGGTTATTAAAGATATTTTGGGATGAAAATGCGATGAATGATATGGGGAGACATTGCGGCGCTGCAGCGAAAGATAGGATAAGGGTCGATGAGAAGGAAGGAAGACACAGAACATTACAGATATTTTGGGATGAAAATGCGATGAATGATATGGGGAGATGTGGTCAGCGCTGCAGAGAAAAGATAGACGGCTTGCGTAAGCTGGGTTCAAGGCAATGCCCTTATGGGGAATAAATGGCAAAAGAAGAAGTGGCGCTTCTGATCTTGACTGCTTTCCTTTACTTCTATTAGTGCCTATCAATACCTGTAGATGTATTTCTCAAGATATTTCAAAGGCCTCAGGGACTCCCATCATCATCATCATCATCATCATCATCATCATCATCATCATCATCAGCAGCAGCAGCAGCAGCAGTATCTTCCACTTCTGACATCAAGCGTCGTATGAAAGAATAAGTGACGTTCCAGCGCCTGAGGATGGCACTGGATAGTGTCATTCTGTTTGACTGTACAGTGTCTGTGATGTCAATCCATTTTCTTCTGGGACGCTCTTCTTGCTATAGTAACAGATGTTCTTTGATGTAGGGCCTGTGATGGTGTTGCATTCTAACGAGATGGCCAAACCATTTGATCTGTCTTTCAATAAATGTGGCACAAGATGTTGATCCCACTATTTGTCCGATGACATCACTTCTTACTCGTCTCTTCTCAGGCATCTCATCTCACTGCTGCTGATTTTGCGAAAGTGTGATTTGCATAATATCTAAGTTAGACATTGGTAGCATAAGACTGGTGTGAATATGCGATTTATTATCTGTCGTTTCTGCGAAGATAGGTATATATAAGGGCTGCGGAAGTTAACGATTAATTAATCGATTAATCGTTATGTTTTTTTAACGATCAATTTTTTTTTTTTTTACGATTAATCGAAAACTTTTCTCCCATCACTTACACAAATGGACCGGATGTCGAAAAATTGTCGGACATTTTAAACATAGGGCTGCAAACACAACCGAGTTACAAAATTGTATTAAGTCACCATTGTGTAAGCTGCAGCAAGATGTACCAACAAGATGGAGCAGTATTTTTTATTATGCTACAGAGTCTTCTAAAGGCCAGAGAAGCATTACCCGTCTACATGTCAGATGAAAAGAAGCAATACAAAGGTCCAAAACTGTCAGATTCAAATTGGGAGAAGATTTCGAAATATGTCAAAAGTTTTGGACTTAGATCACCGTCCTGCTTGACGGTCAAGATCATGTTTCATGTAGCTGTGTATTACCACTGCTATCATCTTTGACAAAGCATATGACTGTGCACGATGATAATCCGGGCTACATAGCTAAATTTAAGGCAGCGTCTTTTAATGACTTTAGTGAGCGTGTAGCTAATATGACAAGTATTGAAATACTACAGATTGCAACAGCACTTGATCCACGCTACAAATACCTGAAGTGTTTGTCAAAAGATGCAAAAGAACGAACTTGGTCACGTACTGAACAAATAGCAGTTGATGTTCATGATGAGCAGATGGAGACTGCTACAACAAATGATACAGACATTGACAATGAAACTATATGTGAACTAAATGAAAAGCGTATTGCTAATGGAGTCTGAAATGGAGAAGAAAGTTGCTGAATCCGTTGACCCTCTAAAATGGTGGAAACTTAATGAAAATCGATATCCAAAATTGGTATTCCCTTTCCAAGACCGCCCCTGCAAATGGCATCTCTTCCATGGAAAAGATTTTTAGGTTGCTGGTTATATTTTAATAAGACCGTCGTCACTTTAACCCCATACTGTCAAAATACTCGTCTGTTTGCAGTTGGTTATTTGATGAATATGGGGAAAACAAGCAAATGTTATTTTGATTTTGACAAATAGGACTATAATGTGAGTTATGAGACTATAAAAGTTTTGCTTTAATCGAAATTACTATTATTAATCGTTAATTTTTCAAAAGTTACTATTAAATTTAAATTAATCGGTCCCCTAATAATAAATTACAGTAGGAAATAGGGTTTTGGAAAGAGAAAGAAAGAGGATAAGACTTGTAGAGGGCAAAAAACAGGAAAATTGTGGAAACCCTGGGTTTAAACAACACCCAAAAAATTTTTGGACATGGAGGATCCTGATAGCAGGATTTGAAACAAGATTGATTACATTTTGATTAGCAGAAATTAGAAATGCACTAACAAAAGCAAAAACAGTTCCCAGTGCTCATTGTTATAGCGACTCAGATTACTTAAGGACATTGAGGATAAATTAAAAAAGCAAGTATAAAACGGAAACACTAAATATAATTTTTGACATTGAGTAACGACAAAAAAATACAAAACAAATTCAAATTTGAAGTACAGAACGATTTGATATATTTTCTGATCTAGAGATATTATTCCGGTGGAATGATCAATGGAAAAATTTAAGAATTTAATCAATTTGGCTGCAGAAAAAAACTATTCCAAAATAAAGAAGGTGGGTAGAAAAAATGGATGATGAAGAAAATTTTTTAATAATGGAAACAAAAAGATCAACAAAATAATTCTGCCAAATATGAAGAAATTCAAGAGAAGTCAATTTTATGAAAGGAGGCGAAAGAAGCATGGCTTGAGAAAAATTGCTTAAAAATTTTAAAAACAACAAAACATTCAAAATACCAAATTAGTGGACAAAAGAATTCAGGAATTTACTAATAAAAGAACAAGTACAAAAGGCAGGCTGTCTAAAAAAAAGATGGCAAAATCATAATAAAAAGATCGATTCTAAAATGTATGGTAAGGGCTATGTGAAAAACCTGTTGATGATAACAGAGATGAAAAAGTATGAATTCGATTTAAAAATGAAGGACCACCAATTTGAAGATGGAGGTTTGAAAAAGTTCTTTAAAAATATGAAAGCGGCAAGCCCACCCCCCCCCCCCCCCCCGCCCCCCCCCCCCCCCCCCCCCCCCCCCCCCCCCCCCCCCCCCCCCCCCCCCCCCCCCCGTTCAGATAACATCACAACAGAAATACAGAAATTATTACAGCCTTAGAAGAATATGGAATAGATCAAGTCACCAGACTGCTGAACACATATGATACCGGACATATACCTTCTGAATTATGTAATTCTGAATTTATTGCAATCCCAAAGAAATCAGAAACCTTGGAATGTGATCAACATAGAACAATATAATGAGTCACATCACAAAGATTTTGCTACGAATTATCATGCAACGAGTGAGGAAGAAATAGGGGAAGAACAATGCGGGTTTGTAGAAGGAAAGGGTACAGTAAATGCTGTGTATATGCTGCGTTCAGTTATTGAACGTTCTATAGAAGTAAACAAAGATATACATCTTTGCTTTATTGACTACACAAAGGCTTTCGATAGAGTAAGAATGTCAACATGGTAGATATGCTTAGTTAGTCTTTCCTCTTGAGCCTAAGGCGGCGCATAGGGCAGAAGTCCTGTCTCTCCATGCTTGGCGGTTCGCTGCTACCTGTTGTAGATCTTGGATATTTACTTGGCCATTGAATGAGCCTTCTCTAATGATGGTTCTACGCAGGGTCTCTCTTGGTCTTCCCCGTTTTCTTTTCCCTACTGGTGACCATATGAGGGCTTGATAGGGGAGTCTTGACTTGTCCATTCTGAGTACATGGCCGATGTAGTTCCAACGGCGTCTTCTTATGAAATTGGATACTGTATCTTGCTTAGTCTCTTGTCTTATTTGCGAATTGGTTCTGAAGTCTGTCCAGTGGATGTTTAGAAGTCTTCTAAGACATTTGTTCTCAAAATGTCTAATTTTTTATCTAAAGCTACCGTTGATTTCCAACTTTCACATCCATACGTTAACACTGGAATCACACAAGAGTTGAAGATTTTAAGTTTTGTGTGTTTGCTGAGTGTCTTTGACTTCCAGATGTTTGACAGTTTATTGAAGGCACTAGATGCCAGTGCGATTCTAGATGATATTTCTGGTGTTGAGTCCCCTGTAGATGTCATTTTGCTTTCCTAAGTATGTAAAGCTGTTGACTTTTTCAAGAACGTAGCTGTTCAATTTGGTGTCATCTGAACTGTTGGTAAGATCAATAGTCTTTGTTTTTGTGGTGTTAATTTGGAGACCAATTTGCCCTGAAACATTTTGGAGGTGGTTTATTTTCTCTTGGGCATCCGGGTGTGTTGAACTCAAAAAGCGCTATGTCGTCGGCAAAGTCCAGGTCTTCTAGAATTTTGTCAACCCAATGGATACCCATATTTGTGTTGTTTGTGCATTTGCGCATGACCCAGTCGATAGCTATTCCAAAAAGCATCGGTGATAAGACACAACCCTGTTTCACTCCTGTTTCGACTGAGAACCAGTCAGAGTTGCCTGTTTCTGTTCTTACGCAGCAACGTGTTTCTTTGTAGAAAGATTTTATGACGTTGGTATATTTGGTAGGAAAACCATAGATGTTAAGTAGATTCCAAAGTGAAGGACGGTGGATACTGTCGAAGGCTTTTTGAAAGTCGACAAAGTTGGTGATTAATTTCGACTGGAATTCTACGGAGTCTTCAATGATTATTCATTGTACAAATCAATATACAAATTGATGGGAAAGACATTAGACTTATAAAAAACATATATTGGAAACAACAAGCAGCCATAAGGATTGATAATGAAATGGGACAATATCAGCCTATTAAGAGACGTGTTAGGCAGGGATGTGTAATGTCTTCAGATCTTTTTTCCCTATACAGTGAAAATATTTTCAGAAATGTCGAAGATTATAAATGGAATCAGCATTGGAGGATGAAACATCAATAACATTAAATATGCAGATGATACGGTATTGATTGCAGACAATGAGCTGGATCTACAACAATTAGTAGATGCGGTTGTTGCACACAGTGAACAACTGGGATTATAATTAAATTGTAGAAAGACACAGATTATGATCGTCAATAGGAAGAACGAAATACCACAATGTAATATACAAGTAAATGGGAATATTCTTCAAAAAGTGAATCGGTACAATTATCTCAGAACAGTCATAACATCTGATGGGAGATGCCTTGTAGAGGTTAAAGCAAGAATCGCCATGGCGAAAGTAGCCTTTAGCAAGATGAAAAACATACTGACCAATAAAAAGATGTCAATTGAAACGAGAAAAAGAGTGTTGAGGTGCTACATAGAGCCCGTTCTTGTGTATGGATGTGAAACTTGCACAATGAGCAGTCAAGCTGAAAAACATCTGCTGGCTGCAGAAATGTGGTTTCTGAGGAAAATGCAAAGAATACCATGGACAGACAGAAAAACCAATGACCAAGTACTGCAGGAGACAAATGAAAATCGTAAATTGATTAGAGAAATTAGACGTAGACAGTCAAAATATTTTTTACATGTTATGAGAAGAAATGGATTGGAGAACTTAGTGACAACTGACAAGATCGAAGGAAACAGACTAAGGGGAAGACTGAGAAGTAAATACCTGGATGGCTTGGCCACATGGCATGGTCAAGACAGGAACACTGAGCTGAAATCCCAGGTTTTATTATTTCTAATCCTGTCTTTATTTTTTATTTGTCTGATTAAGTATTGCTCGCAGGAATTGTATCTCTGTTTGTTGCAACTCTTGTTTAGTTTTTTCTTGACAGTTGCAGAATCGCGCAGAACAGCATCCCCCCCCCCCCTTTTTTTTTTAAAACGGTGTATTTCCCAACCCTGGCCCAGCGGTAGGGCACTCCACAGATGACGTCATGTTTCCAGATAAGGCGCCAGACGGTTTTAAAACAGTCACGACATCGTCTGGACCGCACCGAGTCGTAAGATGATTTTCTCTTCTTCTTCCTCTTTATTGCGGTCGGACATTCTCAGAAATCAACATGCACACTATCAATAAACATCACAACTCGTCGCAACAACATTCCCCCTGTAAACGTATTTACATTGTCTCCAGCACACGCATTTCTTTTGTTCCAAAGTCCAATCCCCCACCTCCCCCCCCCCCCCCCCCCCCCGACACACGCGATGCTGTAATGGCTAGGATGCTGCGTGGAAAATGGCTTGAATGCGATCGGACGAGAATTTAACGCCAGACACGGCATTGCACGACCAGATACTGCATTGACCGGCCAGCACGGCCAGAGACGGCACTGCACGGCCAGACACGGCACTGCACAGCCAGACACGGCATTGCACGGTCAGACACGGCATTCCACGGTTAGACACGGCATTCCACGACCAGACACAGCACTGCACGGCCAGACACGACATTGCACGGCCAGACACGACATTGCACGGCGAGACACATTGCGTGGTCAGAGACGGCATTGCACGGCCAGAAACGGTACTGCACAGCCAGACATGACCAGACACGGCACTGCACGGCCAGACACGGCATTGCGCGGCCAGACACGACACTGCACGGTACGGCCAGACAAGGCACTGCACGGCCAGTACGGCCAGAAACGGCATTGCACGGCCAGACACGGCATTGCACGGCCAGACATAGCATTGCACGGCCAGACACGGCATTGCACGGCACTACACGGCCAGACACGGCAATGCACGGCACTGTACGGCCAGACACGGCATTGCACGGCCAGACACGGCATTGCACGGCCAGACACGGCACTGCACGGCCAGACACGGCATTGCGCGGCCAGACACGACACTGCACGGTACGGCCAGACACGATACTGCACGGTACGGCCAGACAAGACACTGCACGGCCAGTACGGCCAGACACGGCATTGCACGGCGCTGCACGGCCAGACACGGCATTGCACGGCCAGACACGGCATTGCACGGCCAGACACGGCATTGCACGGCCAGACACGGCATTGCACGGCCAGACACGGCATTGCATGGAACTGCACGGCCAGACACGGCATTGCACGGCACTGTACGGCCAGACACGGCATTGCACGGCACCGCACGGCCAGACACGGCACTGCACGGCCAGACACGGCACTGCACGGCCAGACACGGCACTGCACGACCAGACACGGCATTGCACGACCAGAAATGACACTGCACGGCCAGACACGACATTGCACGGCCAGAAACAGCACTGCACAGTACGACCAGACACGGCATTGCACGGCCAGACACGGCACTGCACGGCCAGACACGGCACTGCACGGCCAGACACGGCACTGCACGGCCAGACACGGCACTGCACGGCCAGACACGGCATTGCACGGTCAGACACGGCATTCCACGACCAGACACGGCACTGCACGGCCAGACACGACATTGCGTGGTCATACACGGCATTGCACGGCCAGAAACGGCACTGCACAGCCAGACACAGCATTGCACGGCCAGACACAGCACTGCACGGCTAGACATGACCAGACACGGCACTGCACGGCCAGACACGGCATTGCACGGCCATGCACGGCATTGCGCGGCCAGACACGACACGACACTGCACGGTACGGCCATACACGGCATTGCACGGCGCTGCACGGCCAGACACGGCATTGCACGGCCAGACACGGCATTGCACGGCCAGACACGGCATTGCACGGCACTGTACGGCCAGACACGGCATTGCACGGCCAGACACGGCATTGCACAGCCAGACACGGCACTGCACGGCCAGACACGGCACTGCACGGCCAGACACGGCACTGCACGGCCAGACACGGCATTGCACGGCCAGACACGGCATTGCACGGCACTGCACGGCCAGACACGGCATTGCACGGCCAGACACGGCACTGCACGGCCAGACACGGCACTGCACGGCCAGACACGGCACTGCACGGCCAGACACGACCAGACACGGCATTGCACGGCCAGACACGGCACTGCACGGCCAGACACGGCACTGCACGGCCAGACACGACCAGACACGGCATCGCACGGCCAGACACGGCACTGCACGGCCAGACACGGCATCGCACGGCCAGACACGGCACTGCACGGCCAGACACGATAGGCACATCAGGAGAACGAGGGGTCTACTCAACCAACACAGAACTGGCACTATTAGCCGCCGGATGCTGAAATGTTGGAGGGGGGGGGGGGATCTGAGCACCTATGGACTTGTCCAGTGTGCAAGGATGATACCCCAACACAGAACTGGCACTATTAGCCGCCGGACGCTGATATGTTGGGGGGGGGGGGGAGTGGGGAATCTGAGCATCTATGGACTTGTCCAGAGTGCAATGATGATTCCCCAACACAGAACTGGCACTATTAGCCACCGGACGCTGATATGTTGGTGGGGGGGGGGGGGGGGGGGGGGATGCAAGGATGATACCCCAACAGATGACAGATACACACAGTCGGTTCCTGTACAGCACGGTTTAATGCCCCATCAATTTCCAAAGAGACTGCCTATCAATGCTAACAGAGGTCTTCTAGTCCACAAACCCAATACACAGTGGCTAGTCAATGTCAAAGCTCTGCTCTATTATTACACGCAAAATGCCTATCAGGATCTGTTTGGTCGGAAGCCCGTCTGTTTATCCCTTAGTTGTTTGACAATAGCATCTCTTAATCTCTCCAGCATGATCCATATTAACATATCCCCCGGGAACTGACACCAACATTATTCATCCATAATTTCTGTACTCCAGTAAATCCCCATTTTGGCAGCTTTGTCGAATATCCTGATCTCCAGTCTGCTTGTAGTTCTTCCCTCTCATTTCTTTTTAAATGTTGCATAAACTGGCATGTCCTTGCATGAATTTTGTAGGACGCTGCAATCAAAGCCAAGTTGCTTGTCTAAACAATTTTACTTTTTTGTAGTTTGCCATCATTTTCTGAACGAGAAGTGAACGTTGAAGTCAAACTTAATGTCGGTCTAACACAGTGGTTCTCAACCTTTTTTGGCCCGTGCCCCCCTTCACCATATTTTCAGAACATCATTTCCCCCCCCCCCCCCCTTTCCTATTTCCTACCTAAAAATTCCCCCCCCCCCCCGCTCCTATACAGTATACGTAATAATGGAAGCACATACTAAAACAAGTCTAGACGTCCACATAAAATGTGATTTGTGGGTCTACTTACTTTATAAAATGAATTTTAGAAGGGTGAGACGTACAGAACCGTAAAGTAGAAGGGAAAAACAATATCAAGTAATCTGTTCTTGTATTAACGCGATCTTGAAATAATCTTCATTCCCCCCCCCCCCCTGGAAACCCTAAAATTCCCCCATGGGGGGAGGGGGGATTCCTCACCAGTTGAGAGCCACTGGTGTAACAGATGAACAGATATATGTCTTGAGCCTCCACATATAAATGTTGGCGTATGTGACTTAGGAGTCAGTGAACGCAATTTCACAATTCCCCGACATAAGGGATCCGGAGGTTAAAATTAGCCGCAGGCGATTTGGAAGCCGGTCGCTTAGCGTTGATTGCAATGGTATGAGAGTAAGCAGTGCAAAAAGCAATGGGAAACTTTTTTTTTCGCATATCCTTTACAGGACCTCGCTGTCAACACCAGCATTTTACCGCTGTCGTTGATTTCTTGCCAAGATTACACTCAGTAGTTTGCCATTGTTTTCTGAGCGGCCAGCTCACTTATCCCGTAAGCTACCAACGCGGCGAGAACCGCTTCCAATTCTCTCGCGCTGCGTTACCCTACGTGGATAAACGGGATTACGGAGAAAGTCGTTTAACTCCTAGGCAAATCTACCCTGGTGTTCCTTGCCAGTGAGAAGTCCTGATCGTTCCGGTCCCATCGATTGACGGACGTCGGTCGCGGCGATTGGGCAGTCTTGAGCATAGCCTACGATGGGTAGCGTTGTGATATTCTGTTGTGATAATTTGGTGTGTCCAGTGTGTGCCGCGTGGTTACACACCCGCTTCACACGCGTGATCCGGGACTGTTTCCGGATCCGGTCAGGGATATGCACTACTGACGAGCTCAAATGAGGGCGAAACTCGAGTATAGTGCTTCCATATTGACGTGGATAGGCCTTAGGTTCATATCAGAATGCGATCGGCGTTGCCAGTAGTGGGTTGTGCTCAATATTTAAATTTCAAATCCTGAAACAACCACATAATCAATTGATTATTGCTCACTGGATTTAGGAGGCCTGGTGTTCCTTGCCAGTGAGAAGTCCTGATCGTTCGGGTCCCATCGATTGACGGACGTCGGTCGCGGCGATTGGGCAATCTTGAGCATAGCCTACGATGGGTAGCGTTGTGATATTCTGTTGTGATAATTTGGTGTGTCCAGTGTGTGCCGCGTGGTTACACACCCGCTTCACACGCGTGATCCGGGACTGTTTCCGGATCCGGTCAGGGATATGCACTACTGACGAGCTCAAATGAGGGCGAAACTCGAGTATAGTGCTTCCATATTGACGTGGATAGGCCTTAGGTTCATATCAGAATGCGATCGGCGTTGCCAGTAGTGGGTTGTGCTCAATATTTAAAACTACTGCGGTTAAAATTGCCGAGTAAACTACATACAGCCAATGAAATTTGGGGTTGGTTGCATAATCATGTAACAAACGAGGACATGTCACTAACTACATATATGTGGAATCATACATACACGGTTAAAATTGCCGAGTAAACTACATACAGCCAATTTTAAATT
>JACEFZ010001255.1:0-26273 GCA_014155875.1 Cepaea nemoralis
TTCTCTTCGTGCCGGGGTCTGGGGATAAAAGGGAAAAATGACGGGCTAAAAGCTGCGGTGGGGCTACTGTGGGGGGGGACGCGCCATGGACCAGGCTGACATTCTGAATGCTCAAACGAGAAGGGGAACTTTTGCAAAACCAAGTATGACTGTGAATCTACAAAAATCCCCGATGCGAGAGCGCAAATTAAAAGGGGGGTGGCCAAACAAGAACACTACGCAGGAACCAAAAAATTTGAAAAACCCAAACACAGAACTGGCGTCGTTAGCCGCTACACCAGCGGGGATTTGCTGAGGGGTCCAGCACTTATGGACTGAAGGGTCCGATGTGCAACGAGATGATCTGTCGACTAACTAACAACAAACTAACTAACAAGCCTGCATAAGACATAGTTAAAACCCAATGTTAGGTTTTAAGCAACCTCACCAGTGCTCAGATATAGAGTTAAACCCAATGTTCGAGAGGTTTAAACCAAACCATCATCTTTAAAGGATGTTTTTTCGTTTTTTCAGGTCAAACTAAAAATGTGGACTGAGAGCTCCCTCACTCATCTTAACTGGGGACCCGTGAAACCCCCTGTTTTTACAAGCGTTTAAAGTAATTTCGCTTTTTGTACCTCACCAAACTGCACCTGTATTGATTACTGGGCATACTTTTTTCTGACATCGAGTTATGTCTGCGGACCCAAAACTTGTAGAAAACCTTAACGACATAGCCCCCAATTCAGCCAT
This sequence comes from Cepaea nemoralis, assembly GCA_014155875.1. NCBI lineage: Eukaryota > Metazoa > Mollusca > Gastropoda > Stylommatophora > Helicidae > Cepaea > Cepaea nemoralis. Next base: position 733 of record JACEFZ010001255.1, read on the forward strand.
CTGCATGTCCTGCGTCGAATTATGACCGGGTTTAAATGTTAGTATGCTTTGTTTTTTACAGATGTAAAGATAGTACCGGTTCTGCACACCCGCTGTCGCTCAGGGGCTCGAATCTTGCCTGTGGACCGGGTATTTTATGTGTTCGAATTCTTCTCATTCAGGAATTCACTTTCATTGGCTTGGGTTCCCAGTTAAACCCCAGCATAAAAGGGGTACCACAACATGTAACTGGTAGGGGGGTACGGCGTCGACGTACCCGGTCAGTGAACCCAAAATTTACCCCAACTCAGTAAGCCCGTGTTTCGGGTTAGTTAATATGGTAGTAGGTGCAAGTTTTTAACCGGGGAGGTCAGCGAGTTTATTGAGTCTGGTTGAGAGATGTAAACACGTCAAAGTGTTGTATGGAATATAACGTGACACATGCAGCTTTTGAACCTTAGTCAGGTTCATTCTATCTGGTTCTAAAAGGGTATTGAGAGATAAGAATGTTCAACAAGGCATGCGTGCTGCAGGTTAACCATTTAGTTTGACGAGAAAAGCAGGATGCAGTCAGTCGCTCGTGGTTAGACGGGTATTTAAGAAGTGCACGTTGCAGCAAAGCAGATTTTTTTATTTTTTTTTTTAAAACCCAGAGAAGTTTCGAGGATCTGCTTAGATTTCGGCCTTAATAGGGTGCTGCCCAGAGGGAAGTTGTTAGTTGAGTTCGGCCTCAAGCCGTAGATTCTGCATGTGGTATTTTACAATCGCCTGAAGTCCCATGTTGCAGTGTATGTAGAAATGCGAGTCTGTTTTCCGCCTCGAGTGGGGGTAGCAATCCCGGGTTGCAGTGCCGATTGCCAGTGCGAATTTCAGTGCGGGTTACAGTGCAGTTTTGCAAGGTATGGAATGCGCCTGGACCCTGCAGCCAGTAGGGTTAGGATCGGCTAGCCTCTCCCAGGAGGGGTGAAGAGCGAAAATTAGTAGCCTGCCGATGACCCGCAGACTACACAAGTCAACCCCCACCACCACGTGGTGCCGACCGGGCAACCATGACCGCCAGGTCATGGGCTAACGGGGCTTTGGCTCGCCATGGGGGATGGACTCCCTTTGGTCAGATTAGTGTCCTAATCCTGCGACTGACCTTGCAAGCCGGCAGGGGATCTTCATACTGCTCGTATAAAAACTAAGAAGTATAAACGGACTGACCCAAACGGCTATCGATCCGGCAATGTTAATGGAATACGAGATAGAGCAGCGATTCAAAATATAGGCACAATGAACGTCTGTGGTTTCAATAGTAAAGAAGAAGAGCGTATAGAAAAAATGGAAGAGACGACAATTGGACTGATGAGAATAGCGGACACCAGAACAAAGGGGAAAGGATGCAAGGAGCTCTACCGCAGTTACACGTTTGTTTACTCTGCAGTAGAACAGCAAGAAAGGGCAAGACACGGTTTTGGAAAAAGTCATCGAACCACGGCTAGCAAAGGAAAACTAGAAACAAAATTTTTTCAGAAAGAATCATAACAGTGAGAATAAAAGAACAAACAATTGCACCACATGTACAAAAATACACACCATGTAATGCAAACAATAATGAGCAAGAATGCGAGGACTTCTACGAAGACATACATGACGTGCTAAATAAAATAGATAAGCAGGACACCATCATAGTTATGGGAGATTTCAATGCAAGACTAGGACATAACAGAGTGGGGCCATAGAAAAACCATCTGGGAGAATTTGGAGATCAGCAAAATGAAAGGAATGATAACGGAAGTAGACTGATAGAGCTTTGCAAGCCAACACGACCTCTATATAACATACACATTCTATAAACATAAAGATTCACAAGTATACACCTGGTATAAATGAACGATCTAGATACAAAAAGCCAAAATGATTTTATAATAACAAGAAATAACAGAAAGAGAAATATATTAGATGCAAGGGCAGTGCCCAATTTCAGTGTAAACACAGATCATAAAGCAGTCGTTGCCACAATAAGAACCACCAGAAGAAGAACACAAAGAGCAGGAAAATACATGCCATGCGAATTAGCAAACTTAAAAAACCTTAAAAGACGAGGCAGTAAGGAAAAAATTATGAGAAAGAACTAATTGAACTCTTTGTAAAATTACCTACAGAAAGAAAAACAGTGGAAGAAGAATGGGAGATGTTCAAATCAAGCATTTTAAATACTGCAAAAATAACATGTGGAACCACCAAATAAAACGCAAAACACGGATAAAGAAAATAACAAGCTGGTGGAACGCAGAAGTAAAGAAAGCGTAACAGACAAAAAGGAAAAATATAAAAAGTGGTTGAAGAGCAAAGAGGAATGTGATTACATAGAATATAGAATAGCGAGAAGACATGTGAGTAGAATAGTAAAGAGGGAAAAACAAAAAGACTGGGAAGAGGAGTATGGAGAAGCCCTAAATAAAAACTACAAGGAGGCAACTAGAAACGTCTACAAAAAGATAGGTGCAATGCGAACCAGAGGAGAACCCTTTGACCCAACTGAAATAATTAACAGCGAAAATGGAGAACCAATAAGTGAACAGAAACAAATCCTAATAAGATGGAAGCAGTATTTCGAACAACTTCTCACATCCCATCAGATGTCACAAAGGAATTCCAAGAGACCTACACAGATGTCACCGAAGAACTAGAACCAGACATACTAAAAGAAGAAATTATAGAAGCCATCAGATTAGCCCCATTGAACAAATCACCGGGACAGTATGAAATACCAAATGAGCTAATTAAAGCAGCAAGAGACGTAGGAACAGCTTGGCTACATAGACTATTCAGCCATGTTTGGGTAGAACAACAGACACCACGAGACTGGGGAAACGCCATAATTATCCCAATTTGGAAAAAAAGGCAGCAAAAGACACTTCACACAATACAGAGGCATTTCACTGTTGAGTCATACTGGGAAAATATTATGCAAAATTCTTGAAAAAAGATTATGAACTACTTTAGAACCCCAGCTAAGCGAAACACAACTTGGATGTAGGGGGGAAAAAAAAGATGCACTGATGCCATTTTTGCTCTTAGACAACTTATAGAAAAATCAATCGAATTCAATGAAACACCCTACTTAGCCTTTGCGTCACGGGACCACTAGAGTTAACGATCAGATGATAGATTTACAGAGACAGTTTGCAACTGTTTGTTGATAGGGGGGGGGGGGGGACCTCTTCCATCGGATCAAACGAAACCAAAAGTCCTTGAGATTTCCTCAGGACACAGGAAAATTGTCGGCATGTTATTTTACCCGAATCGCAAGATGAAAGGAAAAGCGCCGTCTTGATTTGGTTGCCGCCAAGACCACCTGTTGTTGACAGCGAATGACGTCATTCGGACAATCTCCGACTGGAGGAAGTATAACTTATTTGCCGCCAGTGTGAAAAATGGAATCAAACTAGACTGAAGTGTTTGGCTAGCTCTGTTCTAATATTTGAAAGAATCTATTGTGTTCTGTGTCAATTAAAGTTGATGAACATGTGTCTTTCATTTCAATGTGTAGATTCAATTCAGGATACAGCTGGTGTACATAAGGTATTCACTAGATAGCGTTTAGGTATAAGTAATGTAGGATAGTCTAGTGATAGATAACGTGTAGGACTTGAGCATAGTGTTGTTGCTTTGTGGTTAGGTATTCTAGGAGTGTCGGCGACAGTAGGTAATCGCGTTGTTAAACTAACTAGTGTGAGATGTCAATTAGCTCAGTGTAGCATGATGGATCAGAACTCCCCATTTCCAGTCCGACACATTCATAAAAATACTTTCGATTTAAGTGGCGTTTCCAAATAGAAGGACGATTCTTGGAACTAGTATGTTCTAGAACGAGTTGGGGGAGGGCAGCGGTATATGCGCTTGTCTTTTGATTGGTTAATAAGTAATGAGCCCACGCTATTCCTGGGCCATATTTTAAAATCTAATTAGTTGAACGGGGATTTCACCGGGAGCGGTCGCTAGTGTGATGTGATGACCCAACAATGCCCTTAAAGATTCAATAATATATTGTTCTCTGGACAACAGAGAACAGTATGGTGGAGAGGCCATCCATATATCATCTGGGACAACTAAACAGAAGTCCTAGATCCAGAAGTGACTCCCTATCAAAATGTAGGAATATCAAGAAGAATTTTCTCTCAGCTCTTTAACAGCTGAATGCATAAATGGGAGCATAACACAATCTGAAGCACTATAATAGTGGTGAACTGGACAGTGATCTTTGAGTCAATCAAATGTCATCTGAGAACTAAACAACAAGTCTATGGTGGTGAACCTCATTCGGGACGTCTGGTGAAATGACTGGGATAATGGATTGTTTGGCTAGGACTTATCTTAGTTAATCTCCAGCCTGGTGCTCACACAGTGTTTCAGAATGAAGACTTGTATGTAAGTACGTGAGATAGACTGAGGAGAAGGAAGAAGACTGGGACATATTTGTATCTTAGATCTTCCTCTACAGGAAAAGGAGAACAACATCCTAAGTCTCAACTTCATAAACAGTCAACTCACCAGTGAAAGACAAGGCTGTAGCTTTTCTTCAAACTGTGACAGTAGGGGATAATTAGTCAGACTTGGAAAATCATCATGGGGGAAAACTGCAACCTGAGCTGTCCAACACCCATCATAGGTGCTAAAAGGATTAAACAGACCAGTGGAGCAGAAGGTCCCTATGCTTGCCCCAGGTTATGGCTTATCTTGGTTTTCCCTCATTGACAGTAGAAGAAAGGATAAAAGTCAATGGTGTAGTTAGATATTGGAGAGGAGGAAGAGAAGAATTTATTATTGGGTGGTGGAGTAATGGGGAGGTGGTGTATCATGTTTATCTTCATGCATGTGGGACATATTTTATGCATTTTCAATGTATGTATTGAGGTGTTGACATGCCAGCAGATGGAACAATGGTCATCACTAGACTCACCATCAGCTCAATAAATTGTGTGTTTGATGAATCAGTGTTTGAAGTACATGTCCCCAGTGAATTTCTTGTACAGTGCTGTCAAGTGTTGTCTCTGTTGACTGTCTTAAGTGCTGTGGTTGGTTATACATATTGTGAAAAGTCCTGTATAGATGTTGTCAAGTATCTCATGATGTCTATTTTGTACACTTGTGGTGTAAACAATTCCTTGTGAATGCATGTTCCACTTTTGTCAAGAAACTGTCATGTAGATGTCCTGTCCAACAGATGTTATGTACAGTTATTGTTGAAGTTTGTTTGTCTACAAATAATTGAGTCCTACAATCCCAAAGAAATGGAACAAACTGATATAGGTCACAAAATGACAAAATATATAGGAGAAGATCTATGTGACGGACGAACAGCACACTGTCAACAGTATAATGAGTGAGATGGATCCTCAGTTGTACAGGCGCTAATAGTTCAGATCTTCTCTGGCCTTGGGTGAACTATTTTACTTCTTTTATAAATTTCTGTGTAGATACATAGTGGTCTCACAGTGGGGGTTTGAGCCAAAGAAAAATGTTCTCCAAAAAGGCTATTGCGGGAATGATTAGCTCATTTGAGTGACCTCTAGACAAAACGTGCTAAATCATATCCTTTATCTTGTTATTTATTATTCAAGATATATCTCCAGAGAACACTACAAACTAGGTCCTCTGGCAACTCAATCAAACATGTCACACTCAGCTGGTTGAGAATAGTGTAGTGGGATAATATTTAGAGAGAAATGAGCATGGTTGGGGGATGGGGGAAATGTCTAATGGTGGGATCTTCCAGTTGGGTGTCTACTGGGGTTCTGCACGTCGCCTTTGGTCTTTCCTTGTCTTACCCTAATTCAGATCGATGTGATGAGCTCCTCTGCCCAATGACAGAGTTTGGTTCACTGTTATATCTGAGTGCGGCCGTCTGCCTGCACTCATCTAATAGGGGTCAGTGTCAGGTTGCTCTCACCAGGTGTCTTCTCTCTTTCACAGGTTCCACTCCGGTTATGATGAAAACAAGCTGAACATTCACTGTTTCAGCTTCTGGATGATTCAGTGAAGGAAGTTTTATTTAGCGGCTTTTGCTCTGGGCCCATAATCAAGAGGGTCTGAAGGAACATGGCTCTGTTGCGCGGAAAAAGATAACTATCTGGAAATGACTCCTTAGTGATAGGGTTCACGGAAGTTGAGTGAAATTATTTTCTATACCACATGTAAAAAGAACAATATGGGTTATAAGGGGAACAGGAACAACGAACATAGCGTTCTTCTCAGTTATTAGATTCCTGTGGAACTGTAATCATTAATTGTGTAATCGTGAAACTCTAGAACATTTAGGAATGAATCATTTTGTTTTCAAGTGACAGTGATCCGTGTTTTTCACGATGCAGGGATTGTTAAATCTCAGAACAGTAGAGACATTTAGTAACATTGTGTGTGATCGATTCAGGATCAGTATTGGACTATATCCGTGATTGGTGACCAGGTATTTGGGTTATCAAAGAGCTTCTGGAGGAAGTCAACATCTGGCAGGAGGGACGTAGACATCCACATTTTCTTGGACATGTTATGAGAAGAAATAAATTCGAGAACTTGGTGAAAACTGGCAAGATCGAGTCGAAGAGAACAAGGGGAAGACAGAGAAGTAAATACCTGGATGGCTTCACCACGTGGCATGGTCGAGACAAGAACAATGAGTTGATCCACAACTCTGATAATCGAGTGAAATTGCGAATCATGACCGCCCACGCTTATCGGCATCGCACAATATGGATATATATATATATATATATATATATATATATATATATATATATATATATATATATATATATATATATATATATGACACTGAATATAGTACTTTTGTCACGTTAATCAACTTCCCACCAGAGCTTGTGTGTAGAGGTGTAGTGTGCCATACATAACCATTCTGGAAAACACGTTTCTGAGCAAGTTTTGTCAAGGATGCTTGTACAGTGGAATCATCATCATTGCATTACAAGAATTACCTTGCTGAAGGTCTGAAGCCTGCTGGAAACATTGTCTATCCTTCACTAGCTGATCACAGATTAGTTATGGACAATATCAAGGTCAAATATACACCAATAAACACAGCATTTCATCAATGTTCACTAAGGAATGAGGAGATACAAAATCTATTCAACATATACATAAAGAACATATTTGATACATTGTCTGATCTGAACATTTTTTTTAACGACAATGTTCAATTTGAATATTTGAAGTCAGACAGGCTCCAGAAAAAACAACCCCAAAATTAAAAATTATAGAATGTAAGAAATGGGTGACTGAAACATATTACAAGTAATGGAAAAATAAGAAGAAATGACAAAAATAATCAAGGAAAATATGGAGATGACTGGAAAATTAGGAAATGATGCAAAAAGGCATAAAGCATGGCTTAATAACATGTTACATGAACACTAAACAAAACAAGAACTCCCGATCACTATATTAATGCACAAACGAATTAATGATCTAACAAAGAAAAGAAAAGACAAAACAGTTGGTTGATTGAACACCAAAGAAGACAGAATAATAGTTGCGAAAGATTAAATTTGAAACAGCGTATATTAAAAGATCTTTTTAACGATTCGACTTTTTTAAGGAAATGAACAGTATGACATTCCACAAAATAATGAAAGACCGCCTATTTTGAAGACATAAGTTTAAAATGCTCTTAACCATATAAACTTGCAAGATCCAGAGACCAGACAACATCACAACAGAAATGATCAACGCCTTAAAAGAATATGAAGGTGGATGGATCGATGAACTCCATCTAAACACCAACTAATCGCGATTAACTCGCGAAAGGTTCAATTGACATCCGAACAGCAACCAGTGATTGAATGCAATGACCAAACAAACAAAAATCAAAATTTATAACTACAACTGCAACATGACCAGCTGTCATGATGACAATAACTTATATACAAAAGATAAAAGAAAGATCTATAAAGACTGAGGCAATAAATATTTATATATAATACACACATACAAGATTCAACACACAGATCTTAACATAAGCAACGCTTCAGAAGCAGTTAGTTGGACGCAGAGGTGTTTCCAAGGCACCAGGGCCAGGTTCTATACTGGCCAAGACCTACTAAAACGTGCTAGTCGTGCGTCTTGGGCAACAGGTCCCTTCGGGTTCCTGGCTAACGTAGTAGGATCGCTGATTCTTCCGAAGTCGTAGTGTATCTGCCTGCACGACGAGGAATCACCAGTCTACACATCAATTAGCATGGGACAACGGATGGGACAACGTATACTCACGCAAACCTCAGTCCGGTATGACATCACACTGATTTTGGACAACAGGATGTCTTTATCCGACATACAGGACTTCACGCTGGATTTCACAGCAAGCGAACGTAAGCAAGCAAGCAAAAAGCAGTTAGTAAGGAGATATAATGGACTTAATTAAATTTGATTGCAATGTCAGTAAAAGTAGTGAAACATGATGCTACCGATGCTGGGCTTGCATCGGATGATAAAATGGTGATAGGACTAGCTTACGATGGTCAGAATAACTTAGACGCACACCTCTGTGTGAATAAGACAGGTTACGAATCAGGTTATCGTGTCTTTTCGTTGATGTAGTAGGCTGTAAGTGCAGTATTACACACAGAACACTGGGCAAACCTGTAAATTGAAGGAACTTCCGGTCCCCAACATGGAGGATAGGCATTTGAAGGTTAAGACCTCTGGAGTGTTTATGCTTGTGGCTACGGTTTGCATTCGCATTGTTCTCTTTTTCGACTGGTAGTGCATTGTTCCTTCGTCCTGCTACTGCGTTGAGTGCGTGACGTGACACTGTGAGATGTAAATTTCGTGTAGAATGCTTTTACATATTTTCGCATTTGATTGTAGCGTGGGCTGCATGTTCGGAATGATGGCGGCCGACCTTTCACTGAACTGATTGGATTGCCTTATGCAGTAATGTGTAGCTGCTGGTTTTCGAGTGACTGATGCTTCCATTAACGATGAAATTCACTTTTTGTGGCTGACCTTTGTGTTGGAATTATGCGCAGAGTACCTGTGAGGGCTGATGGTTTGTAGAGACGTCTGCCTGTTCCACTTTTCACATGGGGCAGTGAGGACCATTTTGTGTGATATTCACTGGCACAGGAACGGAGCATAATGGAGACCATCTGTTGCTGTGAATTTGGAACCGCGACTAATGACTTGTCTGTTGACTAATGTAAATTGTATTGTTGGTCGTATATTTGAAAGGGAGCCGTGGTATCACGTTGGCTAGAAGGCTTGCCTGCCGACCAGGTTATTATGTGTTCGAATTTCCATCGAGGCTGGAATATGCTTTCAATGATTTTCTCTCCCATCTCGAATCGGCCAGAATGGCTACCAGGAATTTCCGGGGATGTACAGGAAACTGACGTATTGAAGAGTCAGTAAGTTTAATCAAACCTGGCTAGCAGGAGTTAGTCAGGTCTGAGTCAGGTATGACTGAGCTACCGTATAAAAGTAGACGGTACTACATGTTTTCTGTTAGCGCCGAATGTTGGGCGGTGAGCACTAAACCTAACACCCTACATTGTGCCAATGACTTCGGGTGGAGGAGCGCAAATTGGGAGGATACACGCTTTCCCCTAATTCGAATAAATGCAACCTACAGACTACATGTCATGGCTGGGCAGACCAAGGCCTAAGTCTTACTGGCAACTGGTTTAGGATCTAAGCTCCGACAGGCGGACATTTAGAGCATTCCTTTGCTGATCCAGCAGCTTCTGCAGTTCCAGATTGCTGTTACCTTTTCGTTGGAGTAAACTAGGCAGGCCGAGAGAAGGATTATGCTGCATGGGCAACACATGGTCTTTTCCATTCAGCCCAGACATTGTGCTATTGTTTATGAACAATGTAACAAACTATCGTTTGAAAAGATGGATGGGTGCCAGAATTAGATTTGCTATCACGAGTATCTAATAATCTCTTTGTGTGAAAACGGATACTTTATTTTATTTACTTTAATGTACATGCAGGCATAATGTAGAAACATCTGACATCATCACAATTGGTCAGTCTCTACATTGGGCTAGTATGTCGCATTGATTATTGCTGTCTTCTAGTTACGTAAAATGTATTATGCTTATAGTTAATTTCATTCTACACCCAATATCATAATTTTGAGAGTCTAATCCTCTCCCTATAACTAGTTGCCAACAGTATGCACTTTTTCTAATGATAGTCTGCATCAGAGACTGAACTACAATGTCTGAGATATGAGAGCTCGACTGTCTTCCACTCATTCTAGACAATTCCTAATTCTGTCTTAAATCCACTTGGCCTATCGAATTTCGCATTTATTGTGTTTATCTCCCTCGTTATGATAACAAGTAAACGCTGTCCGTTAAAATAAAATGAGGTCCTCCGTGGACGCCTTGGGTCAAAGACTTTCAAGGACGGCACTACCATGCTGATACCAGAAGCGAGAGATGTCTGTGGCTGGCTTCTACCTCTAGATCAACCGAGGCAGAATAAACTTCACATCCAAGAGGTAAAGAATCTTGTCGATTGCTAAGATCAAGATGGCTGCAATGGTATTCGTATTGGCAAACGAGGCAATTATAGAAACATACCAAGAGTATCGACAGTGTCAATGGTGCATAAATGACAATGATGAACTTAGTACATCATATACTGAACACTTTGCAAAACGGTCTATAACATCATACATCTAATATATATTGAATCCGATGACCGCTGGTTATCTACAACATAAGCAAAAGTACATTAGAAGAAATAGAGAGGACTATTAACAAAGCCTCTAAGAATTAGACAGGACGGTCGACTGGTCTGCTGGACGTCGTGCCGTGAACTAGAAAGAGACAATTCGCCACATCAGTCAGATTCGCCACAGAGGGATTCGAATTTGTTAAAACAGTCTAGCTATGATGATGCTCAAGTGCCCAGATCGAATGTTAGCAGCGCTATCTATTCTACTCATAAATCATTGCGATTAAAGAAATGATGTACTATATCTAGTCAGAGAAGCAAGGCATTGAGAGTGTCCGATAAAGGTCCAAGTCTTCGACCACGGAACGCAGTCACAAGGCGGTCCAGAACAAAACATGAACGGAACACCATAAAAGTTGGCAAAATTCGTGAAAAAGTCCGAACACGGACAATTGGTGTCATTCGAAATTGGCTTGCAACGCTCCTTGTCCTAGAACGCCTTATGGAACATGGCACAACTGCGATAACGTTAATTGTCAGATTGTTTTACTGTGTCTTACCATCAACTACTAACCTGATCAAATGTGGAAAGTCCGTCTATGCAGCGTGTAACCCCTGTTGGTAAAAGCAGCCTCAGCACTTATTATCCGAGTATTAGTTAGCCCTCGAGTAAAGCTGAATTACAAGACTTCACTACAAATAGTTATCAGAAATAGAATAAAACCAACATTAGGACTGAGACGATGTACTCGTACTTGCTTAAATCTGGGCAGAGGGCAGAAAGAAAATGCAACTATCCTGCAAAATTGCATTCCGTACTTGATAGCGGGAAAGACTTGGTGGCCATGGAGCAACCGGAACGATCAATGGAAAACAATGACGCAGTAATAGTTCCCGTGGCTTTTGTCTCCAATGCGCAGCTTGTTCGGGTTACCACAAATAAATCAAAAGTAACTTGCATCTACATTGTCTCGAGCCGGTGTATTAGCCACCCTGTGAAGTAGGATTGTTGCATCTTAGCCGTAGACTCTGTAGAGTGGAAGTACATCACAGCACAGTGGACACTAGGATAGGGTCAGCAATCGCTGACGGCAGAGCCAGAAGACATGCGAGAATCACTTTCCGCAACAGACGCAGATGTACCCTCTTCCACGAAATTGTGAAGAAGAAACAGATGTCGGAGCGTTCTTCGAAGGGGGTGGGGACACTTCTGGCGAACAGGAATCTCCTTTTGTCTTTGTTCCACGGTGGTATTTATACAGCTAGTAATTGACTATTACTTCACGTTTTAATTTTATGAGTGTTCATTTTACAAGACAATGAATATTATTCCACTACAGGTGTCATCTCTAGTGGATTGTCAATCCGCGGCCAAGCGAGTTTTTTTTGTTTTTTAAATCAGACCGTCTTGTTTATGGCTATCAGTGCGTATGTTCAGTTGATTTCCTTTCTGTATTCGTGTCAGTTTCTGTGGTTAATATCATAATATGAGAAGGCATTCTTTCATGTCAATGACTTCAGCTTTACTCGCTTCGGTCTCTATGAAATGGAGTCAACCTTTCTCAAATCTAACATGTGAAGCTAATTCTTCTAATTGTATATGTTATGGCCATCTTAATAACGACATTCGACATCATGAACACGAAACTACTTATTTGCCACGTATACAGGTTCACACAATGATTGTATTATTAGTTCTGTTTCACCACTGTAAACTTTTCTTGTTTGAACAGCACCAAGTTCAGGTCTTGAAACTACTGCTTGAGAATCGAGCTCGTCGCTGGGATTGTGGCTGGCGCTGTCTTGCTGACTCTCATAATCGCTGCTGTCTTATGGAAATGGAGAAGTGGCAAGCGACAATCGGCTGACAAGACAAGCATGGTTTACAATAGACCCAGTGTGGATGCAGCATCGGATTCTGATTATATCAAAGTTTATGAAAACTAAGAAACTGTGTTATAATATATGAGCTGTATTTAATTAACTATTAAGTGATAGATACCCTATGAGCCGCCAATCTTTAGCATACAATTCATTGACCTGTATCTTGCTCGAGAGGATAAGAACTACAAAGAGAAAAGGATAAAATATAACGACTTAGTAAACGTAGAAGATACTACACTTGTTAGGCACACTTGTTTCCTGTTATTTAAAGTAAATGATCACTTCCACTGCACACGAATATCGCTTACATGTTACAGTCGACTCCCATAGAGCACACATTGCATTACTCAGCAGCACCGGCAAGGATATACTTATGGACATAGGAACAGAATGGCATGTTGTATTCTTTTCTTAGTGGCTTTTTAATGTTGATATTTAGCCCGGGTAGCGGCCTATTCGACCTTCTCAGTTGGAGTTCCAACTGCAGAGATATCGTTTGTTTGACCAGCGTGCGCCCTTGTTTGATGAGATTGGAACTCTCATCCACTGCCCGGGCATATTCAGGTGGCTCCGCCAATTGCAAACAGACACATATGTGTTGTAGTACATACACACATTCACACAACACTCTCGCGAAAATACGCGTTTCAGGTCATGAAGCGATTTGGGTATATGATGTCACTCACTCGTTGCTTAAATCACTTGAACAAAGTCAATCACACGTTGGTTAAAACATATGGACAATGTTAATAACACGTTGATTAAATCACATGAACAATGTCAATCACTTGTTGGTTAAATCACTTGAACAATGTCAATCACACATTGGTTAAAACACACTGACACTTTCAATCACGGGTTAGTTATGATGCGCTGCTTGAAACAGTCCAGTTAATGATCAAGGTTGTAATTAGAACATTCAGACTTAGGCTGCTTAACATACTATACATTGATATGTAAATCCAGCTAGATGTGCAGCAAATATATAATGAACAAGTAAAACAAAACATCAGAAATGCAGCTAGTCATGGATAGGATTAAACAAATAGTCAAACAAACGAACATGAGTAGAGAATTATAGCGTGCAAATCAGTCAGTATGTGTGTGTGTGTATGTGTGTGTGTGTGCGTGCGTGCGTGCGTGCGTGCGTGTGTGTGTTGTGTGTGTGTGTGTGTGTGTCTTTGAGAGAGAGTGGAAGATCGTTCGAGTTTGTACAGCGAGATAGACAGAGACTGCGATTGGTGAATTACTTATATGTATAATGTTAAATGGGCACTGCACAAGCGCAGAGACTAAAATACTTATCTGCAGCCGCGAGACCGTGAGTTCGCGTTCTCATCGATTGACCTTGGCCTTAGTTTAATCCAGTCTAACATGGGTATCAGATATATTCCGGGATGTAAAGGAGGCCGTTGTACAATTGACCACAAGTCCCATCGATTACCTATTGGTCTATACACATCTGGGGCAAGCACAACATACCCTGTACATCTCAAGGTGCGTAAAATGGTCATTTATGTTAAAGGCAGACATGTATCAACAAATAAATACAATAACAGGTAGGAAAACAGGAAATACCACTTGGATGTTTACAATCGAGGAGCATAACAATATCGATGGGGTACGATGATATAGTCAGGCTTGTACATGGGACACATTTTTCAGTCCCATCTCACCCCATCCCATGTTAGTTTATGCCTGTCCCATCTAATCCCATGGGATTCCCATGATAATATTAATATGGAATACAGTTCAAATAAAATTATGAAATTGATGAAAGTTTAGGGTTAACATTATCAATTTCCTGCTGATCGACTGTTTCCAATAATTCAGTTAATCCAGGTAATCCCTGAAAAATGTTCCACAATTTTCATCTTACATGCAAATCTGATATACACAGAGTTTATAACGAGGGCTGGTAACAGCCGTTTTCATTACTTACTCAGCAACAATCCAGCTGTACTAAATAAGCACTCTACTGCTGCTGACGATTGTGATATGGCCAAAACAATTTTCGCATTTGCTTTTAGCAGTCGAAACCTATGTTCATTTTTCCAATAATTTAATGGTTGTGAAGTTGGTTGCCGTAATTTTTGAAACATGGGGACTTCATCCTCAAGGCAGTTGTTTCTGTGGTCATCAAACTTAAGTGCTTTGTTTGGTGGAGGATGAAATAATAAGTTAAAATCACTTTTCGGCCTTTGTTCTACAATTCCTGCTACTTCACAAGAAAGATTTAAATCCTTGATGAATAAAATAACAGATATAATAAACAGACTTAGAAAAAGCAGTCCAATCATTGGCCCATTTATTTGTGTCCGCATTCCCTTTCTTCTTAGTAACAACTGACTTTACCATTTCTTCTATTTTGGCTTCAATGTCAACTCCAGTAAGGAATGCTGCAGTAACTGCCAGAGAACTGCCGCAATATGGCCAAAGTTTTTCTCCAATAATTTCTTAATGTTCTGACAATATTTCTTCACCATGCTGCTAGAAGTTTCTTCGTCAATATCAACAATAACTTTGTACAACTACTAGTCTAGGAGGAAGTATAATAGCAACATTAAATGAGATGTAGCACCATCAGTTTCTAGTTTGTCAAAAAATCATGTTCTCATCTTCATTAAAGTAATGCGAGTAATTTTTGTAAATGGGCATTGAAACGTTGGTAATATGATCGCCATTCACGTGTTACAGATTTTGTTGGTATGGAAAATGGCAGCTGTGATGCCTTTGCCTGACGTGTATTGTAATATGTTTCACTAAATGAAAGTTGATCCATGAACTGATCCAGTTCAGAATCACGAATCTGCTGAAGCTATCAGTAATACATGTTGATAACCTGTGCTCAGTACAACCACGAACGGTGCATTTCTGTATCGGTATCAAACCGTCCATCAAATATTGCCGTTAGGCTTGCTGCATTATCAGTACACACAAACAATGGACTGGAGAATGTGGTAGATTCGGCAAGAAATTCACGTGCAAAAATACTGCGTAAATTGTGCAGTATCGGATTAATTATTATCGATGTTTAAAAGCGACAGAAGAAAAGTAATCCATTCCAAATTTTGATTAGTCCATATGCAATAATTCCCCCATATGGCAAAAGATATGTTTGTCTTGCAGACCAAACATCAACTATTCCCGAAATTGCACATTCTTGATCTTGTGCCATATTTTGAAACAATTTGTAAAACTGCAGTTTGACCAATTTTTCTTGCGCCAAAATAGAACTAGTCACTGTTTGCCGTGATATAGTGTAATTATATACCTTGTTTGCAGCGTGAGTAGATCTTGCAGCAAAGTTAGCAACATCACATATAATGTCACATTCAGCCGAAACGGATACTGTTGGATGTGATGTAATTAGTTCAACAACTGTTTTTTGTTTGTTTTTTTGCCACGCATTTGGTAGTGGTTTTGTTACTGCCCGCTGCTTGGCGCGCATTTATTAATTTATCCGGTGTCCCACCACGAGATACAAAATTGATACAAATATATAAAGAAAAAAAGACAGGATAAAAGGCTTTAAAAAGGTTTTTTAAAAAAAAAAAGTGTAGCTCTGACTTAGATCAAGTTGCTATGACATGGCTACTGTCCCATGTGTCCCATGGGAAATACAAATGACGTTTCCCATGGGATTCCCATGGGAATCCCAATCCCATGGACAAGCCTGTATACAGTCAATAGATGGACGGAATATCAGGAAGAGCCGTATGATGATAGGAGACCGGATGTAAATATTCAATATAACATTGAGGGTCCACCAATACTTGCAGCGGAAGTTGAAGTTCCCATAAATCGCACCAAGATAGGAAAGGCACCCAGTCCAGACAACTTTACATTGGAGGAAATTGAGCCTCTAGGTGATGTTGGGATTGGAATATTGACAACATTTCTAAATGCCATTTATATTAGTGGGTACATTCCTAGCAACCTATTAAATCCCATCTTCATAGCTATGCCACAGAAAACGAGGGCTTTTAGAATGCAAAGAGCATCGCACAATAAGTTTTATGAGTACCATGGCAAAGCTGTTACTCAGAATAATTATGAAAAGAAAAAGATAGAAACCAGAAATTAATAATGAACAGTGTGGATTTTTGAGGAAAAGGCCACAAACAACGATATATATATATATATATATATATATATATATATATATATATATATATATATATATATATATATATATATATATATATATGTTCTCAGGACACTATTAGAGAGAGCTATAGAAGTATAAAAGATCTGTACTCATGCTTTATAGACTACACAAATGCATTTGACAATGTGAAACATGACGAGAAATAATACAATTGCTAAAGCAACTTTACATTGATGGCAAAGATCTGCGAATAATAAAGAACATATATTGACTACAAACAGCAGCCATAAGGATCAACAACTTTGTAGGAACTTTTCAGTGTATAAAGTAGGACGCCAGACTAGGTTGTGTATTGTGTCCTGATGTGTTCTCATTGTACAGTGAACATATAATGAGACCTACAGAAAATATGTCAGGGATCCTGGTTGGTGGACATAATATAAATAACACGTTGTGCTGATGACACCGTCTTGATAGCAACAAGTCAGAAGGATGTAAAGGAAATGATAGATACAATGGTTGTAGAAAGTGAGAAAAAAAATGGACCTTAGTGTGAATAATAGAAAGACAGAAGTCATGGTGATATCAAAGAAACAGAATGTGCCTAAATGTGCAGGACGTTATTTTAGGGCAAGTGGAGAAATTCAAATATCTAGGCACATGGATATGTTGGACATATAGGCACATTGAAGGGCCGAATGTAAGACGGGCCAGCGTGCCTAATTTGTTACCTGTGAAAATACAGTCCGTTCGTTCGATCGTTCGTCCGATAACATCAGATTGAAGATGCATCACTGAGATAAAGAACAGAATATGACAAGAAAACTGATTTCTATCAAATGAAGAACGGATTGTGCAATAAGTCACTGTCCTTGACAGATTGAAAAAGTGTTCTTGCATGTTACATAGAACCAGTTTTAACATACGGCTGCGAATCCTGGATAATTAGCAAACAGGCGAAAAATTCATTGGAAGCCGTGAAGATGTTGTTTTATAGAAGAATGCTGAAAGTTAATTGGACAGCCAAAATGAACAATTAGGACGCATTAAGGGAAGATGAGTGGCAAAGACAACTTATCACAAACATCAGAAAGAGGCAGTTATTGTCTTTGGCCACGTAGTGAGAAGATAAAAACTGGAACATGTTGTGGCAACAGGAAAAAAATTGAGGAAAGAGAGATAGAGGAATACAGCATGAGATGATTCTTGACAGTTTTGTGTAATGGTACGGAATGAAGTCAACATAAAAATTTGCAAACGAGATCTTTCTGACGTAGCTAGGGGTATTGAGATGCGGCTACGTTGACACTCTTTATGAAATGCACACTGACACACCGTGAACATAACTCATTACCTCAGAGTGATAGAATGGCATCATGTATTGTTTCTATGCGACACAACCACTGGTATATTCAATGTTACATGTACACCCACGACATTGGTTCACACACCTATTGTAGTACGTCCTGCTATTCAGGCTATCTAATCAACTACCATGGTCTACACTTACACAATTCTAAACCCTACTTACAGTCCCGTTAAACATGGCCGCAGGTGCCTACATTCACAGGCCGGCAACCTCTGCACACGGCACACCACTCGACTCCGTGCTGTAGAGTGAATATGTCCACCCGCCTGGTCGCGGCAACGTTGTTCTCAGCCATCGGTACACGCTTGAGATATCGAGCGCACACTCAGTTACTTGCTGTCGATGTCTCTCGACATTTCATTCCGCCAGTCGAGATTAAGTTCCCGGCTCCTGGTCGTACGATGTGTATCTAATCGTCTCCAGCTCTCCGACTGCCGTCTTTGTTTCACTTTCTCGACCTTTCATATCACGTGGCCTAATCCTCGCAATCCTATTGGCCCTTACGAATAACCGATTTCCGGTGTATTTATTTCCTCTGACCATCCATGACAATTTATCATACCGTTGTTCTATAGTAATCTACTCAACCAGACTTTACTTAACCAGACTCATGGCATATGCCCCCCCCCAGCAATTTCAAAAATGTTCTAACATTTTTGGGTTCTTCCTTATCTCTACACTTGCAATGAGTCAGCTTGGTCGCACAAGCCTGTCCCCTGGTCGCACATATCTGTCTACTGCCTCATGCCTAAGAGCTTGCTTCTCAGATCCCTTTAACTTCCCTCCGTGTTGCATTGGTATTCTGCTATACCTTCACACAAATTATAGTGTCGGACACGAATATCCGTCTATTCCCAAATAGATCTCGTGTTGCCTCAACCCCCTTTGTGTTCGGCAAGTTGAGGACCAACCTACTATGAGTCCCAATGTCCCACTCCGGACATTCCCATATGGTTCCTCATTTATACCTCGGTATAAGCAACTGACACCCTCCCCAGCCCTTAAGCCCTGGGTGCAGGAACGTGTGTATTGCAGACATATCAATTTCACACCTATTTTGTTTAAGCTTTATCTTGCTCTTGAGTAGTCTATGCTTCGACTGTGGATCTCTTTGGTGCGGGTACATATGACTCTTGTATTTGTCTTGTCAACGTGTGTGTGAGGTCGGCTGCCATTAGTTACCTTTTTCTATGATGATCGCTTGTGCCCTAAGGCTAGATATTCCCTTCTTTCTTTTCTCTATTTGTTCTACTAACTTTCCCTTGTCGTGTTCCTAATACCATGACCCTTATGTTTATCTACTACCATGCCAAAGTACTTCATATTAAAATTATATTATGTACAAAGTATTACCACTTGGTACTATTATCAATGGTACTTCTAATAATCCTACTCCACTATCCTTGTATTATTTCTTTCACTTTCACTTGTACACTGTTCTCTCTCTCTCTCTCTCTCTCTCTCTCTCTCTCTCTCTCTCTCTCTCTCTCTCTCTCTCTCTCTCTCTCTCTCTCTCTCTCTCTCTCATTTTCACTCGTCCATTCTTTCATCGTTTGTCTTTCTCTCTCTCTTTTTTTTTTTTTGGATAGTGTTTAATTTTTTCATTATGTACTCTGTCTCACAACACGCATACCAGAACCTCAAATGTCCCATTTATGCCTGTACACATCCTGTATACCGTTGTGCAAGTATCCAGGTTGTGTTCAAATTGATTCTCATTCGCACACATTCCTACTCTCAGTCTTCTCGTCCCCTTTCTCTCACTTCACTGTCACTCCTCATATTCTTATGTTCTGTACCTGTTACCACAATCACATAAGTTTCTCCTACCAATTGTACATGCCTGTCTCTCCCATATACAATATAGTCATAAACCTGAATACTATACAAAATTGGACTCACATGTAGTATTGCAAGCGCTATTCTAACTTTCAATCGCCCATGGCTATCATCTTTTTGACATCAATATGTATCACTGGTAGTAGTGTCTCAGTTACCTTCTTCTTCTTTTTCTTTTGTGTTATGGTTGTCATCTGTGATGTATCGTGGTTTTAGACCCACTGTCAACCTTCCTGCTTTAGTCGATGTCGATTCTTCTCTTCTTCCTTTCCGATCATTCATCATTTTATAAGTTCAGTGTTACAATCAGGTACTAGCACAATCAATAATGGTACAATTATTGTTACAATTACATGCATACTGTTTATGAATATACATGGCATGATGATTATGATCGTAAGAATGTATTGATGTTTACATATATACTTATAAGCCATTAAAATGATATTATTTATCTCTATATGTATTATGAGTTTTGTTTATTGAATGATAGTGAATGTTATTAACTATTACTCCCTTGGTTGGTTCTGGCTGGTATCTGTCTTCGCTGACTGTATCTTCTACCAATCAGATTCTCAATCTTCACTTGCGTCTGTCTGTCTCAGCCTCTTCAGTCAGCTAGTGAGGTAACATCTTTGAGGTACCTTTGACACTCTCTCTTCTGCTCAGTCATTTATACCCCTTAACTATCTGAAATTAATAATAGCCTTGGGTGTATATATATCCATACATCCATATGCACATTTACATATTTCCACATTTGCAATTGTATATTATATTACTACAATCATATATCTTACCTTTATGCAATATATACAGTATCTACAATATACATATCTATACTTACATTCTATCACAGTAATTACTTGTCAATTCGTTCATGTATTTCTAATGTCTTTCTATAGTCTACTCAATACATCTGCAAGGTTGTTATCTTTGCCTGGTATGTGGCAAATATCAAAGTCATAGTCCTGCAGAAGTAAGGACCACCTGTGTATCCGAGAGTTTTTTGAATGACCCTCTTTGAATACCTTTAATGGTTTATTGTCAGACAATACAATGAACTTTTTCCCCAACAAATATTTGGAGATTGGAGAATTTCTTAACACTTTAAACTAGCGCTAAGGCTTCCAGTTCCGTGATGGAATAGTTCTTTTGGGTGTCTGTAAGTTTCCTACTATAGTAGAGTATGGGGTGTAATCGTCCATGATGGTACTGTAGCAGCATAGCAGAGATTGCATAGGAGCTCGCATCAGTTTGTAGAATGAAGTCTTTTGAGATATCTGGCAGTCTTAAGATAGGATGTCTACTGAAGAGTGTCTTAATTTCCTCCAATAGTCTGCTGTGATTGTCTGTCCAGTTTACCTTTGTCGGTTGACCTTTCTTCAGTAGTTTGGAGAAAGTTGCAGTCATATCGGCAATGTTTCGGTATGAACTTCTGATAATAATTAATAAACCCTAAAACGCTCCTAACCTCTTTCTTTGTGGTGGGAGATTTAATTTGCAAAATCTTTGTAACCACAGTCGGGTCGGTTTTTCGAAACCCGTTGGAGATTCTGTGTCCAAGGAACTGCACTTCCAAATACCCTATCTCGACCTTACTATGCTTAGCTTTCAGCCCATGGTCTTGTATTCTCTGAAACACCTGCTCCATGACCTCGATGTGTTTATCTATATTCGTAGTATGGATGCATATATCGTCCATATACGTGGCTACATTTCCAACGCCTTGCAGTAGACTGCGCATCATTCGCATAAATGTGCTTGGTGCGTTCTGTAGACCAAAAGGCATATAGTCCCATTCATAAAGGCCTAATTGCGTAGCGAAAACCGTGATATGCAAGGACTTTTCTTCCATAGGGATTTGCAAGTATCCCTTGGTTAAATCAATCTTGGAGAAAATTTGTGATTTGGCCATGCCGTCTATGAGATCGTCAATGTTTGGCATGGGTTCCGCATCTAAGAGGGTTAATGCGTTGATCTGTCTATAGTCAACGCATATCCTCAGGTTGTAATCTTTTTTCTTTACTATGACTAAAGGTGAGCAGTAATTTGAAGTGGATTTCCTAATGATACCACACTGGTCATGGTCAGATATTTCAGATGTTATTTTCTCAAGGAATTGGACCGGAATAGGATACGGTTTCACTCTTACTGGCACATTAGATAATAGGGTGATTTTATGAGTTATGAGATCAGTGATTCAAGGTTTGTTGGAAAATATGTGTCTAAATTTTACAATAGACCTTTCCAGTTTGGCTTTGTCTTGTTTTCCTAATTCCGGGTTTAGCTGTATTCCTCTCCAGCTGTCATCGTCTCTAACGTCAGGTGTTGGAATTTCATTCCCCCACCGCGTAGTTTTGCTGTTCATTAATGACCCAGCATCCAGAGGCAGGTCTAAGACTTTCACCTTCTTCTACTGTTACTGTCTCGTCCGTCTTTCTGTCTACGAACAGTTTCAGCATATTTATGAGGTAGATCTTTTTCTTATTGCCCACCTGCACCTGATAATCTACATCACTAATTCTCTGCAATACTTGGAATGGTTCCTGCCATGATACAATGAGGGAGTCTCTGGGGTCTGGGAGGGGCAACACGACTTTATCTTCTTCTTTCAAGACTAATGTCTTGGCCTTCCGGTTGTCATACTGTCTATATTTCTGTCCAGCGATCTGCAGTGCCTCTCTTGCTACTTGACATGCCGTGACTACTTCTGCCTTGGGCTTATCACCATGTCGTATGCCTCCCTTTTCATGGAGTCATGTATTTTGCCTGTGAGCAACTCATTCCACAGTAGCAATGGACCCCTTGGGTTTGCCCCATATACTAACTCGAATGGGGAGAATCCTGTGCTCGCTTGTGGTACCTCTCGGTATGCGAACAGCACTGCTGGGAGCATCACATCCCAGTCTTTTGGGCGTTCCGCCGTGACTTTGGCTAGAGTACGTTTTAATACCCCATTAAAGTTCTCATTTACTCCGTTGGTCATCGGATGGTATGGGGAGCTGAATGATTGCTTTATCCCCATTAACTTCATTACGCACTGTGTGGCTTCTGAGATGAACTGGGTACCACTATCTGATAGGATGCATGATGGGAATCCTATTCTACTTAATATAAGGAGGAATGCTTTTACGATGGATCTAGATGATATGGATTTCGGGGGAACCGATTCTGGCCATCGTGTGCATAGGTCAATCATCGTTAGGATGTACCTATTCCCTCGGTCCGTTGTCGTATTGAGGGGTCCCACAATGTCGACAGCTATCTTTTCGAATGGTCTAGAAGGCAAGTCCGTTTCCTGGATTTTAGCCTTTGGATGCCTTCCTTTTTGTGAAGTTCGCTGGCACAGTTCACATGATCGGACATAGTTTCTGACATCCTTACAATAGCCTGGCCAGTAGAACTGAGATAATAATCTCTGTCTCGTCCTGGCTATCCCCATATGGCCTGCAGATGGGGAGTCGTGCGCTAATTTTAGCGCGTTGCTGTGATGATGTAACGGCAGCACGGTTTGTGAGAGAAGCGTTGCCCCTTTGCTATACTCTCTCGTGATGATGTTCTTATCAATTACGAATGACCACTTACTCTCTTTAGATTATTTAGGTGGGCGGTTTGCCCGCTGAAAGCACGTTCGCAGTGTCTTGTCGTCTCTTTGTTATTTTGCAAAGTCGTCGGTTTGGATGTCTGTGACCAGTCCATTGTCTGTTTGTTCAGCCCACGATATGACCATGTTATCTTCTTCTTTGTCTTTCTTAGCCTGCTGTCTGGTAATCGCATTGCCATATGCCTTACTATAATCCCCTGTCCGGGCTGCCTCTTCTTCCGTACAATCTTTTGCCCCCGGTATGTTACCTATCATAAGTCCTGCACATGGGCTTGGTAATACCGCCACTCGTATTCTCCCTTCATAGTATGGGCAGAATATATGAACCCATGCTATAGCATACTTTTCCCTTGTGCAGCCAAAGGTACGGCATGTCACACTATCTCCCGTATATTCACTGTTCAGTACCAGACTCCGATCCATACCTACTATCGACGCCCCAGTATCTCTAGCGCAGGTTGTCAACTTTCCGTTCACGAGTGCTTTGTGGACTTTCAAAGTCCCGTTGTGATTGTTGGTCGCATTCGCCTCTCTTGTAGGCACTGTGTGCCTACACGTGGGGTTACTGAACTCTTGTCTCTTATTCACGTATGTCGCTATATCTCCTACATTTGTCTTTTGGTCATGTTCTTCTTTAGTCAGTCGTCTCAGTCTACACTCTCTGGCTACGTGGCCCAGACTGTTACAGGCCCAAAATTTTCGACTGTTTATGTTTTCTGCGTACGTCTCGACTCTATTAGAAGGATAGTTTCTGATGTACGAGTCGTACTTAGGGTTTCTATTTCCTATATCAACAGCCCCGAGTTGGCGACCACAATATGTACATTCACTTACTCGCTTTGATCGAGGTACTTTAGCTGGTCTCTGTAGGGCAGGTCAATATTGAGTAGTTTGGTTATCTCTACTCTTGGGTCTACTCTGCTGGTCTTTACCTTGATTATCATTACGTTTCTGAAGATCTGTACTAAGCTCTTTCACTGTCAACCCACATCTCCCACCTAAAGTTATGAAATCTGTTCGGTGATCTCTACTCTTGGGTCTGTTCTGCTGGTCTTTACCTTTGTTATCATTTCGTTTCTGAAGTTCTGTCTTAAGCTCTGTCACTGTCAACTCACACCTCACACATACATCTATAAAGTCCGACCATGTAGGCATGGTTATATGATGTATCTACTGAATGGTATATATATTACTTCACTTTCTCGACCTTTCCTATCACGTGGCCTAATCCTCGCAATCCTATTGGCCCTTACGAATAACCGATTTCCGGTGTATTTGTTTCCTCTGACCATCCATGACAATTTATCCTACCGTTGTTCTATAGTAATCTACTCAACCAGACTTTACTTAACCAGACTCATGGCACAATTAATCCATGACGTCGGAGATCGTAATTTGTGCATAGGCATGATCGCCAACGCCAGCCGTCAATGCACTGGATGATGATGTTAAATACGCTTACCTGCCGGACCAGTAGTTAGGTGTTCGAGTCCTAGTCGAGCCGGGGGTGTAACAAACAGACTTGGGCTCGCAGGCTGTCCCACTCTTAGATGGCTACCGAGAGATGTTCTGGGATGTATTGTCGCCGGTGAAATATTGTCCACAGCAACCTTCGACTGCTGGCTGGCCTCTAAAAGTGTGGGGCTGGCACCTTATAACCAATATGCATCAACATGGGCGATATGTAACTCTTCCCGTCACTTGTCGCTGGACATTATAAGAGGTGCTTCTCCAATAATATAAATACTTATATTTTAATAGTACAGAATTAGTGAGCACAGAGAGGAACAGTATCAAAACACACCAACCCACGGATCGACACTCTAACCAACGCTGAAGAAGCAGGTTGAAGGAGACTGAGTTTGTAATTTTTGTTTGTTAAATCGGATCGTATCGGATCGAGTACAGAATTAATCGTTCGTCATATCTATTATAGTTATATTTATTTTCACAGTATTATTATAATGTTGTTATTATTATACTCGCATTTAATCCCATGGGGTATATACGTTCTTGAATTATTATTTTTTTTTTAAATTTAAAAGTTAGCTGTATGTCCTTTT
>JACEFZ010001256.1:0-26039 GCA_014155875.1 Cepaea nemoralis
AAATCCTTCCAAAAATTTAAAAAAATTAAAAAGAAGGGAATCCAAAAGGGTTTTGGCCCCCCGGGGGGGCCCTATGCAGTAATAATGGTGGCAAAACCACAAGAGGTTGCCAAGCGCAGGGATAGTAGTCTTTCATTTCCTCCTGCTGGAATTTCAATCATTCCCAGTAGCGAATTCTTCACTGCAAAGCCCACACCGTGTTGCCTTTTTTCTGCCTGTCCTCTACCCTTCTAAAAAAAGTTGTAATTGTTTTCCCTGAGTGACCCTTCCTCAGCGAGGCGAGTCTCCCTCAGGCCAGCAATATCAATGTTAAGACCATTGAGTTCGGCATCAATCACAGCTGTTTTTCTCACATCGTCAATATTGGTCAAGTCAGTGGAAAATCCTGGACACATGGTTCTCACGTTCCAGGTTGCAAGCCGCAGCTTGAAGTTTCTATTTTTCATTTTATTGGTACCTGGTGCATTGGTTTTACATCCTGCGATTCATATTTTGTCCTAGCCCAAAGCACCCATTTAAGTAGGCAGGCTGTAGCGGATCAGCACCCAATTGGCAGGGGGCTTGAGCTGGGCGGAAGCTGATCAGTAACACCAGTATGTGTCTCCCATCGTCAGAGGCAACTCGTGGCGCCCCATGTCTATGCCAATTGACAGGGACTTATAACCCGTAACAGTTGACTCCCGCTTTGATTCCGAGACCGGTTAAGACCAGGGTGGAGTTATTGCCTCTCCATAGCACAAAGCCTAGGCTAAAATATAGAGATCATGTGTTGCCCATGCAGCATGATCCCTCTCTCGGCCTGCCTAGTTCACTCCAGAGGAAAGGTAACACCTCTACATCTAGAACAAGACAAGCTGCAGAAGCTGCCGGATCAGCAAAGCAATGCTCTAACTGTCCGCCTGTCGGAGCTTCGATCCTAGACGAGCCGCCAACCAAGGCTTAGGGCCTGGTCTGCCCTGCCATGATATTTTGTCTTTAGGTTGCATTTTCTCGCACCAGGGTAAGAAACATCATTTAAGATAATATAGACTTGTATCTAATGTAAGACACTATAGCCATGTATTTTATGTAAGACAGTATAGACAGTTATCTAGTGTAGGAAATTATAGACAACTATATACTCTAAGACAATATAGATGGATATTTAGTTTAACAAAAATATAGACTAGTATCTAATAAAAGATCAGTAGTGATAGTGATATCAGCGTGGACACTTCGGATCTGGACATTTCTTCGTCCCGTAAAATGGAACGTGTTTTTTCTGAAATGTGTATGGATTAAGTGCTTTTTTTCGTGGTGAAATGGAGTTCGGACCGTGCAACGGAGTTCGTGCACGCGCGTCCGGTCTTCTTTCGGCGTATCATCGGCGCCCGGTGGCGATAGTTAAGTCTAACATGACGGCCAGACGACCAGCTAGAACACAACGTGGTAAAGAGGGCGGGCGCGCGCAGAAGGCGCTTAAAATGTGACAGATTGGGTATCGGAAATGTTCGAGTACTGTACTGGAACTGTGCATCATTTAGTCAACGCCGACCCATTCTTGAAAAACTACTCTACGGAAACGATATTGTAGTCTTGCAAGAAACACAGCTCACCGACGGAACAGTCAAAGTTGCGGGATTTCAGGGTTTCTTTAACAGGCGGCACCTCGGACAGGCCATTCTGGTCCGCGACAACATACTAGTGTCTGAGATCGATATGTCCGCCTGGAACAGCGATGCCCTGCAAGTGCAGGCATTAAGAATAATGACACCAGTGCAGCTTGTAATCGTTAACGTCTATGCGCGAAATGGGAAGGTCGACGTGCGACAATGGCAGAGTTTGTTCGATATGGATGAAAGGCATATCATCTACTGCGGGGACTTCAATGCCAGAGGCAGTCAATGGGGGAATTGCATCACCAATAGACAGGGAGAAGATTTGGAGGACGCCATGGCATCTGCTGCCCTAATCTGTCTGAATGATGGGAAGGTCCTAGAATGGCCACTCGACCAGGCGACTCTGACAGCATCATTGACTTGGCTCTGGTGTCGCCCACCATCGCACCAAGGTGCCGATGGGGCACACTGGGATACCACGATAGTGACCACTACCCTTGTGTCATCCTGATCAAGAAAGACGGGGCCATGAGTCAAAGAAACAAGACCAATGCCTTCCCGTACGACACCACTGGTCAAGACGCCATAAGCAAGATCAGAAGAAGGAAACTAACTTCCTCCCGTAGGAGACAAGAAAGATGGCTGCAGCCACCATGGTGGAATGGAGAGGTCGAGAAGGTGTGGCTGGGAAAGAGGCAGGCTGTCAAAGACTGGCAAAAGGCCAGAAAGGCTAACATGCCACAGGTTGAGTTGGCGAACCTGAAGACTGAGGTCGTTAGGACGACGACTTTATTCAAATCCTGCGCCAAACAGGCCAAGGCCGACAAATGGGACGAGTTCTGCAGGAAGGTGTGCTCCGAGCAATCTCTTACGACATTCTGGCGCCTCCACAAGAGCATGAACGGTGCTGCACAACGTAGGGGTATTCCAGACTTTCAAGGCACAGACCTCGCATGGAAAAAGTCGGATGCGGATAAAGGTAAGGCCCTTCTTGCACGCTACATAGAACAGACTGACCAGAAAGACGAGCCCGCCAGACAGAGGACCACAACAACACTCTCTCAGTTGTGCGAGGGGGTCGGGACAGACGAAGAATGGACAATCACAGTTGACATATTGCGTGCGATGCTCAAGAAATCACCTAACACCGCCCCAGGCCCAGACGGCATCCGATATGGTGACCTAATGGTGATATCAGATGATGACATGGAAGAACTGGCCAGAGAATTCAACACCAGTATCCAGAGGGGTCAGGTCAAAGAAGAATGGCTACACAGCTACTTGCTGCCGCTGCCAAAACCGAACAAAGACCACTCCAAGATAAGCGGCTACAGAATCATTACGATGCAGAATACTGTTGGCAAGCTACTGGAGAAAATTGTAGCACACAGACTTGCTTGGGACTTGGAACAGCTCGGCTGCTTCCCGCCCACACTTGGAGGATACAGACGCAACAAAGAGTCATGGCTGAATGTGGCGGTCTTTGCTCAAGATGTTTACGAAGGATTTCAGGTCAGAGAAGAGACATGTGCGGCCGCCATAGACTTAGAGGACGCATATAACAGAGTATCTTTCGAGCACTTGATGCAAACCCTCCTCAGACTGAAAGTGCACCCTCACCTTGTACGATGGATAGCTGCAGTTCTACTCCAAAGGAAGGTGGTGCTAAGATGCGGGAGTTGGTCTTCTGAGCCGATAACGATATGTCCAGGATTGCCGCAGGGTTCACCACTGTCACCAGTACTATTCAACGTGTATACGGTGCCGATCACTGAACAACAGTTGGATGGGAGGGGTAGGACTCTATCATTCGTTGACGACATCCTCGTGTATCGACAGGGTCGAGATAGACAGGCGGTTGCCAACTATATGCAGGGCGAACTAGATCGAATTTCCTCATGGTGTGCTGATGCCGATGCCCTTGTCAACCCTGCAAAGGCAACGGTTACATGGTTCTCACTAAACAACCATATTGTGAAAACAGACCTGCCGGCAGTAAGAATGGATGGGAGCATTCTGAGTAGAACCCAGTCAATGACATATCTTGGCGTGAGGCTTGATCGTAGCCTGTCCTTCAAAGATCATGTCGACTTATGTCATAACGAAGGCTCGAAAAGGTTTGGCAGCAATGAGAGTCATGGCGACTGCCAATATCGAGCAAAGACTGCTATTACTTCTGTTCCAAGGACTTGTGCTTTCACGCATCGAGTATGCCCTGGCCATCCTCACTGTCAGCCCTACACAGATTGGAAGACTTGAAAAGGTACAAAACGAAGCCATGCGCATCATTTTGGGCTGCACGAGAGACACCAGCTGTGTAGCAATGAGATACCTCCTTGACTTCCCGACAATGGAACACAGGATCAAGATCTGGAGAGCTCGTGCATACTTAAAAATAAGTGCAGATGAGCAGCACCCTCTGCATGACGCTGTATTCAGAGAAAAGGGTGACAGGCTAAAGAGGGGCAAATCATGGATGGGTCGGGCGGAAGATGTCGTCGGACAGGTCTGCAGTCTTACCAGTATCAACCCCGGCAAGGAATGGGTGCCGGTGCCTCCAGCTTTTAAGTGTACCTTCTCCTGCATTATCACACTCGACAGACGGTGCAGAGAGCAGAACCCTGCCGCTGTCAATGCAGAGGTTAACGCGCTCATCTATGATCACTCAGATAGCCCCGAAGTGCTCATCTATACAGATGGATCTGTTGTAAAGCAGCAGAGAAGTGCGTGGGCATTTACAGCCCGTTCAGCGGGCCGAACCGTTCAAGAATCCAGTGGTGCCCACTCTATGACCACGAGCAGCATGACGATGGAGGTGATGGCAGTTACACAGGCTTTCATATGGCTGGAATCACAGCATTATACCAACGTGTGTGTACTAAGTGATTCAATGAGCATGATTCAGAAGGTCGAAGCTGGATCTGTACGTAGACAGTGGACTGAGTCGCTGCGGAAGTCTGTTGTCCGCAAAGTCACCTTCATCTTCGTCCCGGGACATGCGGGAGTCGAGGGAAATGAACGAGCTGATAAATTGGCTGGCTCTGCACCCCCTGTAGATGGCCAGCCCATGGATCGTGCCGATGTCATTAACGCCCTTAAAGATATGGCGAGAACAGAGGATTTTGACGCCAGTGATTCCACATCGCTTTCCAGGATGAAAGACCTGGGAGTAAGAATCGGCACAGCCAGACGCGAGAGGTACATCGGGAAAACAAAGCGCCTCGTCAACCAACACAGAACTGGCACTATTAGCCACCGGACGCTGATGCATATGCTGGGGGGAGGATCTGAGCACCTATGGACATGTCCGGAGTGCAACGAAGATACCCCAACTGATAACTGATAACTGAAAAGACATTATAGGCAGATATCTAGTATATGACATTATAGACGGGTATTATATGTAAGACATTATAGACAGCTATGTAAAGTAAGATATTATAGTAAGGTATCTAATGAAAGACATTAATGACTGATACCTAATGTAAGACATTGTAGTCATGTATTTATTGTATTGTGAGACTGATGAACTTATTGGATGATTTCAACGGACGAATAAGCACACAAAGAACACCTTGGGATGAATGCATGAGGGGGCCATTCAGCGACACCGAGACTGAATGTAATATCAATGGTCAACATCTACTCAATATTTTCTCTGAACATGGGCTAATAATGCCAAATAGTTGTTTCCAACATCGTCGTGCCACACCAAACCCTGATTTAAACACACAGATCAAGCATCTCAAATTGACTTTATTCTACTTAGGAAATCAGACACAAGACTACATATGGATTCAAGAACAATCCCACATACAGATGTTGATGCTGATCACAAACCAGTCATAATAAAACCAGATTTCAACATACAGGAAGATAAGAAACAAAAAGGTAACAACATATGTCATAAATTATAGGAGGCTTCAGGAAAATATTGTTAAAGACGAATTCAACCAAGAAATCAGAAAACTACAGAAAATATCCCTGATGACTACTCACGCGTAGATAAGGAATGGACAATTTTCAAGGCTGTCACGCTCGACACACTGAAAAATCAATGTGGAACAAAGAAGGTAGGGCAGAACAAAAGATTAATAAGAGCTTGGTTAAACAATGAAGTTAAAGATAGCGTATTCAGAAAGATGGTGGCGTTAAAATATGGGTCACAACTAAATCTGAATAAGACTATGTTACTTATAGAATAGCAAGACCAAATTCAAAACGAAGACTTAGAGCATCTAAAGATTAATCCTGGAGAATATACGGTGAACAGATAGCGACCCTTTGCAAAGACTACCAAAGAGAATTTTATAAACGTGTTAATAAAATGAGAGACAGAGACGAATGCTACAACCCAACCACCATCATGAACAGCAAAAGGGGTATATGTGACGAAACGAAGCGTCATCTGTCTGTTATCTACTAGGTTCCACTTTATTTGGCGCGTCATCAGGGACTTCCCCGGGTTATTAATAGACTGGGGAGAGTCGAGGATGATTTTCCGGCTAGAAGGTTCGCGAAGCACCTGGATTTGAGTGACCAGGGTTGCTGGGAGTACTAACACATTCTCGTGCAGAAGAACCTAGAAATGCTAGTGCGGAGAAGTGTTAATTCCCGAGAAGTTGACTTACACCATGAAGCACTCATTTCTCGTGCGCGTTGGGACGCACGTAGGAGAAATGCGGCAGGAATAGCCATTCACTTTCTGCATCTCGATGCGTGAGAGCGCGTGGCTCTGCTAGGCCGATTGGGATGTGCCTCACACACAACCAAGATGCAGCTAACTGTCGCACATTACGGCATGTTTGTCCATTGACAGTACTTGTAGCTGACTGGGGACTAGTTCATGAATTCAGGTATTTACTCTGTTAATTAATTTAACTTTGTAATTGAGCATAAAACGCGAACGTTCAGAACTCATTAAATATGAGGCTGACTTTGCATCGCTAATGAGGGACGGGTCGATAAGCCGGTTGAGAAACTAGGGCGGTATACACCTGGGAGTGTCGCAGTGTTTACAAGCCTGTGTAGTTTCGGTAACTGCTTGAAATGTAAGCCTGTTATATCGGCGTATTGTGTTCACCTGTTATTAACTATGTATGGTAAATAGTTGCATATGCTATGTAGCTGTACTATAATAGGGCACAGTTTACTACTGTATTTTGTGAACATAACTTATGTCAGTCAGTGGCTGATGCTAGTAGAACTGTGGGATTAGCCAGGTAAGTTGATAGGTGGAGAATTCAAACAGTGAATTGCTTAGTGCTAGGAAAATAGGGCCATACTGCTTAGCCACAGGGAGTGATGTAACTATTGTGTCTTAACTGAATAGTGAGTTCATTTCGTGGAACTCTGGAATTCTTTGAGAAGGTAAGTTTTTCATTGGTGATGTGTGTGTATATATATGCACGATGTATCATGATGTATATATATTAGGTCATGTTGTGTGATACTTCTATGAGCGATGTACCGAACGCCGAAGTGGTTCGACGCGAGATAACAATGCGTTACCGTTGCGATGTAAACATGCGTTCTTGATTCTTTTCTTTACTGTCCTGTTCTTTTCATACTTGCATGAGTACGAGTGAGTGCTGATGTGATGGAAGTATGGAAAGACAAATGGAGGTTGAATGAGGCACGTAGACAAATGGGATATGGGGACTGAGTGCAAGTTATTAAAGTATGTGACTGGCAAACCAGGCCAGCCATGAAGTTAGGCCAAGGCCCAAGGCTAATCCACTTGGGAGGGGCAAGAGCTGGAGAGATCCTTTGAACATGTAGAGGAACATGTTTTACCAGAAGGACTTCTTGACACGAGGACAGAGTCTAACAAGAAGAGTTTTGCTACAGGGTGGACAGGATGTCTTACCAGCGAAATGGAGTGTGTAAATACTGGATGTGGTCATGTATTATTACTATATCAAAAGTGGTAGTACATTGATCGTTATTATGTTTATTATTGGATGTATAATGTAAGGGTCGGGTCCAGGGACCCCTCGCCTTAATGTTTAGTTCTGTTAACTGTAGAACTAGGATAACTATTGACTTTAGTGACAACCGGTATACGAATAGTGTTATGTGAAACGTACGATCAGACTCGTCATTCTTGTTACTTACTCCGTTTGACGGGCTGTTCTTTGAGGCCATCTGACATTGATGGATACCCATGCTTTACTACTATCCACATAGAGATGATGCTCTAGTTAGTTGAATAACTAAGTAGCATGACTGAAGGTTGAGTAGTCATTGATTTGATGCATGTGGACCAATGTTTGAAGCCTATCTCTCACCTCTCACTCTCACCTATCGCTCTTCCTTTCAGGGGTTGCCTGTTTAGGAACCAGCCTACTACAATTGTTGTTGGCCTGAAACCACTACGTATACCATGGCGAATGGGCGAAATACCGACTTACCACGCCTGACTAAACCACATCATGCGAGAGGGTGGATCATCCTGACTGAATGATACTCACCAAGTTGATTCCAGTGCCCTGAAACTGCACATGTGGGAAATGATGGTTTGTTTCTATTTCTTTCTGACAGTTTGAAGAGTCTATTTCAGCAATGATATGTTCATCAACCTGAGCAATCAAGCTTGAGTATAAGAGACAATGGACACAGAACGGAAAGATGTTGCTATGTTTGCCCAGTGAGATGTACCAAGGTGGGGTAATCTCAGCTCTGGGAGCTCATAAAGTCCAAGTCTATTGTTGATCCGCCTAAACGTCGGAAACTCCAAGCAGAGATTGGCACTTAACCTTGTGCTGTACCTACGTCAGCAATAGTGGCAAGTCAAGATGAGACCTACACCAGCTTACGTATTCTGATTACATGATTTTTGCAGGTATATAGGACAACTCATTATTGTCCAAAAGAACATCGTTGCGGTGAACTAAGAAATGGGTGTTTTCTCAAATTGTGACAACTGAGTCAAAGAACAGTGACAGTATATTCGGTCACCAAGGTTCATCGAGTTTACTTATCTGGTGTGCCTTGACTCCGAGGGAGTTTTATTACAAGTGACTGTGCAGAGATGTGATATTATCTGCCCGAATATATGAACTTTCATGTGACTCTTCTGAACTAGCAGCAGTACTATACTATTACCCAACCAGGGGTACGTGCTACTATTCCGGGACCATTAGATTGGTCATTGGCTACAGACATTTATTGCAGTCGAGAGTAACTGGGCTCACCTAAAGGAGGAGGGTCTCCCAGCTAGGCTGTCTACTGAGAACTGTTTAGTGTCTTTAAAAGTGACTCAGTAGGACGTGGTAGATTTGCAGTTCATCCAGTTGGTTGTGGTCCAAGTGGTTAACTCCTCTTGCTGTCGATCCAAGCTCTGGGGACGGAGTGGTCTCCAAGGTTCCAGTCATCCTACTGGAAGGGAGCCGGGTGAGTGGCGGACCGACAGGACGGAACATTTGCACCCAATCTACTTCTCAGCCTGATGATGACTTTAGCAACATCTCTGATTCTGTCTCTACTCTATCCTCTACTGGCCAGAATTCTTCTCAATCGCCTCACAGCCCATCTCGATCAAGGTCTTCTTCCTGAGAGTCAATGTGGCTTCAGAAAAGAACGTGGAACTGTTGACATGATTTTCGCTGCAAGGCAGCTGCAAGAGAAATGTCAGGAACAGAACTGCGAAATGTTCTCCACTTTCATTGACCTTACGAAGGCTTTTGATACAGTCAGCAGAGAAGGACTGTGGAAGATTATGGCAAAATATGGCTGTCCACGAAAGTTTGTCCAAATAGTGCGGCTATTTCATGACGGCATGCAGGCAAGAGTACAGGAAAATGGTGAACTGTCTGAACCCTTTCCTGTCACTAATGGAGTGAAGCAAGGATGTGTCCTGGCACCAACACTGTTCAGCCTCATGTTTTCAGCCATGTTGATGAATGCCTTCGAGAACAATGTCATTGGAATAGACATCAACTACCGTATGGATGGAAATTTATTCAGTCTCAGAAGGCTGAAAGCTAAAACCAAAATTAACAGCGACACCGTCAGAGAGCTCCTGTTTGCTGATGATTGCGCTCTATACGCCAACTCAGAGGCGGACATGCAATATAATGTTTCAGCTTTCTCACATGCCTGTGCCAACTTTGGGCTCAATATCAACTTGGAGAAGACTGTAGTTATGTACCAGCCAGCTCCAGGGAATAATCACACTGTGCCGAATATCAAAGTGAATGATCATAGACTAAGTGTTGTGGACAAATTCACCTATCTTGGCAGCACTGTGTCACAAGCTGCCACAATTGATGACGAAGTGAATGCAAGAATCTCCAAGGCCAGTGCGGCCTTTGGCAGACTGTACAAGAATGTATGGGACAGAACTGGAATAAGCCTGCAAACAAAGCTAAAAGTCTACAAAGAAGCTGTATTATCCACACTGCTATATGCTTGTGAAACCTGGACTGTTTATCAGCGACACGCTAGGAAATTAAACCACTTCCACACATTCTGTCTTAGGAAGTTACTGAAGATTAAATGGCAACACAAGATTCCAGACACTGAAGTCCTAGAAAGAGCATTCATGCCCAGTATCCACACTGTACTGATGAAGAATCAGATTCGTTGGGCTGGTCACTTGACTCGCATGCCAGATCACAGGCTCCCTAAACGAATTTTTTACAGCGAACTGCGTTGTGGTAAACGCTCCCAAGGTGGCCAGAGGAAAAACTTTAAAGACACTCTGAGAATTTCACTGAATGCTTTTGGAATTCATCATGACACATGGGAGGCTGCAGCCAGAGACCGAAATTCGTAGCGTGCATCATTACGCAAAGGTGCAGTCATATGTGAGGCAACCAG
Source organism: Cepaea nemoralis (assembly GCA_014155875.1). Lineage (NCBI taxonomy): Eukaryota > Metazoa > Mollusca > Gastropoda > Stylommatophora > Helicidae > Cepaea > Cepaea nemoralis. Next base: position 10,422 of record JACEFZ010001256.1, read on the forward strand.
GACTGCAAGAGCTGTGAAGAAAAGGCAGGACAGAAAAACCACTGCACGAAATCCTCCTCCAGAGACGTCAAGCATTCTTTGCCCACATTGTCAAAGAACATTTCGAGCTAAAATAGGCATCAGCCATCTTAGAACCCACGGCTCCATACTTTCAACCCCACTGGATGAAATGAATGGTCATCATCATTCTTGATGGACAAACAACATCCTCTACTATTGTTAATAGAATTATTATATCAGGGTGTTCAATCCATTTCTATATTCTCTAGGGTAGAATAAACTTTGTTTTTGTTGACTTATTCTTCTTTTTTTGAAATTATTGAGTGTGGTCTCGGACGATGCCTCAGTGTTCATTGTCCCAAGGGAAAGGGTAGATAGTGGGGGTCTAGAATCTGGAGGGGCTTGTAGACATATCTAACCAATACGAGGTCAACAGCAGAGTAAACAGTGTATCTACCTGCCCAGCCCCTGGGGTCAGAATACACTTAAGTGCAAGGGACACCTTGGGGTTGGTTAACTCTCAACACCCAGGGCGATCCTGTCACAGTATACCATTATTTAATCCACAACAAAGACTACCAAGATGGGCAGAATACTTTCAAGAACTACTTAACCCCACACATAACATAGAAAACCTCACTTTTGTGCCTAAATGCCACGGACAACAAGAACCAAACTTCATTACTGCAGAAGTCAAATCAGTTATACAGAAAAGTCCTAAAACCAAATCACCAGGTCCAGATGGAAATTCAAGCCTGTGGGAAAACATGAAGTAAATGGTTGACAAGACTTTTTTTTAAAGATAGCATGGGAAGAAAGACAAGTCCCAGACGATTGGCAACAGGCAACAATAGTACCAATATGGAAAAAGAAAGGCAATATGAGAGAGTGCGAAACATACAGAGGTATATTACTCCTGAGCCATATAGGGAAAATGTACGCAAAGCTATTGGAACAAAGAGCTAGACCAATAGCTTAACAACAGTTAAGCAAAATACAATTCGGTTTTCTGAAAGGTAAAAGTTGCACCGATGCCCTATTCACACATAGACTAATGTGTGGGGCAAAAAACTATCGAATATAGTGACCAGCAGAATATTGTGTTTGTAGATCAGGAAAAGGCTTTCGATAGAGTAGACATATACAAATTATGGACCATCTTTGAAAACTACGGGATACAAGGGCAACTGCTAGAAAACATTATAGCCATTCACCACTTGAGCCGAAGTGCAGTAAGAACATAAGGTTTATCAGATATGTTCACAGGCAATACAGGAGTGAGACGGATATGTGCTCTCTTCTTTGCTATTTAATATCTATATGGACAGAATATCCAAAGAAGCAAGCCTTGACAGAACAGATTCAGAAAGTTTAGAACTATTTACGTCAGATGAAACAACTGATCCACAGGACATAAATCAACTTCTTTTTGCAGACGATCAGTGCCTGTTTTATAGCGACGAGAGCAGACTGCAAAACCGAAGTAATGCAAGTTAGCAGATCACCTGGTCCACTAAGTATACAGATAAATAGCACAACTCTGAAACAAGTTAAAGAATTCAAATATCTTGGAAGTATGATGACAGAACATTGTAGACTCTATAGAGAAATTGAAATCAGATGTCAACAAGCAAGTGCACTTACATATCAAATTATCACCCACATTGAAACATCGAAATATACCCATGTCCGCAAAACGACAGATAATAAACAGTCATGATAAACAGCATATTCACACCAACCCTAAGCTACCATTCTCAAACTTTGACATTATCCAAATCACACTTTCGCAATATCAACATCTGTGAGACGAGATGCTCGAGGAGAGCTGCCAACTTAACAATTTAAGACCGAATAAGAAATGCTGTTATCAGACGGAAAGTATGATCAATACATTATACCACATTTATGGAAAGACAGAAGATCAAGTGGTTTGGTCATGTTGTTAGAATGCAACACCATCAATTACCTTCACTGGCCTTACATCAAAGATCATCTGCGACGAGACCAAGAGGACAGCCAAGAAGAAAATGTATTGACGACATCAAAGACACTGTACAATCACACGGAATAACACTATCCAACTCCCCCATCGGGCGCTGGAGCGCAAATTATTCCTCCCCACGACTCTTGACAACAAAATTGGAAGATGCTGATGATGATGATGATGATAATCTATTGTAAGACATTACAGACGTGTACCTAATGTACGACTGTGAAGAAGCAGACAGTGTAAACTTACGAAATGCCATATTATTCTGTAGCAGAACATATATGGCGGTTACAAGGTCAAAGACAGGGCAATTACACTACCACCCACCGTTGACAGCTGGTGTGTAGTTGGCACACTGGATCGTGGGCATCAGAGTGTAGAACCAGTCACACAAACTAGACCCAACAAGGCAGCATCTCGCAAAGGCTTCCTCCAGGATACGGTCACTGGGGTCGGCTGACACGGGCGTCAGCGCTAACTGTGTGTAGTTGATCAAAACTCCATACCTGTTGTGTCGGCCATTACATGAAGAATTAATACATTGTCCTCGACCAATAATTATAAGATGATTAACAGATAATTATGAGATGTTTTTATGATGATTATAAGATCAGAAGACAGTGGAGTGACATACTGTGATGGCTTCAACACCAATGTTGAGACATTAATCTGATGATGATGATTATTAAAATAAAGATGGTGGAGATGATGATGATGATGATGATAATGATTATGATGATGGTAATGATGATGATAATGTTGAGTGTTATGATGATGATGATGATGATGATGATGATGATGATGATGATGATGATGATGATGATGATGATGATGATGATGATGATGACGATGATGATGATGATGATGATGATGATGATGATGATGATGATGATGATGACTATGATCATTATGAATATAATGTTGATCTTAATAATTCTGATAATGAATGTAATGATGCTGATTATAAAGATGATGTTGATATTGATTTTAATTATGATGATAATAATGATGATGATATTTATGATGATGACTATAATGATGATGGTGAGGATGATACTGATTATTGTAATTATCATGGTGATGATGATGAGAACAGGGGAATAGAGGGACACGATCACATTATTTCAACACTAATGTTGTGACATTATTATTCCTATAGTCCATGTTGTGTGGCGTTGGTGATCATGTCTGTCCACAGTCTTCGGTCTCGTTGTGACATTACGGATTTCATCATGTTAAAGTGCGTCAACAAATGCACACCAACCAGAGAAAAATATTACACTTGAACGCATGAGAAACACCCTACCCCACATTTGACACTCAGATGGACACATGTCAGCTTATATTTAGACTAAACAGCGTCTTTACTATATATAACCATTGGAGGAGGTCAGTCACGTGATCGTTGGTTCGGCCCGTCGCTAGTGTCCATCTTTTGAATTGCGCATTCTTCCAGACAAGATCCAAGCGGACAGTCCAGTCGCTTGAGCGGTGGCCGAATTTTTCAAATAAAATGTGTAGTTTGTTCTGACACGAGGTAAGCTCATCAGTCTATAGATCAACATGATGCCCAGAAGTGTACAGTTGAGGTATCCAGTGACTGTGCGTCATTTTAAGTGTATTATTAATAATATAAAAACTCTGGCGTGTCAACTTGCAAGCTGCCATTTCTAGCTGAACTGTGCCATTCCCCGGCAATCTGACGCGATCACATTTTTCTAAAAACTGCTCGCTCTGAAGTGATTCTTTAATTCTGTTGTCGTTAATGTGTGCATATTACAACATACTATCATAGGAAACTGTAGGGGTGGAATTATTAATGCACTCTTTTACATTTCATCAAAAATGCCTATGTAACTATCTGCTATCCAGAAGACAGTTTGTGCATGAACCACTGCTTCGCTTGAAACCTACATGATTTTGCCTGTAAACCATCTAGAGAGTGAGAGAGGAGTTTATATCTTTCCTCCCTCCTTTCCAAGCTGAGTTGACATGGTTTGATGTAATATCGTTGTATATATGTGACATATTTTGCACTTAGACACAGCACCAATTAACTGCAGTGCCTAGTAAGTTTACACTTCACAAATTGCCACTTGTGACAGTTGTGCTTAGACAATCTGTCCAGACATGAGGGAGACTCAAACCTCTGTCTGTAACCAACTGTTGATAGCCAACAGTAATGGCACTAGTGCACACTAACTCAGAAGAAGAAGAAGAAGAAGAAGAAGAAGAAGAAGAAGAAGAAGAAGAAGAAGAAGAAGAAGAAGAAGAAGAAGAAGAAGAAGAAGAAGAAGAAGAAGAAGAAGAAGAAGAAGAAGAAGAAGAAGAAGAAGAGAATTAGTGGAAGAGGTACAACTTTATGTAAACCTCTCACACTGATAGTATATTGATTTGTATCATGATTATGTATGGTTTACATTTGTAACAGTACACATAAGAGTTTTCTTTATGTTATTCATGAACAAGAATCAATGATATGTGAGTTATACTCATACTTAACTGCTGAAGACTGGAGGGGAAGTTGTTCGAATCTATGAGAACCCCAGTCAACAGAAGTCAACACAACACAACAGAACACAACAAAAGATAGCTGGAGGCGAGTTGTGAGAGAAGAAGAAGAAACACCAGTTGATTAACATGAGATGCTCAAGAAACAATTACACGCAACATGCATAATCAAAATGAGTAGATGAAGATGTAGTATTTGTATGTCATTTATTAATGCCATCATACTATCATCATTGTCTTGTCCTATCAACTTGACTTCATTTGCTCATGAGACAACATATCATCAGTCTTGTCAATGCCTGTTTGCAAACATCTCAATGAAACCCCAGGTACACCGAGAACACATGCATACAGCAGGCCCAGATGATAGCAACATGCATACAGTGTGATATCATTGACAATCATAGTTAATACAACTCCAGCTAAGAAGGGGGTATAGTTCTTACTCTCAGGCTGTATATTTCTTCCTTCCTTATCATCCTTCCTGTACTGTCCTTATTCATCCTTAACTATCTCTACACAACAATGAGTTGGTTGGAATGTACATATATATGATTGTCTAAACTACAGTGGTGCAGCTTGGTGGAGGTGTAGAAGAGAAGATGCTCCCAAACTTTTGAGAGATCGAGACGACTCAGGCATCTACTAGAGTAAGAGTAGCCTTCAGCTTGACCGAACTGGCAGGTAGTGAAGTGGATCCACACACACATGGACCCTGGTTACAGCTCAGTCTCGTTGCTCCAAGGTGACATGTTCTACCGACACATATACATCCACGCAGGTTACAGCAATCCAATATTCCAGGAACCAGGAGCAATGAAGGCCCCAAACAAACCAGACCATCCAAACTCTTGTTTTTCAGGAAGATCCACTGATCCATTGTGACACGGACAATTTTCTCTTCCCACAGCTAACAAACAGTAGATATGCAAACATACATAGATTGGTTGTGGACTTGGAGAGGGGAGGGCGTAATATTCATGCATTCTCTGTATAATGATTTTGTAATAATCTAATATGCATGTGAATATGACATGAAATGTGTTCCTTTGATCCAAACCAGGTTTAACAATTAATGAACCCATTAACACTAGATACTTCTCTATTTTTTTTTACAGTTCACTTGTTTGTATAAGATTGTTCGTCAACAAGTTTGTCAGAATCTCACTCGCCCGCGCCTGGAAGGCGACGAACAAGGACGAATGTGAACTCAACTAGCAGCAACTGCGCAGTGGCCAATGGGCAGCGTGGCGCACAAAGCACACAAGAACCCAAAGCCGGGCCAACACGAAACCCTGGCTGGGAGCTCAGACTGAGGACGACTATGAGACTGGACAGACGTGGGAGAAAGTGGCTTGTATTGAATATATTATTCCATGCTAATGGACGAAAGCTTGTATGCTCTGTTGAGACGTATGCTTTATTGTATGCATTGATGATCTTGTAGATTTGTACATACGTAATTGTAAATGAGAATGCCGCTAGTTTGTGAGCGATGCATTATCTGAAGAATGTGATTAAATTGTTTTCAGTTTATGTTACCGTGTGTTTCGTACAATCATTCGTAGTGTATGATTGTGCTTCACTCCCTGTCATAAAACACGAGCCATTATTAAGTTAGAAGTGAGATCATGACAGGCGTGAACGTGGGTAGCTCGTCCGGCTTTGGACACTAAGAACTTGTCAGTTTGAGAAGGAGCGAAAGATATAAGATAGAGTGTGAAGACGTGAAAGTGGGTAGCTCATCCAGCTTTTGAACGACGATTATGAGTGTGTGAAAGTGGTTAACATAGAGAATCTCGTTCATGTTTGGACCATATACATGTTATTGATTGAATATTGAGATTGTCAGAGTGAAAACATGAGCAACGTGTTGTAAAATAGCTTGAGTGAACGAAAGAAAAGTTACACGTAAGAAATGTGCTAAGATACGAGTGAAAGCACCGAGCAAGCTATACTAATTTTCCACAAATCTAAACTGACGACGAGACGACAATACATTTATACTTTACTGCATACAAACCTATAACACTTAGTTGACAACGCATACACCACATATTCCAACACATAGTAATTTTCTTCTCTCCCAAAGTAAACAGGTTTGTCATCAATAATTCTAAAAGTACAGGAGTGATCTGCACAGTTGTAGAAGACCAAACTACCCTTCTCTGGTGCAGTTACCATCAAACTTCCAGAAATCAAGACTCCATCGACACTTGAGTATTTTTTTCTAACATACTTTTGTAGGGAATCAGGCCTTGTCTGATAAGTTTTTTTTTGTGTGTTAATATGTATATTAAGCATGTAATAGATTTCATAATATATTGTAAATTTTCTTGCATAAAACCAGTGCAACAGAACTATAAACTTACCATGTCTAAGTTACACGATTTCTTTGAATTAGGACTAAAAGCCAATCTAACCGGAGACGAGTTATCTAAGTGAAGTGAGGCAAAATACGCAGAATATGTCCAAAGGGAAGAACGAGCTGCTGAAAGGGAACTGAGAAAAGCAGAGTTAGAGGCTAAGAAAACTGAAACAGACGCAGAACTAAAAAAAAAGCATAATTAGAGGCTAATAAAGCTGAAACAGACGCGGAACTAAGAAAGGCAGAGCTAGATTCGAAAAACAAACAGGCAGAATTAGAGGCTAAGAAAACAGACGCTGAGCTAAGAAAAGCCGAAATCAGCGCAAAATGTAAAAGAGAGGAACTGGAGATGCAATTAAAGCTTAAGCAGCTAGAAATCGAAACTGCTCCTGAGAAAGATTCTAGAAAGCTAGAAATGAAAGAGAAAGAAAACTAATATAAAAAGTATCAAGGAATTGTCAAAAATTGTGCTACTGGGGACTGTATCGCAGCATTTACTCAGAATTTTGAAAAAATAATGGAACACTACCAGATACCAGTGGCAGAGTGGAACATAATCTATATGAGAAGTCTATCAGGGGAACCATTAAAAGTAATAGAAACCATACCCAAAGAATTAAGAAAAGACTACCATTACATTAAAGCCAAAATCATGGCACATTTTCTACTTGATGAAGCAGGATATAGAGAACAGTTTGCTAAGTTATCCCCTAAAGCAACACAAACTTTCTCTGATTACACCTCATTAGTACAGGACGTGTTCAAAAAGTGGTTATCGTCAGCAAAGATTGATAATAACTTTGATAGATTGAAAGATCTGATTTTAAGAGATAAAATCATAGCATCTCTGCCACCACCTTTTTCAAAATTTTTGAAGGATGTGAGTGTGAAAGTTTCCAGCAGATAGACAAACGGGGATCTGCTTATTGAACATTGAAAATGACAGAACACCTAGCGACGCTACGACAAACTTTTGAACGCATCAGGTAACATGGCCTGACAGTAACGCCAGCTAAGGTAGAAATTGCCTACCATGAAATTACTTTTTGGGGTTACAAAATTTGTAATGGATTTGTTTCCAAGGATGACACCATTGTGTCAAGAATTCTAACTAAAACTGTCACTTCCTACAACCAAAAAGGAAGTAAGAAGCATGTTAGGATTGTTAAATTATTACAGAAGATGTATACCAAACGTCTCAAGTTTAACAGAAAGTTTTACAAATCTATTAACGAAAAACCAACCTAATAAAATTGTAAACAGAGAAGGCCTGAGACCTGCCTTTACAAAAGTATTGTCTTACTTTTCTACAAATCCAATACTAAGATTACCAAATTTACATATTCCTTTCAGATTGATAACGGACGCGATCACGATAGGTATTACAGCCGTTTTATTGCAATCCTATGATGACATCTTACATCCAATCTGTTACGTAAGTCGAAAGCTGTCACCAAGAGAACGCAGATGGTCTACACCAGAATTGGAAGGTCTCGCTTTAATTTATGCTATTTCGAAATTATCCCGATATTTGTTAGGTAGACATTTCACAGTGGAAACAGACAACAACTCATTGACTATCATCACAAGAGGCACACCGACAAATCACATGATAGCTATATGGGCTTTGTTACTCCAAAATTACAGCTTTGACATAAGACACATCAGCGGTACTGAAAATACTATTGCCGACCTGCTCTCCAGATCTCTCGAGACGTCGAACGACAGTTTAACTACGCCTGAGCGCAAAGATTAAGTTGATCACTGTTGACGCTCAGACAGTTATCACAGTCCAGCGAAATTATTTATGTAAACAAAGAACGCTGTGAATAACTACTTCTGTGATAAGGACGATGTCCTGCAATTTATTTCAAACACATTTTAACTAGTGAATGTGATGAACAAATGAACAATCTAAATGTGTAAGACTATTACTTTTAAAACCTTTAGTGTCAGTTCTACGAACAGTGTTACAAACACAGTACTACACAGTTGTACACACTTACCGGATTCCAGATTTCGGTGAATATCCAGTAGTACCAAAGCTTATGTATAGCAGTGATATAAGCACAAGGAACTGTTCGAATATTTTAACGGTATAACTGCGTTATAAGGACATCTCATCCACAACAGTGTAATTAGAACGTGTGTAAGAACATTAACATCGAAACGTGTGAAGGAACAGCGGTGATTATTCCAACATGTGAACACATTAGTGTGTGCTTCCGCTTCCGTTTATAAATATTTTCTAAATTTGTGAAAAATAGCAGACTATACCACAAATAGTCATGAATGAAAGACAGAGTGAATGTTTCGTGACACTAATATTTGCATATTATAGAGAGTATGACAGGATTTATATATTTGTGATCTAAGAATCATTGATTGAATAATTTTTTCTCAATGGTGCCAATTATGCCACTGTTGAAAAGAGATATCAAACTATGACACTTAGAAGAAAAAGAACAAATGTACTTTTTTTTTTTTGTTGAAAGAATCTCGAAATTACTTCCCGTAACGTTTCACCAGTACACCTAAGGGGAAACAATTTGACATATGTAAATGTAACATGCATATATTATCTTTGTCATGGTAGCCAAAAGAACTACTGACCACCATGTGGCGTCAGCTATGCGTGGAACATGGTTACTAAGGTTGGGGGACCAGGATTAGATTATCCTACCATATCGGTGGGTTTCTAACTCTGAAGTCATCTTACGAGGAAGATGATTTACGGCCTGACATGTTCTGTTTGTAATTTTTTTTTCTTTTGTCGGGAGGTAGTTGCGTTGCTTGAAAGATATCGTTAGTCGCTGATAACTACCGGACTGGCTGAAGTCCATTATTACCAACCAAGGTCCAACTAGGGGACAACACTTGATTAAAGTAACCTCAGGTCAGCACTGAGAAATATATATATATCATGCAGTATTATCACGTCAATGTGAATTCATGAATATATAAGATATTCACCTAACAATAAAAGCAGTTAGTGGATTCTGACGTATAAAAATATTATTAATAAATACCCATAATGAAAGGATACTCCTTTCATAAGAGGGGGCGGCGGAGAATGTCAGAATCTCACTCGCCCGCGCCTGGAAGGCGACGAACAAGGACGAATGTGAACTCAACTAGCAGCAACTGCGCAGTGGCCAATGGGCAGCGTGGCGCACAAAGCACACAAGAACCCAAAGCCGGGCCAACACGAAACCCTGGCTGGGAGCTCAGACTGCGGACGACTATGAGACTGGACAGACGTGGGAGAAAGTGGCTTGTATTGATGTATTATTCCATGCTTGATGTATGAAAGCTTGTACTGCTCTGTGGAGACTGAAAGTATGCTATTGTATGCATTGATGATCTTGTAGATTTGTACATACGTAATTGTAAATGAGAATGCCGCTAGTTTGTGAGCGCTGCATTATCTGAAGAAAGTGATTAAATTGTTTTCAGTTTATGTTACCGTGTGTTTCGTACAATCATTCGTAGTGTATGATTGTGCTTCACTCCCTGTCTTAAAACACGAGCCATTATTAAGTTAGAAGTAAGATCATGACAAAGTTGTCTTTGTGTATAATTTAACTACATAATTATCACAATTACTATAATGAGAAATAGAGTGAAGAGGGATGACATCTGCTGAGAAATAGATGAACTTTTCTCCAGTATCAACAGTCCATATTATTGTTTCACTGAATTCTGTATCATTCTGATGAAGTCATTAAAGGAAGATTAGAATTCACGAACTTTAGTGGGCTTAAGAGCTATTAGGATTCTTTGATGAGAGGAATAATTTCATAATGTGCTTCTATCTTCCACGAGACCACCCTAGACAGCCCGAGTCCTAATGGGCAATGTTCTTATTCTTTACCATTACACAATTGAGAGGAATCGGGCCCATCTTTCTATGAACACTAGAATACGGGTAATGCACAACGTGATCATAATTCCGATCACAACATATGACACTCGTGTACTGCCAATCTTTTATAGTCCATGCACCGTGGCGTTGGTTATTATGTCTGTCCATACCCTTCTGTCTCATGTACTGTCAATCTTCTATTATTTCATGCCATGTGGCTTTGGTTATCATGTATGTCCATATCTGCGAGTCACTAACTTTTATATATAATCAATGTCTCACCAAAGGTCACTTTCCATCAGCCTGTAATATCGCTAAATTGTATCCTCATTTAGAAACTGGTTCATTAGACAATCGTCTCATGAGAAACTATAGGTCAATTTCCATATTATCCTCACTATCCAAACCACTAAACAAGCACACCCCCCCCCCACACACACACACACACGCGCGCGCGCACGCACACACACACACACACACACACACACACACACACAACATTAGAACACTTAGATCGCCACAAACTAATAGTAATATTTTTAACCTCCGGAAAGCCGTCTACACAAAACAACATTAGAACACTTAGATCGCCACAAACTGATAGTAATATAATAACGAGCCAGGTGTAAGACCCTGACAATATTTTTATTCTCGGGAAAGCCGTCTAAAATTGTAATTTCGGCCAAAATATTCGTTTTCTGCCAAAATATTCTTGTCACGCGGCCCTAACAAACATGATAAAGGGAATTCCCGTAGATGGAGCTTAGCGGGGTTATCTGGGTCTTTAGTTTATTTTCAACCTCGGAAAAGCCGTCTAAAATTGTATTTTCGACCAAAATATTCGGTTTCGGTCAAAATATTCTTGTCACACGTCCCGAACAAACATGATAGAAAACTGGCAACAAAATATTAACAACAATACTCTATGTGGAGCGGTGTTTACAGACTTTAGAAAAGCTCAAACTATTCTAACTCAAAAACAAACTAGAAACAATGAAAGTAAGCTTTCATATAGTGACATTAATAAAATCATTTTTATTAGCCAGAAAACAAGCAGTATCACACAATAAATCTTTATCTCAAGCCATCACCATTAATATTAGAGTATCTCAGGGGTCTATTCCTGTTTGAACACTACCTCAGTAAAGACTACATACCTTCATAAACAAAACAAACCAAACAACAACAAAAAAATCAAAACAAAACAAATCCAATAATAATGGTAAATTATCTCAAACGACAACTAGCCAATAAACATGCCCATATGTATGGCACGTTACACCTACCTTGGGTATTTATAATGCCCATGTTAAACATTGCCTCAGTGAGCCATATATTATTGATTATTTTTCATGCGTTTTAAAGCTAATTGTTCTTTTGTTGTCAAAGATTAGCTTCATAAGTGATGCTGAATGAATTCTGTATAAGAGGAAATAGAGAAAAAGGGCAGAATGTCAGACGGGCCTGCGTTCCCAATTATTAACCCTTCGAAAATAAAGTTCGTTCGTTCGTTAGTTCGTTCTGTCTCATGTACTGCCAATATTCTTTTAGTTGATGCCGTGTGGCTTTGGTCATCATGTCTATAGATAGCCTTCCGTCTCATATACTGCCAATCATTTATTTTATCGACCTTCCTCCATGCCATAATATCTAAACTGTCCAGCATATTTTATGTCTCCCCCAGCCTCTCATTCTCTCCAGTTTTTTTTTCGTTGTTAACGACATACTCCATCCGTCCCGTTGTGACGACATACTCCAGCCTTTCCGTTGTGACGACATACTCCAGCCTTTTCCTTCTCATGACATGCCCAAAGAAAGTTCTGTCGTCTTCTGGTGTGAGTAAACTTCTTGCAAGATATGTTCATGTTTTTTAATCCAACCACAGTGTCTTCTTTATTCTATACAAAGCAACATCTTCGTAGCTTCCATATAATTTCTCAATTATTCAAAATTGCTTATTGTCCATGATACGCTTCCGTGCATCATGATTGGCCCAGTATGGCTTTTATAAACTATGTCTCTTATCTCAATTGACACAGATAAATTTCAGAGAATAGTCTTCATCTTATGAACATTCATAGGGTATTAAACAAAAACCAAAAAAATGTGCCCACTATTTAAGGAAACAAGGAACCATACTCACTGATTGTAGCAGCAAAGCTGTAAGAGACTGCCCCCTGGTGGCGGACTTACGCTCTGGTAGCAGTTGGGGTAGTTGTATGACGTGTTAAACTGGGGGTCTCTGGCAGCCTGTAACAAGACGTAGTGTTATATTTGTGGAAATCAATTTGGAAACCCGTTGAGGCCACTGAGACAGTTACCTAAATAAGCACACATAGTATTGTTTAAAGCTCACAGAAGGAGACTAGAGACTAGAGGATGCAATAGACAACATAAATTTGAAAGCTATAGTTACCAATCGATCCTGGTCGGTAACTTTAGCTTTCAAATTTATGTTATCTAGTGCGTCCTCTCGTCTCTACTTCCTTCTTCTCCTTCTGTGAGCGCCAAGCAATACTATGTGTATTTATTTATGTAACTGTAACAGTCGTGGCATGTCCGTACGAACACGTATTACACCGTGATGATCACATTCACTGTCAGTGAGTAATGTAAACTATAAACATACTATAACAGAATATATATTTGTAAGGCAATGACCTGTAATGTACCATCCACATGGAAGTAACAGTGATTTAAGCAATATAATTAATAGCATTTGAAACAACAGAATTAATAATGTGTGAGACAAATTAATTAATAACACTTGACACAAATCAACTAATAACATTTGAGGCAAATGGATTTATAACAGTTGAGACAAATGAATTAATAACATTTGAGACAAATGCATTAATAACATTTGAGACAAATGAATTAATAACAGTTGAGACAAATGAATTAATAACAGTTGAAACAAATGAATTAAAAACAGTTGAGACACATGAATTAATAACAGTCTAGACAGATGAATTAATATCAATAGAGACAAATGAGTTAATAATAGTTGAGAAAAATGAATTAATATTGCGCATGCGCAAGCTGCACGATCCTCACGATGCCCCACGTGGGCTATTACTTAAGGGCAAGTTGTTATTGAAATAAGATGTCCAATAGCTCATACTCTTTCATGCACTTTATAATAACATCTCTTTTACTTAATGCCTTTCTCTTGTCTGTCTCTGTGTGTAAAACACTATTGCGCATGCTCAACCTGCTCGATCCTCACGACTCCCTACATGGGCTATTGCTTAAGGCCCGTATGAGTCCTCAAAAAAATGTTCCATTGTCCATATTCATCCATGCACTTTATAATGAAAATCCTGTTACTTAATGTCTTCTCGTGTGTGTGTGTGTGTGTGTGTGTGTGTGTGTGTTTGTGTGTGTGTGTGTGTGCGCGCGCGCGCGTGCGTGTGTGTGTGCGTATGTGTATGTGTACTTACTTGAACCTGGAAACAGGGACAGGGCGGGAGGAGATACAGTGATGAGTTCAGACGGGCGATGGCTGTCTGAGCTTCCTGCACACAGATGTAGGGGTCTCTGGTTGGCCACTTGGTTCCCAGGCGAATGACCTCAGGCCCCTTCTGGCTACCTGAGAGAGTTATAACACGGGAAATGATGTAAGGCATTCCTTTCTCCTGACTTTACCTGCACTGGTAAGTATCATAAACTTTAAAACATCACAACAAGGTGAGAGGTCCCTCGAATTATGAGAATAGAATTCCTTCAAAGGTCCTTCAATCTGTAAAGTCAAAAGTTCAACTTGTAAGGACAGATATCCTTTAACTTATAAGGTCAGATATCCTTCAACTAGTGAGATCAGATATCCTTCAACTTGTGAGATCAGATATCCTTTAACTTGTGCGATCAGATATCCTTCAACTTGTGAGATCAGATATCCTTTAACTTGTGAAGTAAGATATCTTTTAACTTGTGAAGTAAGACATCCTTCAACTTGTGAGGTCAGATATCCTTCAACTTGTGAGGTCAGATATCATTCAACTTGTGAGGTCAGATATCCTTTAACTTGTGAGGTCAGATATCATTCAACTTGTGAGGTCAGATATCCTTTAACTTGTGAGTTCAGATATCCTTCAACTTGTGAGGTCAGATATATCCTTTAACTTGTGAAGTAAGATATCCTTCAACTTGTGAGGTCAGATATCCTTCAACTTGTGAGGTCAGATATCCTTCAACTTGTGAGGTCAGATATCCTTCAACTTGTGAGGTCAGATATCCTTCAACTTGTGAGGTCAGATATCCTTCAACTTGTGAGGTCAGATATCCTTCAACTTGTGAGGTCAGATATCTTTCAACTTGTGAGGTCAGATATCCTTCAACTTGTGAGATCAGATATCCTTTAACCTGTGAGGTAAGATATCCTTCAGCTTGTGAGGTCACATATCCTTCAACGTGTGAGGTCAGATATCCTTCAACTTGTACGGTCAGATATCCTTCAACTTGTACGGTCAGATATCCTTCAACTTGTACGGTCAGATATCCTTCAACTTGTACGGTCAGATATCCTTCAACTTGTACGGTCAGATATATTTCTGCAACTTGTACGGTCAGAAGTCCTTCACCGTATACAATCAAGCACATATATAGTTACATACACCTCATTCTTGCAAGACAAAGTCATTCTGGGCTTTAACCATGGCTGAAATTACCATACATTCTAATGTCTGTCAGCTGATTATGATAGAATGCCTGTTCATTCGCATTAGAATGTTCAGTTAGACGTTATGTTAGAATATATGCCTACAACTCTAGTTAGAATCTCGTGTTAGAATGAATGTCTTTATCTTCTTCTTTTTCTTCTTCTTCTTCTTCTTCTTCTTCTTCTTCTTCTTCTTCTTCTTCTTCTTCTTCTTCTTCTTC
>JACEFZ010001257.1:0-25917 GCA_014155875.1 Cepaea nemoralis
GATGATTGAGTGATGATGATGATGATGATGATGATGATGATGATGATGATGATGATGATGATGATGATGATGATGATGATGATGATGATGATGATGATGATGATGATGATGATGATGATACAATGACAGTTTTACACCCCTTGAGACGCAATGGACGTATGGCGCCAGACCCATATTTTGAATCGACCAATCGGCACTCGTTGGGTGATGTTGTCAGTATCACATCTCTCGCCTTTAATTCCCAAGCCATTTCCGGATATCCATTTTAGGCAGGGATGACCTGGCAGCTCAGGTCAATGGTAAACATTCGCCCCGGTGCAGATTCGAACTCATGACCAACGGTGGGCGTTTAGACACTACACTACCGCGGCTTCCATGGTTAAAGCGTATTTACACAACAACAACAACAACAACAACAACAATAACAACAACAACAACAACAACAAAAAGAAAGAAAAAAAAGAAAAAGCCGAGACAAGTCTTCTTGTGTAAAGTGAAAAGATCTAACGATATATTTTCGTCAATGTAATTCAGTGGACGACAGTTTAATTTATTAAAGTGAGACAATCAAATACAGATGTATTATCTCAATTTTACAAGAGAAATAACTCGCACTAGAGCACTATAATGCATTCACATTTATTTGCCTCCATATAAAAATCAATACCTCAGTAACCAACTGAGGGTAAATTATGAGATGTAGTATATAACCTTATCATTATGTCCACTCAACAAAAACATGCTTGTTCTGTATATTATACAGCAGATTTCAAAGTTTGTTTATATACGGTGAATAATTTACGGTTCAGATATGAAGGGCACATTATTAGAAGTATAACAGATTCACACGGAAACATTAGCGTTGAATGGTTAATTTCCTCGTGGTTCACGTGATTGGCCTTATGCCAAGAACTCCGCACAGTTTAAAATGGGAGTGTTCAAAGGTGTCGTCAATATGTGGGTACATTCATGAATCCTGATTATTTGTTTTTTAAATCTTTCCACATATTGCTAACATCTGAATGTGTGAATATTGTTCATTGGGATTGAATGTGAAATTGTGTACACTTCAAAGCATTGCTATGAAGTTGTAAACAAATTTTTTGACAAGAAACTGAACGCAGGAAACTGCTTCAAACTGTTACAAATCCCGAAAAAAAGAACGGTACATGCACTGGGTTTGAGTAAACGGTCATTTCGTCGATGGGTGCAAGAATCTGGAATGAAATCAACATGCGATAAGCAAACGGTATGTAGAAAGGCAATTGTAGAATGCTTTGACAAGGATGTCATAAGGCGAGCTATTATAAAAATGCTGGATGCCAAAGAAATAGTGACTGTAAGAAAACTTAGGGTTTAGTTGAGAAAGAACAATAACATAGAGATATCTAAAACAACTTTGTGGAAAATTATAAAGACATTAGGCTTCACTTTTAGAAAGTACAATGGAGGTAGAAATATCCTTTGCGAGCAACCGCATCTATGAGCCATGAGAAGCAGATACCTACGTGAAATAAGGGAAATGCGCAAAGAAAATTATACATAGTGTATTTGGATGAGACGTGGATCAATGCGCACCACACAAGTGAAAAGGAATACATTCAGTGGACGGAAAGATAAAGCGATATGTGCCCAGTAGTAAAGGACAGCGTTTGGTCATATCCCATGCTGGTAGTATTCATAATGGCTTACTACAGAATACTGGACTTGTGTTCGTATCAAAGCATACAGACAATAGGGATTATCATAATGAGATGAATGGTAATGTATTTAGAGTTTGGCTCGAGAATACAGTGCTTCCATCCCTAGATAGAGCGTCTTGTCTAATTATGGACAATGCATCATATCACAATGGTGTTGCCCAAGAAGACAAAGTACCTACGGCATCGAGCACAAAGGAAGCAATAACTATATGGCTCCGAAGGGAAAACATACCATTTCCAGAAATGTATTTCTAGACCAGTATATTCCACATAGCTAATAACAAGTGCCACACCATTATCTAATATTACTGAGTCGTGTAGTATTGATGTTCGCATTTTGCCCATGCCTTTATAATGCATATCATTTATAATGTTGCTGTTCTCTGTTAATCCTTGAATGATGTATGGATTAAATAATGTATAAAAGAGAGTGATAGAAGGGCAGAATGTTAGACGGGCCTGCGTGCCCAATTCTTAACCCTTTGAAAATAAAGTTTGTTCGATTCGTTCCCTTAGCCTAGGGGTTTAACGTCTTTCTCCGTAATTCCGTATACTCTAGTGAGTAACGTGATGTGCGCAAGAATTGGTAGCGGTTCTCGCCGCGTCGGTAACTTACGGGGTATGTGAGCCGAGTCGCTCAGAAAACAATGGCAAACTACTGAGCGTAATCTTGTCAAGAAATCAGCACGCATCTGAAAGATGCTGATTTTGACAGCGATGTCCTGTAAAGGATATGCGAAAAAACAAATTTCAAGCTAGAATTGTTGTCCCTTGTAAAACAGACACACAAAAAGCAAGATATTTCAAATCGACAAGTTGATAGAAGAGAATGTCCATAGGTGCTTGAGACTTCCGCAGTATCATTCTCATTTAAACCCTAAAGAACATGTGTGGGCTAAAATTAAAGGACAGGTGGCAGCTGCCAATACTACATTCAAATTGTCTGACGTCAAGATACTAACCCAGTCCGCGCTATTAAGTATTGATAAAAGTTACTGGAAAATGCGAGGACTGTGTGTTGATAAAGGAAGAGGACTATTGGAGAAAGGATGGATTGAATTGTATGCAACCGAGAGCAGTCATCAACCTACTGGAATCGTCCAACACAGATTAAGGTCTGAGCAGATCGCAGACCTTAATTCACGTGCACACTTACTGGGATATTTTGCTCCAACTATTCAGAAGAATTGCAGGCCCTAAACATTACAGCATCACCACAATGTCAATGGCAACAGTTTGTATTCCACAGTGATGAACTTTCAATTCCGCAAGCCCTCAGCGGTGACAAACAACTGGTATTGAAAAAAAAACACACACACACTAAACGCATTGAATACCAACAGAAGAGTAATATTGCGGTGGAAACTGACATATTGTGGCAGAACAAGAAACGTGAGAGAAAACACGTTGTCAAATTAGGGGACAACACACGTGCATACGAATCAATCTATAAACTTCAATGAAAATAGGACCAACATCTTGGTCGTTAAGAAGAACGCCCACTACAGAGACACTGACAACTATTTTCATAGTGCAAAACAGATAGTCATGTTCCGTCTCTGAACGGTAAACAGCAGAGTAGACAATCTTTCACGATGACTCAAAGCGGGTCTGTCACCCATGTGTACGTGTGAACAAACTACACAGACAGCTGAACAGATCTTTAAAAATTGACACATGATGACTAAATTGCGGTATCATTTCCGGTCACTCCATACTCACATTAACGCACAGCTATTTGGAAAGCTTTCACGAACTCAATATAAAAAGGTAAATGCATCCTAGTAACACGAATACTTGTGTACACATTATTAACCATCAGCTGAAGAAACAAGAAGGAAATTAAAAATAAGATAAGAAATATATTCCTTCTACTTTCCTGTCAATTTACTCATTATTTACCCGATGCCTCTGTCTCTGTCTTTACTAATATTACACATTGCACCCCTCTCGGGAATCTCCGTGGTGAAGTGGTCAAGCTGTCTTACTCGGGCTCCGAAGGCTATATGTTCGATTCCGGACTGCGTCCTTCATTTCACGAGTACATTTTTTCGGAGACTCCCGAGGGTCCTCGCTGGAGCTACGGAGTTCGTACTTTGTGCGACGCTTTCCGCGCTGCGGAAAGAAACTGGGCCATATGGGATAAAATCACGGTGCAATGCAGTCGACCTTGTCGATTTTTAATCTACTTATTTATTGCACCCACTCCCATACTGCCGTCCTCCCTGGCCGAGGAGTTAGAAGCTTTCTCCGTAACCTCAAATACTCTCGTGGTTGACGTGAGTGCACGAGAATTGGAAGCGGTTCGAGTAGCGTCAGTGACTTATGAGAGTATGGAGCCGGTCTCTCAGAAAGCAATGGCAAACTTTAATCTTGCCAAGAAATCAACAATCAGCTGAAAGATGCTGATGTTGACAGCGATGTCTTGTAAAGGATATGCAAAACATTAATTAATTAATTCCCATACGAATCTGGCTACGCCTTGTACTTGTGTCGGTACCTGAAATGACGTGCTTTACTGTAAGACTAGTTTGTTAGCGTGAATTCACTACATTTTCGCCAAAACATCAAAGAAATGTCGCTGCTTTCGATGATTTAAGTTGCTTTTGGACCTATCAAAGACATACTCCTTGGGTGGGGGATGTTCCCTTAAGAACCAGAGCCGCCTGATCAGGTCCCCATGTCCCTATGTGTCATTCGGATGACTGCCTCTGCTGGTGGCACTGGCAAGATCAAGTGCAGATACTACACTTTCTTCTTCTTCTGCGTTAATCGGTAGTTTTTTTTTACTTTAATTAATTTTTTTGTTGGTTCAGATTCTCACTCTGACGTTATTGTGTTGTTCCTGTTTACAGCAGAGCTACTTTACTTGCACCTTTAGGCCGACACATCAGACTTCTGTGGGCATTTGTTGAACGGGTTAACCTTCCCGGGTGTTTCGAAGGCCATTCCACACTCACTCTGAGACGGACATTGGACTCTCACTGTTGTGCTGTCATCTACATCCCAGTTGGTAAAAATTAGAACGGCCGAAGACATCCCGGTCAACCCTCAAGGGAAGACAATGGGCTCACCACCCAAGAAGACTTCCATAATTGCAGAGCCGACATATACTGCTCTGGTAATGGGTTCACCCAAATAATCGTCACGTCCTGCATATGGTTGCTTAGCCTCACTTCCGTATATTGGGCCTCCAGTTCATCACAGGCTGCTCTTCCGAAGACCAGGAGGGACCAGTATGCAGACGACATCCACACAGCAAGATTTCGCTTCGACCTTCCACGTAGTGGATTTGCTAGCCAAGCAATATTCATTTCGTGCCAATGGGACGCTTTTCCACCTTTGAAAACGCCCACTCATTGAGCTTTAGATACTGACTGGGACGCTTTTCACCATTAATGCCCACACAGTAGTGGCACTTGTCGTCTTCACAGACGTAAGGCACAAGTTAGGCTGCAGATACTGCCGGCTCAGCATCTCACCTCCATGCAGCAGAGGATGAGTAACGGTCAGGCCCTCACAACTGGGAGATATTGACATAGAGGCGTTCAGCCATATCCCTCAGCTAAGAGCCGTAGAAAAAGTGTCTGGACAAAGCATGTAATGGCACCTTCCAAATTATTCGGACTTTATACGCAATGGGTTTGCTAGCAAAGGCAAATTCCATTTTGTTTCAGTTTCGCTTCGACCGATGCTAATAGTGTTTCTTTAATTATGAGCCACATCAGCTACATGCCTTTGAATGCTGCTGCTGAAGCGAAACAGAAGGAACATGTCAAAATCGTGTCGAAATCTGCCGTCTCTTTGTTTTACTTGTTAAAATAAACTCCACACAATAATTATGAGAGAGAGGGGAGGAGAGAGAGAGAGAGAGAGAGAGAGAGAGAGAGAGAGAGAGAGAGAGAGAGAGAGAGAGAGAGAGAGAGAGAGAGAGAGAAAGAGATCAAAATGCCGTGAAACAATGAAAAGTGCTGAACATTCGATCATGTGCTATGCCGATAAGCGTGGGCGGTCATGTTCTGTCATCTCACTCGATCACCAGAGTCGTGAATCAGCTCTGTGTTCCCGTCTCGACTGTCTGTTCTGAAAATTAGGATTATTTTTTTTTACAGGGATCGTGGTTCCCAAGGGTGTCATGGCCACCCATCGAGGTCCCACGTTATTGTGTCTTTCGGATGACCGCCTCTGCATGTGGCCCTGAGAAGATCAAGCGCAGATTCTACACTTCTACTTTAGCCAAGGGGTCCGAGAGGTGATATTAAGGGTATTTGGCCTTTGACAGGCCTGACAAAAATTATTGAAGTTAACAATTCTCTTTCCTGTGCAATTGAAAGCACAAAACATTAAATTTAACATGAAGGAGGATTACAAACATGCACTATAACATTCACATTCATATAAAACAAAACCATTACTTCTACATAAATTTTAATGAAAACTTAAACATTTTATCTCTTCACTTATGACTTATGCATCTCTAGACAACGACATAAACAATTTATAAAAGATTATTAGGAAATCTACAGTTATTTAAATAACTTAATACACTTATGATGCTTTCAGTAATGTCCCTTAAAATAATATCTTGTAATAGTGTTATGTCCCTTACATCAGTTTAATTACGTGTGTTTCTTTTAATGTGGTGTGTTTTCTAATTTTGTAACATAACAGTTCGAGAATTTTTTTCTTAAATAAGGACTCGCTGTTCCCCTAAATACCAGAGCCACCCCATCAGGACCTCACGTCCCTATGTGTCATTCGGAGTGCTGCCTCTGCTGGTGGCCCTTGCAAGATCAAGTGCAGATACTACACTTTCTTCTTCTTCTGCTGCGTTCATCCCTACTGTTTTTTATTTTTTATTTCAGACGTAATTGCGTTGTGCCTGTTTACAGCTTTACCTTAAGAGCTGCTTTACCTACTCCTTTAGGCTGACACATCCGACTTCTGTGTGCATTTATTGACTAAGTTAACCATCCTGGGTGTTTCGAAGGACATTATACTCTCACTATCAGACGGACACTGGACTCTCACTGTTATGGTGTCATCTACATCCCAGCTGGTCAAGTTAGAACGGCCGAAGACATCCCGGTCGGTCCTCAAGGAAATTCAGGGGCAGACCATGGGCATTCCCCGCCATCCAAGGAGGCTTCTATAATTGTAGAGCCGACACATATTGCTCTGGTACTAGGCTCACCCTAGGAATCGTCATGTCCTGCATATGGCTGCTTAGCCTTACTTCCGTATATTGGGCCTCCCGTTCACCACAGGCTGCTCCTCCGAAGACCAGAGGCGACTAGTATGCAGACGACATCCACACAGCAAGATTTCGCTTTGGCCTTCCACGTAGTGGATTTGCTAGCCAAGCAATATTCCATTTCGTGCCAATGGGACGCTTTTCCACCTTTGATAACACCCAATCAATGAGCTTTAAATACTGACTGGGACGCATTTTTCATCATTAATGCCCACACAGTAGTGGCACTTGCCGTCTTCACAGACGTAAGGCACAAGGTAGGCTGCAGATGCTGCCGGCTTAGCATCTCACCTCCATGCAGCAGAGGATGAGTAACAGCCAGGCCCTCAAACCGGGTAATATTGACATAAAGGCGTTTAGCCATATCAGCTTAGAACCGTAGAAAATATGTCTGGACCAAGCATGTGGTGGCACCTTGCAAATGATTTGGACTTTATACACAATGAATTTGGTAGCCGAGGTATAATTCATTTTGTTTCAGTTTCGCTTCAACCCCACTTGGGTTGCTAGTCGGTATCGTTTATTTGTCAGAACTGCGACGGTATCTGATCGTCTTCGCGCCTCTGAATTTCGTTTTTGATTAATTAAAACATTCTTTACAAATGCTTTCTCAGTAGTTCGTATTGCGACGATCCAAAAATTAAACCTCTAACGCCGCGATACGAATGCCCGCGTTTGTCACTGTTAATCATTACCACCAGTTCCGAAAACCAACAAAATAGAACCGAGGTCCTATTCCATGATTCCTTGCGCCATTAGTCAGGCAATCGAGGCCTGCTTTGAACACTCCAGATCCAGCTACCAGCATTTTAACTGCAATAACTTTAATATGTGCTATTGGAGCTGGAATTACCGCGGCTATTGCCACCAGACTTGCCCTTCAATAGATCCTTGTTAAAGGGATTAAAGTGTACTCATTCCAATTATGAGGCCTCGATAGAGTCCCGTATTGTTATTTTTCGTCACTACCTGCCCGTGCCGTGAGTAGGTAAGTTGCGCGCCTGCTGCCTTCCTTGGATATGGTAGCCGTTTCTCTTGCTCCCGCTCCGGAATCGAACATGGATTACCCGTTACTAGTTACAAACATGGTAGGCATGTCACGTACCATCGACATTTAATAGGGCAGACATTTGAAAGATGCGTCGCTGGCACATGAAGCCATGCGATCAGCACAAAGTTATCCAGAGTCACCAATGAGAATAATTTGCTAAAATGTTCCACTATGCACAAGAAGACTTGTCTATTTTTTTTTTTTAAGAGCAAGCTTTAAACGTGCCATGTTTGATCACTTACATTGAGAAAAGTGCCATGTTTGATCACTTACATTGAGAAAAGTGCCATGTTTGATCACTTACATTAAGAAAAGTGCCATGTTTGATCACTTACATTAAGAAAAGTGCCATGTTTGATCACTTCCATTGAGAAAAGTGTCATGTTTGATCACTTACATTGAGAAAAGTGCCATGTTTGATCACTTACATTGAGAAAATCTGAGATAGATATATCTAGAGCAGTGTTTCCCAACCTTTTTTGTGCTATGCCCCACCTAAGCATTTCTAAATTTCTTATTCCCCTCCCCCCCCCCCCCCCTCCCCCAACATATACTTAATTTTTAATATTAAAAAATTTAAATGTTCACTAAAGAAACTTGAAGGTTTTAGGAAGAAATCACTAGGAAATTATTGAGCAGACACAGTAAGTAAATTTTCAAAACATATAATGGAGAACTGAAATTCAAGTATAAACTAATTTTAATGAAAGATTTTTCTATATTGTTTTAATTATTAGTAATTATTTAAATTTAGTGAAATCCAAGCGCTTGATGCTTGCTGAAAAAAGATCTTATGTCAGGTTCCAGTTAAGTTAACTTGAGTCTCAAGTCTTTCCGTTTTATTATATCCAGCCGATTTCTTTTTTTTTTTTTTTTTTTAAGCATGTAATAATTTATGGCACTAAATCAGCATTCAGCTAAATATGAAGATGGAATAGGTAACAATAGTTCTCTTGCATATTTGGTTGCATTTGAATATTTGATTTCGGTTTCCTCACACAGACATGCCATCGCTCCTTTTAGATTAAATTAGCTGACCCGGCCCGGCTTCGCCCAGCTCCTGGCGGGGTACTGTCTGTCTGTCTGTCTGTCTGTCTGTCTGTCTGTCTGTCTGTCTGTCTGTCTGTCTGACGACCCGGCTATCTATCTATCTATCTATCTATCTATCTATCTATCTATCTATCTATCTATCTATCTATCTATCTATCTATCTATCTATCTATCTATCTATCTATCTAACTATCTATCTATCTATCTATCTATCTATCTATCTATCTATCTATCTATCTATCTATCTATCTGTCTGTCTGTCTGTCTGTCTGTCTGTCTGTCTGTCTGTCTGACGACCCGGCTATCTATCTATCTATCTATCTATCTATCTATCTATCTATCTATCTATCTATCTATCTACCTACCTACCTACCTGTCTGTCTGTCTGTCTGTCTGTCTGTCTGTGTGTCTGTCTGTCTGTCTGTCTGTCTGTCTGTCTGTCTGTCTGTCTGTCTGTCTGTCTGTCTTGATCTATCTCATGTTTACTCGACATAGCAGTACATCGAATGCCATGAGCTTGGACAATAACATTTAAATTATCATTCCCATTAAAATATGGCTTCCCTATAATTACTGGGTCACATAGTTACAGAGGTGAAAGATCACATTTTTGTAGTTGTTCCTCTCTCTGTCTATCAGAGAAAAGGCTGTGGTGTATTCTTCGGCATTATTAATCCGATTTTTTATTTTTATTTTGCACATTCAAATATAATAATGAGAAAAGTAATAATAATGATAGTTGTAATAATAGTAATAGTAATAATAATAATAATAATAATAATAATAATAATAATAATAATAATAATAATAATAATAATAATAATAATAATAATACGATTATTAATAATGTAGATAAACACATTTACAGTTGTGAAATCTTTTATGGTTAGATCTAGTTGTTTGCTTCTTCTGGTTTGGTTGACATGGGAAGACTATTCCGTACAATTTTATAAAATTGTTTGATGTTAGTCAAATGGAAAATCCGCCTTATGTTTCCATTTGCCTAAGCCCATTATGGTAGACTTTTGGAGGTTTAATTTTGATCCACCCCCTTTGCCGAAAAATGAGAACGCTTCCAAAATGATCCATACAGATTTTTCAGTTGTTGGAAAAAAAATGGTATCATCTGCATAAGCACGCAGCTTTTGCTCACCCTTCCCTGGTATGAAAGTACCCCTGCCATTGTCGTCCTGTCGTATCTTTTCTAGAAGTATCTCTAGGGCGACAACATACAGTAATGGGGCCAAGGGAGATCCCTGTCTCACTGACCTAGTCAACCTGAAAGAATTAGTGAGGGTATGATTTAACAGAACCCGACTTTCTTGTTTTAAATATATAATTTGAATCAATGTCTGAAAATAACTTCCCACGTTGCAGTGTGAGAGAGTTTTGTGGAGGTCATTAAAAAAAATTGTCATTTACTACCAATATAGTACCTTGCGGTGTATGACAGAGGGGTCTTTGAGCCTGAGGAATAAAGGCCGCCTGGCTAGTGCAGTCGCCGCGAACTGTGCAGGTTAGGATTATCTTTTTGCCACCGACAGAAAAAAATCCGACACCTTACCGAGGGATCGAACCCGGGCTTCCCGAATGCGAGTCCGGCGTTCTAGCCTCTCGGCCAGCCGCTCCTCTGTGGAGGTATGGGTGAAATATTCTGTCGAATGTTGTTTCTTGATCTAAAGATAGAATTGAGAACTGACAGTTTTTCAGACGTGTGTTGTTGATAAAGTCCCATATGAAATGAGTGTGTTGATAAGTGTTCCGGTGTTGTACAACTATACTGCTGGTCTTCATGAATGAGAGTTGCCATTACTAGTTTCAATTTGTTCGTCAAAACCTGTGTTAAAATCTTGTAGTCTACGTTTAAAAGCGAGATCGGCCTGTAACTCTTTAAAAGTGTCTTGTCGGTGTTGTCCTTCGGAATAAGAGTGATGAAAGATGTGCTGGAACTGGATGGGAGTTCTTGTTTGTGGAAAGATTCAGAGAATACTGTTAGTAAAAGGGGACCTAGAAAAGGATAGAAAAACTTATAGAATTCAGCGGTAATACCGTCAGAGCCAGGCGATTTGCCCTTCTGCATTCCGTGAACAGCTAGTGTTATATCTGTTAGTGTTCATTCAGTATCTAGTGTTAGTTTCTGTTCCTCTGTGAGTTGTATTGTGAATTTCATAAAATTTTCTTGTACGTGCGGTTGTGTGTTTTCCTCTGTGTAAAGGTTCTCATAATAATCTTCAAAGGCTAAGGCTATTTGTTGTGGCTCGACTTGTATATTTCCTTCCCTATCAATTATCTGACCTATCTGTCTGCTGCGCTGTATGTTATGTTCTATAGCTAGGTATTGTTTACTCGGTATCTCTTTTGTTATAGTTTGTAACTTTGTTCGCAGTAAAGCCCCCTGAAATCGATTATGACTGTGGAGGTCTCATTCTTCATGTAATGCTATGATGTGTGGTGAATTTTTGTCTGTCTGTAGTGAGAGCTTAATTGCATTCTCCAATACGTTTTCTTGTTGTAGTTTTTGCCTGTGTATTACTGCTGCTAGTGTTTGAGTTCTCTCTCGTATAGTTTGTTTAAGTGTTTCCCAGAGTTCTCGCCCATTACCCGCTGTTATATCGCTTGTGTATGTGAGGATCGGTTTTGTTATGCAATCTACAAAGTCCAGATGTTGTAAAAGCGTGCTGTTAAATTTCTAATGGCGAGATCTTCTAAAATGTGTTATTGATTGTATTGTGTTTATTGTTGCAACTACAGCCTTATGGCCTGTGAAGTTCAGTGTCTCCTGTAAATGCTTGCCTGGTGTTATATGATGTGCCCTGGGCGCATAAATTATATCTAATCGCGCTGCTCAGCTATGTGCATTGTTCGTGTATGTTGTATGTGGTCCACGGGGATGTGTCGGCCTGTATGTGTCTGTCAGCTCATAGATATCTTAAATTGTTTTCAATGTGTTTAACTGATGTTTATCCTCCCCTGTGGTGTTTCTAATTTGCATTCTTACATATTCATTTGTCAGGCCATGCACAGCAAGCAAGCAATTAAAACCACTCCCTAAAGTAATGTTGTGACCCCGATATGAGCATGATAGCAAGTGTTTTCCAGTTTTTAGTAGGAGAGCGGCTGATGTTTGTAGTTAGGCGGTGCGTGTATGTTGACAAATGTGTATTTATGTTTATTATTTCCCACCTGTACTATAGCTATCCTACCCTGGCAGTCCATGTCCTTCTCTATAATCTGCCACCTGCCATATGTCTGTATTATTGCTTGTACCCAGCCCGATATGTTGAGTACTAAGACTAAAACATGAGTGTCTTAAACATAAGCATGTTGTTATATATGATGCGTGTTCGTCGATGTTAACGTTAGCTTCCTGTATGTCCTGTTTGAGAATAAAAGTAGGTTTATATTTGTGTATGTGTAAGGTGATTAATTTTGGATCTTATAACTCGAATGTTAATTTCCGCTGCCATTTTGGTTGTAATATAAGAACGGGTTGAGAATAAATATGTTTCTTGTGTAAACTGTCTGTATTCATGGTATCATTTCTGGAAATATTTAGTACATTCCTTCCGCGGGCTTGAAATTTCCACGCCACTAACGAGGCGTGGAGAAGAAAATGAAAGTCTTCTTCGTCGTGGCGGGTGTTGATTTTATCACTGTCTCTTCCGGTCATGGCGCTGGTCGTTGTCTTTTTAGTATAATTACTTACACATGTCTTTTTGTTTGCCGGTCTCGCGCCTCGTCGTCGCATTCGCAACTACGAGCGCTTTCAAGCAAGCATCTAAACAAGTCAAGAAGCCTCATACGGGGTAAAATGGCACGTTGCAATAACACCAAAAGACACGTGGCATCCAAGATGTGCAGCGTGGGATCCGAAAAGATCGTCAAGAAGACGAACGTGGAGAACCTGCCTGCTAGCTGCATCAAAGAACCTGAAACTACAGCTACTACTGAAGCTATCAAGATGGAGAAGATCGACAGCCCACCACAGACAAGATGCAAGACAGCAGAGAAGAAGGAGGAGAAAGACACCAGAGTCGGAAACGCTGACTCAAAAACAGTCCGATGGGTTGTCAAGCGGATTCAAGTGGAGCTGACAGACGAAGAAATCCTCAAGCAGCTGCAAGAGGAGAATCTCAACATCAGAATCGTGAAGGCGGAGCGGATCCTGACCTACTCAAAGATCCCTACGACGCTGGCGGTGGTGACGACTGAGGGGAGCGAGATACCACTCCAGGTATCAAATAGCAAGAACATTCAATAGCCTGAATGATTCATCCCAAGAATCAATCAATGTCCAAGATGTCAGAGGGTCGGACACAGCAGAGCAGCAGTAAGACGGAAATCTGCCGGTACTGCGCCGATCACCACGCCTTTAAGGAGTGTCCGCTGGCCAAGCTGGACATAGACTTCCGAGCACCCAACAACAAAAGAAAGTGTGCCAACTGCCTGGGCAAGCATGGAGCAAGATATTTGGGCTGTCCGTACCTGCAATGATACAGAGACGCCTTAAAGATCGCGATCACCACAAAGACACCATTCAAGGAACTAATGCGGAGAGATGAGACAGCCACGGGTATAGCACAAGATGAAAGAGATCAACTGCAAAAGCAGATAGACGAGTTGAAGAAACAAGTCAAGGTACTACAGACACCAGCACCAACCAGCGATAATGAGAAGCTGCTGGCCGACATGAAAGAGATCCAGCACAACATCAAACAAGATATGGAGCGCATGGCTAAGATGAAGAAGGAAAACGAGGAAATCCTACAAATGATCAAGACCGAAAGAAAACTACTGAATGCCGAAAGGACGCAGCACCAATCCAAACCAACAGATGAGATGAAGCAAGATGGAACACCACCAAAAGAAAACAAAAAAACATCGAGAAACTGATGAAGACAATTCACAAAAAAGGAGGCAGAAAGACGCATGATCGAGCCGAGCCACAGACCAATAAGAAACAGCAAGCAGCAGCGAGTAGTCCAGCCACGATGCCTAAGCAAGCCGAGATGAAATCAGCATCCCGCCAGGTAGACGAATATGACCTAGCGAAGAAGATAATGGGAGCACAGACGAGGAAAACAGTCCCCGCTTAGCTCTATGGAAGAGGAAAGTAATACATGAAGCTGAGTTCGAAGAAAGGGTAGAGCAAGCTAGACTACGATGCAAACAATACGAAATGACCCCCAGCCAAGCCAGACGAGTCAGGAGCCTACACCAACAAAGCAAACCACAAGAGGAGACGAGCACAAATGATAGCCGCAGACCAACTCCCAGCTGACATCACAGACACAAACCAACATAACCAGTCCGAGATAGTACTCACAAGACAAGAATTAGGGTGAATGAACCCACAAAAACCACGGACCTCAACAATAACCACAGCTGAAGAGGCAGGTTGAACGAGGCCGAATTTGGAATTTTTGTTTTGAAAATTGGAATTGCAATTGGAATTTTGTTTGCTCTGTTCGCTTCAGACGGTGTATGGTAGTCGTGGTTGTTGAGGGGCAGAAGTGTGATAAAACTCCATGTCCACGTAATGTGGTAGAGGGTCTTTCAGGATGCACAGAAGTAACATCTTGTCAGTGCTGTTTTTAAGTTTATGCACTTCCGCATTTATATCTCCCGAAATATCCGCGGCTATTTGCTTCATTGTCTCAATCTTTGCGGTTGTAGGCATCCAGTGAATCATAGCCTTGGTCTTTTCCTTCTCTATGTTTGCGATTACAATAGTTAATTTAGGATCCTGCAGTTCATGCTTCATCCCGTGAAGCCGTCCATAATGAGCCGCCTTTGCTTCCGGTGTCAGCATAGCGTACCATTTGTTAGGGTCCTCAAAACGGTAGATGGATTTTATCTCTTGCCTATCGATCCCGGTAGGCCCCATGAAGACGCTTGCCATCAGCGAGTAGTTGAACCGAAATAGATGAGGCCCTGATATAGAAAACACAAGTGTGTTTGCTTAATGGAGCGATCCTCCCCCAAATGCTTCACTCGTGTTGACTTTGACACGTTTTACAATTTGGTTCCCATCTTCGATAATCCGTGACAGGAGAAATCTTTAATCCAGACCTACAGGTGGTGAAAACAATCGGATTCACTGCCGCAAAATTAATGTCACTGATGTGTTTTATTAATCCGTGACAGAGAAAAATCTTTAATCCAGATCTACACGTGGTGAAAACAATCGGAATCACTGCCGCAAAATTAATATCACTGATATGCTTGCTTGCTTGCTTGTGTTCGTTGGCTTGAGCTCCAACGCGAAGTCCTGTATGTCGGATGAAGGCATCCTGTTGTCCAACATCAGTGTGATGTCATACAGGACCTGAGGTTTGCGTGAGTATCCGTTGTCCCATGTCTGGCTTATTGGTGTGCAGACTGGTGGTTCCTCGCCGTACAGGCAGACACTCTCCGACTTCGGAGGAATCGGCGATCCTACTGACTTTAGCCAGGACCTCGAAGGGACCTGTTGCCCAGGACACTCGACGAGGACGCGTCAATAGGTCTTGGCCAGTATATAACCCGGCCCTGGTGCCTTGGAAACACCTCTGCGTCCCAATATCACTGATATGTCTCGCAGGCTGTATGGGAAATCCTAGTAATAATCTCGGTCTCTCTCGTAATAGATATTAAGGAATTTTGGCCGTTTACAGGCCTGACAAAAATGTTGTGATTGAATTTGTTGTCCCGTTAATGCCCTTTAAAGCACAAAATGAAACAGAAATATCGAGAAATAATAGAATAATGCAGTACTAAATTTCAAGCATATAAAATAAAGCCATGACTTTTACTCAAACTTTGAAGACCACTTGAAATTATTATTGCACTACATTGAGCCAGTAATTCTTAATAATCTGAATAAGATAATTTCAAAAATGTCGTTTAAATACTACAGCATTTAAATAATATAATACACTAGCTGACCCGGCCCGGCTTCGCCCAGTCCTTGGTGGGGAGCATCTCATTTAATTCATATAAGTAGTCATATAAGTTCCCGTTCCCGTTACCGACTGTCTGTCTGTCTGTCTGTCTGTCTGTCTGTCTGTCTGTCTGTCTGTCTGTCTGTCTGTCTGTCTGACCCGGCCCGGCATCGCCCAGTCCTTGGTGGGGAGCATCTCATTTAATTCATATAAGTAGTCATATAAGTTCCCGTTCCCGTTACCGACTGTCTGTCTGTCTGTCTGTCTGTCTGTCTGTCTGTCTGTCTGTCTGTCTGTCTGTCTGTCTGTCTGTCTGACCCGGCCCGGCTTCGCCCAGTCCTTGGTGGGGAGCATCTCATTTAATTCATATAAGTAGTCATATAAGTTCCCGTTCCCGTTACCGACTATCTGTCTGTCTGTCTGTCTGTCTGTCTGTCTGTCTGTCTGTCTGTCTGACCCGGCCCGGCATCGCCCAGCTCCTGGTGTGGAGCATCTCATTTAATTCATATAAGTAGTCATATAAGCTCACGTTCCCGTTCCCGACTATCTATCTGTCTGTCTGTCTGTCTATCTGTCTGTCTATCTGTCTGATCCGGCCCGGCTTCGCCCAGCCCCTGATGGGGAGCATCTCATTTAATTCATATGAGTAGTCATATAAGTTCCCGTTCCCGACTGTCTGTCTGTCTGTCTGTCTGTCTGTCTGTCTGTCTGTCTGTCTGTCTGTCTGTCTGTCTGTCTGTCTAATCATTTATTGGTTGCAGTTAGAACAACCTTAGATAAACGAAGACCAACTTACAAAAAGCATTAGAAAGAGCACTTGAAAGATCTTTACATCTTCCCCAACAATTAACTTGGGTAAATGGAGCAGCGGCAGCAGCAGCAGAAGAAGAAGAAAAAGGAGGAGTAGGAGCTGGGAGGAGGAAGAGGGAGGAGGAGGGAGGAGGAGGAGAAAGAGAGAAGAGGAGGATGGAGGAGGGAGAGGGAGGAGGGGGAGGAGAAGAGGAAGAGGGTAGGAGGTGGAGGAGGGGAGAGGAGGAGGAGGAGGAATATAACGCATATGCCTGTAGATTTAATAATGGCTGAAGTTGTTCCATGTCTTCTTAGAGTTGGCGACAGTGTAAAGAAATATAAAATCTTCAAACTTGATAGAGATAAGGTAACTATTATTTATTCATTCTTTAAGCAAAAAAAGATGAGTTACAATGTTATGCATTATGCATTATTTTTATGAAAACTTTGAAAATGCCTTACAGATTGTATCATTATTTATTATAACTCATATGCCGGTATATAACTATGGACAAAGAGTTTATAAATCTTTGAAAACGATGCCACAATATGACTATAAGTTATACAGAAAAGTTATGCCCCTTGAAATAACTTTTACAGAGTTAAGTCCCCTGAGATATATGAAATTATAATGAAAAATGAAAAATGAAATAATATTGGGTAAGCAGCCGATTTCACACTAAAAAAATATGACAGTGGGCTGCGCTGGAATGAAAGGAAGACATGTAGAAAATTTCATCTCAATCGGATTGGCCGTTCGCGAGCGCGTAAAGGACATATGGACATACAGACAGACAGACGGAGATCGCCTTTTATATATAAGATTTATGTTGCTTAGAGTAATGTCCCTTAAAATAATATGTTTTAGTGTTATGTCCCTTGCCAATATTCTAATTACGTGCATTCATTTCAATGTGGCTTCTAAAATGAAATTTTACGTAACTTTTCTTTAATCTATAATTTCATTTTTTTAAAAATAAGGGCTGGCTTTTCCCCAAGAACCAGAGCCGCCCTATCAGGCCCCACGTCTCGGTTTGACATTCAGATGACTGCCTCTGCTGGTGGCCCTGGCAAGATCAAGTGCAGATTACTATGCTTTAATCTTAGCCAAAAGGCCCAGAAGGGATAGCATTAATAAATGTATGTAAATTAACATTATAGGTGTCCTATTTAAACATTTAGCGACGATTTTTGTTAGAACCTACATCCAAACGTCTCTGGTGCTCTAGCAAAGGCTTGTGAACGCAGTTCGTGAGCCACTTACCAGACGTTTGAAACTCAGCTGCGACCGATTTGTGCAGCAGACTGTGTCGCATTGTGTTATAACGTGTTGGTATGGGAGCTGGTCATTCAGAAAGCAATGGCAATCTACTGAACGTAAAACTTGCCTAGTACATCAACAGCAACTAAAAGATGCTGGTGTTGACTGCAACGTCCTGTAAGGGATATGCAACATTTAAATAAAAAAAAGTGCTATTTATTTCTAATTTAACAATAAGATGACATCCCTGTGTTAGACTGTATCCCTATAGTTTACTACATTTTCGTATTCTGAAATTCCCTGACAAGAATATTTGGTTATAATGTTCCACTACGCACAAGAAATCTTGTCTATGTTTTTTTGAAGAGCAAGCTTTAAACATGCCATGTATGATCACTTACATTGAGAGAAGCTGAGATAGGTATGTCTAGACAGTCTTTCCTGTGGAATCCACAAGTGTGTGTGGGGAGGGGGAGGGGGGGGGGGGAGCTGGTCAGGGGGTTAAAATAACAACGCAAGGAGAAGAAAACTAAAGACAGAAATAAATAGTATAAGGAGGAGATGGATGGCGCTGCATGGTATAACTAAGGATAGGACGGCTTGGGGCGAGTTAGTTTAGGACCAGGTCCCCATAGAGAACAAAGAGTAGACAAGCGAAGATGGATGCCGTGTTTAAACAATAAGAGAAGCATAAGACTCAACTCAGCGAGTAACTATGATGTCGGTGCCATTTATAATATAAATGTTGTTGATTCATTCTATATTTTAATTCTCACTCTGCTTTTGTGTATTTGTTTAGCAGTGTTAAGATCAATTATGTGACATAACAGACTCGCTTTTGCGACATCAGAGATTTTCATTAGCGACGCAAATAGACAAGCTGAAGCTATCATCATCCGAGACGAGCGACTAGCGAGTGTGGTCTTAGGTCTCTCAAAGCACGCCTGTAGAAGAAACTCCACCTTGTTTACCCCTGACGTTAAACCTGGACACCGTCAACAAATCAACAAACAACTTGACGGATGACAAGTTGTTTTCAAAACAGAAAATGCAACTTTGCTGCAGCGTTTCCTTTAATCTTACGAAAGAATTCTTTTGAACACCCGTTTAAATTCCCAGCAACTGAGTTGTTATTATGACTCGTTCCTCTTAACTTGTGTGCAAGCAGAAAGATTTCATTTTGAATTTGCGATTATTGTGAGAATAACTGATATTCCACATTCGAAAAATATCTGTAATTATGTATTTTAAGTGTCTCAGCCAAAGTATTATTCATTTATTCACATCATGTGATATATAACTATTCAGTATGCACCTGACGAGATGCAGCGAAATATGCCAGGTAATAAACCATGGAACCAATTGGATGTGGCGTCTTTGATTAAATTTACGAAGGGAATACCTTGCTTTTAACATATACACTGTGTGTTGCGGGCAGGTTTTCTAGTTTTAATTTTACACGAAGGAATGAGTTTCCCGTCTACTCCTCATCACATCTAGCTCATGTGGATCTTAATGTGTGCTACGTGCACGCAGTACCATGCGGGGAGTGGTGGTAGCGCTGTGGCTAGCATACATGTCTGCTGACCTGGTGTACATGTGTTTGAATCCCCATCGATACAGAGAATGATTTTTTAATGGCCGGAGCTCAGCCTATAACCTGATCGAGGGTTCTCTACTTTTACTTACCGATCTGAGGAAAACGACGTAGTTAGCTACATCGCTGGCGAATGAATCAGAGAAGACATGGCAAGAAAACACTATAGAAAGACAATGGGAGACAAGACAAGACTAGAGAAAAGACAACACAAGAGAAGAGCATAGACAAGGATACACAAGACAAGATTTCTCATTTGATGTATATGT
This sequence comes from Cepaea nemoralis, assembly GCA_014155875.1. Lineage (NCBI taxonomy): Eukaryota > Metazoa > Mollusca > Gastropoda > Stylommatophora > Helicidae > Cepaea > Cepaea nemoralis. Next base: position 19,898 of record JACEFZ010001257.1, read on the forward strand.
TTTGCAGATTAATGTTGTGTTCATATAGCTTCAATGTTTTATACTTGTGTGAAGTTTGATGGTCATTCCATAATGTTGTTATGTTTTACCATATGAATAAAACAATTCTAAGAGTTTTACTTTCTCATGAATGCACTAATTATTAATATGCAGTCGGCGTGGCCGAAAGGTTCAGAGCGTTGGCTCTTAAACTTCCGGTGCACTGATGCCGAGGTAAGGTGTTCATTTCATAAACTGGCATTAAGTTGCACTTTAACATTGACTTCTCTTTCACAAAACAATGACAAACTACTGAACGTAAGATCGTAAGATTGTATAGAAAGTCAACCGGGGATTGATGGCAACGTCCTGTAAAGGACATGTAACATTGTTACTGATTCATGTTTAGATCGTCTTCTTAGTTTTTTTTTTTTTTTTTTTGGTGTTGATGTTTTTGGTGTTGTTGTTGTTGTTGTTTTTGTTGTTGTTGTTGTTGTTGTTGTTGTTGTTGTTGTTGTTGTTGTTGTTTTTGTTGTTGTTGTTGTTGTTGTTGTCATAATTGCCTTGCACCTGTTTAAATCAGAGCTGCAATATTTTCACATTGTGAAGTAAGGTACTGTGACGAGATGACCATAATCTCATATTGCTTTTATTAGATTGGGATAGCCTTCAGTAACCCCCTTTATGTAATTCTGTATTATTGTATATTGGTAGCTATATATCCACAGTATATACGATAATCGTTGCTTGGTGTATATAAAAACATAAATGTATGTAATACGATTTATTAGTATAGTTAGAAGGAGAGGTATTATTATAAAATCTCATATTGCTTTTATTAGATTGGGATAGCCCTCAGTAACCCCCTTTATGTAATTCTGTATTATTGTATATTGGTAGCTATATATACCCACAGTATATACGATAATCATCGCTTGGTGCATGTAAAAACAGAAATATATGTAATACGATTTATTAGTATAGTTAGAAGTAGAGGTAGTGTAGGGTTTGTGTAAACGCTAAGGAATCAAGTCACACTGAACATTATATTCAGTTTTACTTGAATTTAATTTTGGCCACAACAAGTCTCGAACAGACCTCTCCTGTACCAGAAGAGGACCCTTAATTCTCTCCCCCCCCCCCCCCCTCACCATTATTACAATCCAATTACACCGACGACTATTATTATTATTACCTTTTTCTCAATCTCCGTACAAGAGGGGACTAACACCGCAGAGATCAATTATATCACAAGTTACTTCCCTTGGTGGCATCTACGTCAAACTCAGAAAGTACTAACACATAGGAGCAAGTGCTATAGTGTTGTTTTTTTTTTGGTTGCCTCAATATAAAATTGAATATCTCAGTAACCAACATGATGGAAAATAATGAGATTTAGTATATAACCTTATCATTATGTCCATTCAACAACAAAAATTTTGTTCTGGAGATTGTACAGCAGATTTCACTTTTTGCTTATATGAGGTATATATTTTACCGCCCCGCCATGAATGCCTTAATTTTTAGAGTATTACAGCTCAGCAAGACCCATTCGCGCAATTTTTAAAATTGTCTGGCGGTCTTTCGTTTTTGGACAGACTGAGTGTTATAGTTCAGAGGCGTCGTCAAACTGTGGGTTCTTTCATGAAACGTCATTATATAAATAAATCTTACCATTAATGTAATCTTAATAGCTAATATTTGAATGTGTTAATACTGTTCAATGGGATTAAAAGTGAAATTGTGTACACTTCAAAACATCGCTATGAAGTTGTACACATATTTTGTGTCAAGAAGCTGATCGCAGGAAACTGTTTCATACTGTTACAAATCCCGAAAAAAGAACAGTGCATGCATTAGGTTTGAGTAAACGATCGTTTCGTCGATGGGTGCAAGAATCTGGAATGAAACCAACACGCGATAAGCAAACGGTAGGTAGAAAGGCAATTGTAGACAGCTTTGACAAGGATGTCATCAGACGAGTTATTATAAAAATGATGGATGCCAAAGAAACAGTGAGTGTAAGAAAACTGAGGGTTTTGTTGAGAAAGGACAATAACATAGAGCTATCCAAAACAACTTTATGGAAAATTATAAGGACATTAGGCTTCACTTTTAGAAAGTACAAGGGAGGTAGAAATATCCTTTGCGAGCAACCACATTTAGGAGCCATGAGAAGCAGATACCTACGTGAAATAAGGGAAATGCGCAAAGAAAATTATGACATAGTGTATTTGGATGAAACCTGGATCAATGCGCACCACACAAGTGAAAAGGAATGGCAATCAATGGGTGGAAAGATAAAACGTTATGTGCCCAGTAGTAAAGGACAGCGTTTGGTCATAGCCCATGCTGGTAGTACTCATAATGGCTTACTACAGAATGCTGGGCTCGTGTTCGTATCAAAGCATACAGACTGTCGCGAGATAAATAAACTTGTTAGTTGCGATCGATGACAACCAAGCCCGACATTAGTCTGCAAACACAATAGACCCTTTGATGTTGAACAGACTGAGAAAAATACGTTGTTAAAACTGTCTGCACCTGGTCGGCAATTGTGTATGATATCTAAGTGAGTCACGTCGCGATGTCTACACACGGTCGACAATGTGTTGACAGGTTGTTGTTCGAGAGACGTGCACTGGCGTAATCTGTCTGCAGGGCGGGAATCGGCCGTTGAAAGTGATGGACAGAATGTCTGCCAGAGGTCGGAAGGATTCTGTGATGTGGGGGAAGAGTCTCTGGCTCACAGACAGCCAGGATCTTTGTTGTATGAGACAAAGAATTTCCCAGATGAAAGTGAACTTGACAGCGAATTGACTCCGGTTAGTCTAGAAACAGGGGGACAAAGCCAGATTCTGGATTGATTGGCGTCTGGACTTTTTGGTGACGTCACTCAAGCACCCATATAAAACCCAGTTGCGGTAAACAGGTGGAGGGAGTCGAGAAAAACATTCTGAAGTGTTAGGATCGGTGCATTATTCCGAGTTGTGTTACATGAGAGAGACTATGATGTCTAAGTGGTGATAGTTATCCGCGGACATAGATCCAGTCTGATTGCATAGTTTCTCGAGTAGCAACTGAAATAGGCATATGGTAGACTATTACTAATATCTAACTTAAGAGTATGATTAGGAATAGAGTACAGTGCTGTGCGGTGATCTAATGTATTATAGGTGCAGTGATATAATGTACTATGATTAGTGATAGAATGTTCTATTAGTGCGGTGCTAGAAAGTATCATGGGAGCGTCATCACTGGTATCCTATTGTGTGGCTTCAACTAGCTTGTGTGATACATCATTTTACTCAGGGAATTGAGGACAATGTAGTGGGATAATAATTAGACAGATTAAAGATGGTTGAGATGGGGAAGAGGTATGTGAAATGGTAGCATCTTCCAGTAGGGCATCTGCTGGGTTTCTACCCGTTCCTTTATTCTTTCCTGGTGTTGCCATGTCTCAGATCATATGATTGATTTATTTGGCCGTATGACAGAGATCGGATCTCTGTTATAGATCTGAGTGCTGCTATTGGCCTATAGTTACCTAATTCCGGCCAGGACTGAGTTGCCCTCACCATAGTATTCTCTATTCTACAGGTTCCAGTTACAGGTCCACGTATGTGTGCTCTGATTTTCAACAGTGACGCTAACACAATTTTAGAAGATGATGGCTCAGAATTTGAAGACAGAAGTTGCTGAGAGGCCGCTACATTGGGCTTATACCCAAGTTGGTTTGCGGGAACCTGGCTTCTGCTGAGCAGGACATGCTGATGAGATTATGATTAGCAAGTGATAGTGGTATCATTGAACAGTCAGATCATTGTAGAGATACACTATTGATACCAGGAACATTCACACCAAAGTTATACTGATACAGAGAACATTTAGACTGTGGTGTTAATATGGGGAATCTTTACAACCAGTGACACTAGATCCATTGAGATGTCCCCAATAACAGTGACAATAGGGTTAGAATTTTCTGATTAACAATGAGTTAAATAACCGAGGAAATTCATAGTGTGAATCAGAGTGAAGACTCTCATTGGACAGTATTTGTTATGGGTGTCCAAGCATCCTAGTGGTTCCAGAGACAACGGAGGAAGTCTTCACGTGACCGGAGGAGCATCACCTTGGTGAGGTTGCTTGTCTGGAATATGGTGCTGGTGTGTTTCAGCACAGGGATGAGAATGACTATACTCCTGAACACTGATCTGAGTCTATAGACACTTTAGAGTACACGTCACACATTCTACACCTTATACACACACACCCACTTCTCCTACATATACTCTCTGCTTTAATAAATGTCTTGTTTTTATTTGTTGAGGCTAGAGTTGTCAAGTATGTTATGTTGGGGAAGAATGAGAGGGGGCATGATCCAGGGGTGAGTAAGAGTGAGAGGAAGGTGTCTTCAGATTGAGGGAGTGTTGTGGCCGGAGTCTGCTGGATATCTCCTGGATAGAGATATTGGATTAAAACAAATGTGGGTGTTGATTCCTCTCACTCCAGGGACGACACTAAAGTGGTAAAGAAGAACCAGTAACTACTACGACATTCACTCTTTACACACACGACACAGACAATAGGGAGTATCATGAGATGAATGGTAATGTATTTAGAGATTGGCTCAAGAATACAGTACTTCCATCCCTTGATAGACCGTCTTGTCTAATCATGGACAATGCATCATATCACAATGTTGTTGCCCAAGAAGACAAAATACCTACGGCATCGAGCACAAAGGAAGCAATAAAGATATGGCTCCGAAGGGAAAATATACCATTTCCAGAAACATATTTCAAGCTACAGTTGTTGTCCCTTGTAAAACAGACGCAAAAAAGCAAGAAATTTCAAATTGACAAGTTGATAGAAGAGCATGGCCATAGGTGCTTGAGACTTCCGCCGTATCATTCTCATTTAAACCCTATAGAACTTGTGTGGGCTAAAATTAAAGGACACGTGGCAGCTACCAATACTACATTCAAATTGAAAGAGGAAGAGGATTATTGGAGAAAGGATGGATTGCATTTTATGCAACCGAGAGCAATCATCAACCTACTGGAATCGTCCGACACAGATTAAGGTCTGAGCAGAGTATGCCCTGGCCATCCTCACTGTCAGCCCTACACAGATTGGAAGACTTGAAAAGGTACAAAACGAAGCCAATGCGCATCATTTTGAGCTGCACGAAAGACACCAGCTGTGTATCAATGAAATACCTCCTTGACTTCCCGACAATGGAACACAGGATCAAGATCTGGAGAGCTCGTGCATTCTTAAAAATAAGTGCAGATGAGCAGCACCTCTGCATGGCGCTATATTCAGAGAAAAGGGTGACAGGCTAAAGAGAGGCAAATCATGGATGGGTCGGGCGGAAGATGTCGTCAGACAGGTCTGCAGTCCTACCAGTATCAACCCCGGCAAGGAATGGGTGCCGGTGCCTCCAGCTTTTAAGTGTACTTTCTCCTGCATTATCACACTCGACAGACGGTGCAGAGAGCAGAACCCTGTCGCTGTCAATGCAGAAGTCAACGCGCTCATCTATGAACACTCATATAGCCCCAAAGTGCTCATCTATACAGATGGATCTGTTGTAAGCAGCACAGAAGTGCGTGGGCATTTACAGCCCATTCAGTGGGCCGAACCGTTCAAGAATCCAGTGGTGCCCACTCTATGACCTCGAGCAGCATGACGATGGAGGTGATGGCAGTTACAAAGGCTTTTATATGGCTGGAATCACAGCATTATACCAACGTGTGTGTACTAAGTGACACAATGCGCATGATTCAGAAGATCGAAGCTGGATCTCTACGTAGACGGTGGACTGAGTCGTTGCGGAAGTCTGTTGTTCTTAAAGTCACCTTCATCTTAGTCCCGGGACACGCGGGAGTCGAGGGAAATGAACGAGCTGATAAACTGGCTGGCTCTGCACCCCCTGTAGATGGCCAGCCCATGGATCGTGCCGATGTTATTAACGTCCTTAAAGATATGGCGAGAAACAGAGGACTTTGACGTCAGTGAATCCACATCGCTTGGTC
>JACEFZ010001258.1:0-24689 GCA_014155875.1 Cepaea nemoralis
TGGCTAAATAAAGAAAAAAAACATACAAAAAATATATTTGGGCAAAACTAAATGTTTTTAAAAATGGCATTTTCCATGCACTTGATACCACAGATACGACTACAGCTACGATTCATACTGTATGTGCACGGAGAGACACGAAAATGTTGAAGATGGACACTTCTGTCAAAAACTGTCATTTACTGCCAATATAGTACCTTGCGGTGTATGGCAGAGGGGTCTTGGAGCCTGAGGAATTAAGGCCGCCTGGCTAGTGCAGTCGCCGCGATGGACACTTCAACCTGGTAGAAATCCTGCTAACCATAAGAGTAGAAAGCCCGTAGACGCCACCCCCTTCCCAAGCTTGGTAAAGATCACAGCAGGATAAACGATTTCAGTATCATCTCTCTACAGAACACCATAGGAAAACTAATGAAGAGAATCGTGGTCAGTACGGTGTACTGGAGACCAGCGATATAATGAAATCTATTGTTTGATGGTTGTCGTTCGGTCAAAGACACCTGGTGCAATGCCGTGGTGTTTGCATATGACACACATGAGGGTTTCCGGATGGGAATGAAAACCGCTGCTGCCAACATTAATTTAGATGATGTGTGCAACAACGTTCCATACAGCATGGTCATATGATTGCCGCTAGACATGCACATAGAGCCAAACTTGTCCAACTGGATTGCAGCAGTTCTTTTAGAAAGAATAGTGTTGTTGCGATGCGGTGCGTGGGCCTTGAAACCTCGGAGTATCTTAATGGGTCTACCCCCTGGATCATCACTGTCACCTGTTCATTTCGATGTGTACATAGCAAGTGTGACCAGTACACATACCAATAGCCTCGGCAGAACCATTTCTTTCTCCGACGATGTCATTGTCTACCAACGTGGCAAAAAAAAAAGAAAGAAGAAAAAGACATGAAATCATGGCAAAAATAGGCCTAAAATCACAGCATGAATGCAGCATAGAACTAGACAGACTTGGTGAGTGGTGTCAGTAATTAAGGGCAGACGTGAACCAGACAAAGGCTTCCTCTCCGAATGGATAGACAGCACTCGAAAGTGGGGCCTCACATCACTCACTTGCATGTACACACACGGACATGCCGGTATAAGGGGTAACGTTCTCGTAGACCAGCTGGCAAATAATGCACCCGCGCTCACGGTAAGATGCATGGCCAGGACCGATATAATCATATAACCGACGAGATACCAACTGTTGCCCGACTGCACGAATTTGGAGTAAAGCCTGGTCAAGATCGTCAAAGCCGTAGTTGTGGGGAAAAGAGAGGACATACCATAATCAACTGCTCATGGGAACAATGAGCGGAAATACTTTGACATTGCTGCTGCATGGGAAGACATAACGCATAGGATGCCCAATGTGTAGTGACGTCGTTCGACGTAACATAACATGATATAACATAACATAACATAACATAACATAACATAACAGGAACTGGTTAAATATTAATATACCTATCGGCAGATATAAAGTTCCAGTGGCGGTCTTACGCAACTCATTGGTTTCCGACCTTAGAGAGAGACATCAGGGCCTTGCAACGCAATCCCCCTAAAGATGGCACTTTGCTACCTTATCGGGAGAAAAATATCTACACCAACCTCACAATGACAAGCTAAGAGCCCTTTTCGGGTCTGAGGCCACCCGGATGCCACCACTTCGAACCTAACAGTTGAAACTTATAGTCCTTCGGGAAGATTCCCAAAACAACCAGCAAACAAAGCATCGCAGACCGCGTGGATGTCATCCGCTAGAAGGATGTGACTCATGGACACTTTTCCATTGGAATGGTGACCACAGGCATGCTGTCTCGTCTAAGTGATGTAGTTCTCAAACATGTGGCGGCAGTATCTCAGGGACATGAGTCTGTCCTACTACTAGACGAATGGTGGATGGTGGATGGTGGAGTGGCGTACATATATTTTGTCTTAAGGTTATCTGTGAATGTGTTGAATAAGCAGCCGTGGACCAACGCAGGCGGTGGTCACTGAGAGGAGGCGAGTTAGTTGGTGGGGCGGCTATCTCTAAAAACACCTCAAAACTCTATGACGTGGCCATCAGCGGGTCAGGGGCGCCACACATAGCCCGCCCCCTGCTGTGTTGTAGTGTCTGTCTGTTTAGACAGAAGCTAGCGGAGTACAGCCCTGCTGTGTTGTAGTGTCTGTCTGTTTAGACAGAAGCTAGCGGAGTACAGCCCTGCTGTGTTGTAGTGTCTGTCTGTTTAGACAGAAGCTCGTGGAGTACAGCCCTGCTGCGTTGTAGTGTCTGTCTGTTTAGACAGAAGCTAGCGGAGTACAGCCCTGCTGTGTTGTAGTGTCTGTCTGTTTAGACAGAAGCTAGCGGGAGTACAGCCCTGCTGTGTTGTAGTGTCTGTCTGTTTAGACAGAAGCTAGCGGAGTACATCCCTGCTGTGTTGTAGTGTCTGTCTGTTTAGACAGAAGCTAGCGGAGTACAGCCCTGCTGTGTTGTAGTGTCTGTCTGTTTAGACAGAAGCTAGCGGAGTACAGCCCTGCTGTGTTGTAGTGTCTGTCTGTTTAGACAGAAGCTAGCGGAGTACAGCCCTGCTGTGTTGTAGTGTCTGTCTGTTTAGACAGAAGCTAGCGGAGTACAGCCCTGCTGTGTTGTAGTGTCTGTCTGTTTAGACAGAAGCTAGCGGAGTAAAGCCCTGCTGTGTTGTAGTGTCTGTCTGTTTAGACAGAAGCTAGCGGAGTAAAGCCCTGCTGTGTTGTAGTGTCTGTCTGTTTAGACAGAAGCTAGCGGAGTAAAGCCCTGCTGTGTTGTAGTGTCTGTCTGTTTAGACAGAAGCTAGCGGAGTACAGCCCTGCTGTGTTGTAGTGTCTGTCTGTTTAGACAGAAGCTAGCGGAGTAAAGCCCTGCTGTGTTGTAGTGTCTGTCTGTATAGACAGAAGCTAGTGGAGTACAGCCCTGCTGTGTTGTAGTGTCTGTCTGTATAGACAGAAGCTAGCGGAGTACAGCCCTGCTGTGTTGTAGTGTCTGCCTGTTTAGACAGAAGCTAGCGGAGTAAAGCCATGCTGTGGTGTAGTGTATGTCTGTTTAGACAGAAAGTAGTGGAGTCAAGCCCTGCTGGCCCTGTGACGAAGGAGGTACAAACGCAGTTGGTAATCCCGCATACCGTGTTTGAAGCACAGCTGCAGCTTGTGCTGATCTTCATACAATGGTATGAGTGCCGACCGTTCAGAAAGTCTGGCAAACTACTGAACGTAAACTTGCCTAGAAATCACGAACAGCCAAAAAATCCAGGGGATGGTTGCGACGTCCAGTGAAGGATGTACAACTAATGGAGTAAACCATACACAAGTCGGTTGAAGGCAAGGGGAAACCACCACCGTATTTTCCCTAGATAATCATGCTTCGAAACAAAATTGATAAAAATAACGACTTTAATGGGTATCCCAGTGGAATCTCTTCGCTCGGCGGGGAGCGTCATTTACTACAGGTGATACCCGATCGTCATCAGGTGACTCTGCAATTTTTTAAAAATATGTTGCATATCCATTGCAGGACGCTGCAGTCAACACCAGCATTTTTCAGCTGCTGTTGATGTACAAGGCAAATTTTACGTCCAGTAGTTTGCCATTGCTTTCTGAACGACCGACTCCCATACCAACACGTTATAACACAACGCGACACGTTCTGCTGCACAAATCGGTTTCGAACGTTTCGAAAGCGTTTCGAACGCCTGGTAAGCGGCTCACGAACCGTGTTCGCAAGCCTTTGGCCATGGAGATCGGCTGGCCACGGAGATATGCAAATTACATGTTAAAAGTACATTAAATGTTGGCACATGGAATGATGCGTGAGGTGTGAGACAGGGATGTGTAATGTCTCCGGATCTTTTTTCCCAATGAGTGACACCTTGCAGTCTTGACAGACCAAAGCATGTGAATTGGAATTTGGCCAAAATTTCATCTCACAATGCCTGGGCAGAGCTTCATAGAACATGTGGTGCTCAAACGACATGTTCCCTCTCTCGGCCTTGCCTTGTTTGATCCAGAGGAATGGATAACCAGTACGTCTGGAACAAGGTAGGCTGCAGACGCTTGCGGCTCAGCGTCAAACCTCCGAGACCTCTCCCCCATGAGCAAGAGACGAGCGGTGGCCAGACCCTAAACCTTTGAGACTTGACTTAGAGGCGTTCAGCCAAATCCCGCAGGTAAGGGTCGTATACCCGCCCGGACAACTGGGCACGTACACCTGTCAATCGCAAGTGTCTGGACCTGTGTAAGCGTGTACTACCGTCAGACTCCCCGCCTGACTCGTGCGGCTCCTGCGACCAACGATAATAGGCCCGCCGGAGATACTGCTCGTCTGCTGCGAGCAAATCTCCGCTCCTGCCACTGTGCGGATCCCGCGACCAGCGAGAATAGGCCCGCCGGAGATATTGCTCGTCTATTGCGAACAAATCTCCAATTCTGGACTGAATAAGTAAAGAAACGATAACAGTAGTGGTATTTCAATTGCGCTTTCGCTCCCACCTATGCTAAACCCTTCATGTGTCTTCACAAAGTCGGACTAGAGTCAAGCTCAACAGGGTCTTCTTTCGCCGCTGATTCTACCAAGCCCGTTCCCTTTCCCTGTACAGTGAACATATTTTCAGAAATATAGAAGATATGGAAGGAATCAACATTGGAGGACGATACATCAATAACATTAAATACGCAGATGATACAGTCTTGATTGCAGACAATGAACAGGACCTGTAAAATTTAGTAGATGCGGTTGTTGCACATAGTGAACAACTGGGGTTAGAATTGAATTGTAAGAAGACACAGATTATGGACGTCACTAGGAAGGAAGAAATACCACAATGTAATATACAAGTAAATGGGCATATTCTTAAATAAGTGAATTCGGTACAACTATCTCGGAACAGTTATAACATCTGATGGGAGATGCCTTGAAGAGATTAGAACAAGAATTGCCATGGCGAAGGTAGCCTTTTGCAAGATGAAAAACATTGACCAATAAAACGATATCAATTGAAACGAGAAAAAGAGTGTTGAAGTGCTACAGAGAACCTGTACTTTTATATGGATGTGAGGCGTGGACAGTGAGCAGACAAGCTGAAAAACATCTGATGGCTGTGGCAAATGTGGTTTTGAGGAAAAATGCAAAGAATACCATGGACAGATAGAAAAACCAATGAACAAGTCCTTCAAGAAACAAATGAAGATCGTAAACTGATTAGAGACATTAGATGTAGACAGTCAAAATTTTTTGGGCATGTTATGAGAAGAAATGAATTGGAGAACTTGGTGACGACTTGCAAGATAGAAGGGAACAGACCAAGGGGAAGACCAAGAATTAAGTACCTGGATGGCTTGGCCACGTGGCATGATTGAGAGAGAAACACAGGAGCTGATCCACGACTCTGGTGATCGAGTGAGATGGCAGAACATGACCGCCCACGCTTATCGGCATGGCACGTAATGAATGAATGAAATCCCCGGGAAGATTAACCCGGTCAACAAATGCCCGCAGAAGTCGGATGTGTCGGCCTAACGGCGCAAGAACGCAGCTCTGCTGTAAACAGGCACAACGCAATCACATCCGAAAAAAAACTCCGGATGAACGAAGAAGAAGAAGAAGAAGAATGAATGAATGACATGGAATGTCAGAACACTTTATCAGAATGAACGTTGGAAAACATCAAGAAGGAAATGGAAGGAATAAAAATAAATATATTAGGTATTAGTGGAATGTCATGATGAGGTGTGGGGGATAAAAATTAAATAAATACATAATTATTTACTCAGGACGGAAGAACTAAAAAGAGGATTTGGACAACCTTAGATCAACCAGTGCTAGGGCTGTTAAAGGATTTTGGACAATCTCTGGTAGAATGTTATTAGTGAAACTCCATAGCAAACCTCTGGATATTAACATAACGCAATCATATGCGTCAACAGCAGACAGTTCAGAAGAGATATAGATATATTTTATAACGAATTAGATATGGCGGGGACCTAGGTCATCAAGCAGGTGCCGTCTCCACAATGAAGGTTGGCTGCAATGGATATCCAACACTGTCTGTTCTCTCAGCCGTGACTGTAACATTCTATCAGGCTGATGTTCGTCACCTCTTGGTGTTATCTTCACACTTGTATGTTGTCTACCTCTTGCTCGCTTGCTCTCAACCTTGCCTTCAGTATGGTTTTTATAAGAGTCTTTTAAAGTGGTCGAAATGTTTCACTTCCCTCTTTCTGTATTTCTTTCATCAACTCTCTGGGTTCCAAATGTTGCTGTTTGTAGCCGAGGAGCGGTGTTGGGGTGAGCGCCCACATTGCTCAAATACCTCAATGGCTCGTGAATACATAACCTATGCAGCAAAAGTCCAACTCCTGGCCTTCACGTGGCGGACCTGTTTAAACTACAGGAGAAGGGGTGACGGCGAGTCTCTGGCGCCGGAAAATAACCAGTATGCTCTAGATGTGTATGCACGTACATGCATGCGCAGACAGGTGTGTGCGCGCGTACACATCTACACTCGAGTGAGACCACAGTCTGCTCTAGCAAAAGAAAGGTGCTGAAGACGGAGGCAACCACCAAGAGGCGCACCACAGAAATCAGGATGCCACGCAATCACGCAAAATGGAATATGTCGACTACTGCTAATCGTTATGGTGCTCGCCCTGCTTTGGACCCCCAGGCAGGTGCAGTGCCGGGCCCTATGTCTCGAAAGGGTCCGACCCCCAACTACTGGAGGTCCTTCTCAGATGTCCTGTGGAGCCAGGGGACATGAGAATAGGACGACTGGCCATACTAAACGAAGACTTAAAATAATGCACTGGAATGCGGAGGGAGTCAGCAACAAAAAAATAGAATTAGAAAAAATCTTGGACCAAGAGAAAGTAAGCATATGTTGCTTGCAAGAAACTCACCTCAATGAAAATATAGCCTTCAAAATCAGAGGCTACCAGTGTTACCGATCTGACCGAAAGAACAGGCGAAAAGGTGGGATACTGACCCTTGTAAGAAATAACATCATGGCTTCCCAAATCAAAGTCTACATGGAAGGGGCTGAGTATCAGACACTTAAACTTAAGACAGGTAATACAGATCTACATCTGATCAATTACTACTGTCCAAGTGACCGCCCACAGGCACTGGACACTCTACCACTAAAAGAAAAAATGATTGTGTGTGGCGATTTCAACAGCCACTCGCAGAGCTGGGGCTATGATCACATGGACCAGAGAGGAGAGAGACTGGAAGACTGGCAGGATGAGAATAGATTCATGTTGATTAACAAGCCGTCCGACCCACATACTTTCTACTCGAGATCATGGCACTCTACAACTACACCTGACCTGGCTTTTCATTCACCAGACCTGGAGTGGAACATTACACGAACTGTTGGGAAACAACTTGGTGGCAGTGACCATCGGCCAGTCTTTCTAACCGTAGAAAATGAGCTTGTAAGTGAAAGCAGCACCCTCTCGAGGTGGAACTACAAGAAAGCAGACTGGGCAATGTACAAGCATCGCACCAGCATATTGGTTAGAAACCTGAACACTGAGAAAGACATAAATAGAGCAGTTGAAGAGTTTGGGAAATGCATACTACAGGCAGCGCGAGAAACAGTACCAAGAGGAGCCCGTAAACAATATAAACCCTACTGGAGTAGTGAACTGGAACAGTTGCATAATGATGTTGAAGTGTGTAGAAAGCAAGCAGAGGCCACACCCAGCCAAGAGCACCACAATAAATTCCAGCATGCAAAAGCCAAATTTCAAAGGGCCAAGCTGCAGGCTAGACGGAAAAGCTGGCAGGAGAAAACGGAGTCTCTGAACTTTGAAAGAGACACAAGGAAATTGTGGAAGCTAATAAAACAGCTTAATGACGAGGGCACAGGGAGAAACTCAAAAATTGCACTACATAAAGATGGAAAAATCTTAACAAGAAAGCAAGCAGCTGACCATTTTGCGGACTCGTTCGCACAAGATAGCAATATCAAAATTAGTCCAGAGAAACAACAAGAGATTCGAGAGAAACGACAACATACAGGACAGAAGGAAATAGTACATGAGGTTCTGGAGGCACCCATCACAATCAGCGAACTGGAGCTAGCCATATCAAAACTGAAAATGAGAAAGTCACCAGGAGCTGATGGTATCTCCAATGAAATGATCAGGAACCTAGGAACAGAGGCCAAAACAAAGCTGTTGCAGATCTTCAATAACAGCTGGACCTTAGGCAGTGTTCCACAAGCCTGGAGAGAAGCAATCATGATACCCCTCCTAAAATCAGGGAAAGATGGTTCCATTGCCTCTAGCTACAGACCAATTAACCTCACCAGCTGTCTCTGCAAAACACTGGAGCGCATCATCAATCACAGACTGCAGTGGTACATTGAAAGTAAAAACATCCTTGTGCCACAGCAGGCTGGCTTTAGGCAGTGCTACTCTACGGAAGATCAGACAACCTACCTCTCTCAAGAAATTGAGGATGCATTCCAAGAGAAGAAGCTGGTAGCTTGCGGCATGGATAGATCTGAAGGAAAGCCTTTGACAAAGTCTGGAAAGAAGGTCTGATGAAGAAACTGAGAAACTGCAAAGTCAATGGAAGAATGTACAAATGGGTGAAAGCATACTTGCACAACAGAAGAGCCCGAGTACAGATAGACGGACTCAAGAGCAAGAAAGTACTACTGCAGTCACGGTGTCCCCCAGGGCGGAGTCTTGTCCCCCACACTTTTTCTAATCTTCATCAATGATCTTGTTGCTCACCTACCGCATGGAATTAAAGCGGCAATGTACGCCGATGACCTGGTTCTATGGAGCACAAATGAATATGCATCAGTGGCCACCAGATTGCTACAAAGAGCTGTAGATACATTTGCTGCATGGGCAAATAGATGGTGTGTCAGCATAAACACTGACAAGTGCAGCACCACCCTATTTACCCTCTCTCCAAAACAAAAGGCAGGGATCATCCAGATAAATGGAACACCCCTAAGAGAAGATAAAGAACCAACATACCTTGGAGTAACATTTGATGGCAAGCTGACATGGAGAAAGCACATCAACAAAGCAGTAGCAAAAGCCAGAAGGAAAATAGCCATCCTGAGAAAGCTAAGTGGAACCACATGGGGAGCCAGTACGAAAATACTTAGCAAAGTTTACCAACAGAGCATACGACCACACCTGGAATATGGGTCAACTGCGTGGTGTTCAGCATCAAATACCACACTACAAGAGCTGGACAAGGTGCAAAATCAAGCACTTAGAGTCACCACAGGAGGGATGAGATCAACCCCTATAGTGGAAATGGAGAAGATGGGGAGGACACAGGCACTGAGTGAGCGCAGAGATACGAAAACGCTAATACAAGCAGAAAAGTTCCTCAGCTTGCCAGGCCACCCTATGAAGAACAGATTTGAAAACCTAGCTATGGGGCGGTTGAAAAGAAGTAGTTTTATCCACCAGGCCAAACGACTCTGCAGAGAAACCACTGATCTGCCCACAGTTGGTATCCCCCTAACAACTATTCCAGAGCGAACTCCATGGAAAGATGAGCATAGACTATCATTACAAATCCAGACAAAAGTGAGAGGAATATTTGACAAGGAAGAACAGAACAGTGTGCAGCGCAGAACAGCCACTCTCAGCTTCCTTGATGAAGAATACCCACAGGACCTCTGGATCCGAGTCTACACAGATGGGTCAGCACAAAATGCTGTTCGAAATGGAGGAGCGGGAGTGTACATAGAATACCCAAATAATACTAGGGACACAGCCAGAGTACCGACAGGAAAGTACTGCCATAACTATGATGCCGAAATTGAGGCAATCAAGATAGCAACAGAGAAATTACTAAATAACAGCAATGGTACACAACCTGTGGTGCTACTAACAGATGCAAAATCAGTACTCGAGGCGCTCCTCTCTGGGAAATTGCCAGTACTAAGGACACTACTTTCTGAACTTAGCAGTCAGCATAAAGTCACCATACAGTGGATACCATCCCACTGTGGAGTACCCGGAAACGACAGAGCTGATCAATTGGCTAAGGAAGGAGCCAAAGAGGAACAGCCTGATGTGCCCGTTACATACCACCAAAAGAAAAGAATGATCAAATCAGTCAGAAAGCCACCAAAACCTGCTCAAGATGACTACCACATTATGGACAGACCAGAACAAGTCATTATTCTGCACCTCAGAACAGGACACAATAGATTACGCAACCACATGTATACAAAATTCAAGATTGGTGAAACAGCCATGTGCACATGTGGATTGGCGTCGCAGACAGCAGAGCACATACTCCAAGACTGCCCAAAATATAACATATCTAGGCAAACCTTCTGGCCTAGAGAGACGACAGTGGAAGATAAACTCTATGGACCACTGTGTGAACTGAAAAAAAAAAAACAGTTCAATTCATGCAAGAGACGACATTGCAGATATAGACATATTTCAAGCGAACGAAAGAAGAAGAATCAACTCTCTTTTCATTTCCAGTTTTTCTAGAACCAATGTATTTGATTGTTTCTGTTTCCATGAAAAGGACATATTTTTCTGTATATCCACATCTCTAGTGCATCTATTCGACGTTCTATTTTGTTTGTTCAATTTCCAGGTTTTCGCGCCATACAATAGTCCAGACATTTCGACTTTTTTAAAACACTTGATTCATGCTATCGGAGATCGCAATTTGTGGAGAAGCATAATGGCCCACGCCACTAGGCAATTCAACCGATGATGAATATCTCAGCTTTCGGCCCGCTCCTCAAATGTGTGACTGCAATATCTCAGCTCTTCATCTAGCCTTAAAATATGTGACAGCAATATCTCAGCTATTGATCTAGTTCTCAAATATGTGACAGCAATATCTCAGCTCTTGATCTAGTTCTCAAATATGTGACAGCAATATCTCAGCTCTTGTTTAGTTTGCAGATACCCCCGGGGAAGGTTAACCCGCAACAAATGCCCGCAGAAGTCGGATGTGTCGGCCTAACGGCGCAAGAACGCAGCTCTGCTGTAAACAGGCACAACGCAATCACGTCCGGAAAAAAAAATCTCCGGATGAATGCAGCAGAAGAAGAAGAAGTTCTCAAATATGTGACAACAATATCTCAGCTCTTGATATAGTTCTCAAATATGTCACAGCAATATCTCAGCTCTTGATCTGGGTCTCAATATGTGACAGCAATATCTTAGATATTGATCTAATCCTAAAATATGTGACTTCATTATCAGCTCTTGATTTAGTCCTCAATTATGTGACAGCAATATCTCAGCTCTTCATCTAACCTCCAAATACATGACAGCATTATCTCAGGTCTTGATCAAGTTCTAAAATATGTGACAGCAATATTTCAGTTCTTGATCAATTTCTCAAATATGTGAAGCAATATCTCAGCTCTTGATCTAGTTCTAAAATATGTGAAGCAATATCTCAGCTCTTCATCTACCCTTCAAATATGTGACAGAAATATCTCAGCTCTTGATCTAGTTCTCAGACAGACAGACAGACAGACAGACAGACAGACAGACAGACAGACAGACAGACAGACAGACAGATGCATAAATATAGACATAAATTCTCCTAAATGGGGAAAACAGACAGACCGATGGATAGATAGACGTATGGATACAGAAAGACAGACATGATATACAGTCAGACATGCAGACAGACAAACAGACAGACAGACATGCAGAGAGACAGACGGACAGAAAGACGGGGAGCTAGATACACCGATAAACGAACGGAAAGGTAGATAGACAATCACTAGATATTCATTGTCTTCTTGTGAATCTGGTGTCATAGAGGCGGGTATAATCTGGACTGAAGTAAATAAGAAAGTAAAGGGCCGAATATAATCACATACGAGGCGTATTGGACATAAGCCTGGTAGCCCCATATTGTATGGACCAATCTATAAATGAGAGGTGATTTAGTCAGTACCATGCCGGCCGCAGTTTATTTCCCAAGAAATTTCTCGTACGCATGCTAGCCTGGGTCGACCCAGATTAATGTAAAATATCCGCCTGGATGTGAACTAGAACCCGTGACACAGGGCCGTCAGGCAAACGTCTCTCAACTTAAAGGTGAGTTCTTTATAAACTTGCAATCACTTTACAATCAATAAATAAATCAATCAATCAATCAATCAATCAATCAGGTGCCGTCTCAGCAATGAAGGTTGGCTGCAATGGATCTCCTACACTGTCTGTCTCGCCCTACTGTACATTCTGTCAAGCTGATGTTCGTCCATCTCTTGATGTTATCCTCCCACTTGTATCGTTGTCTACCTCTTGCTCGCTTGCCCTCAACCTTGCCTTCCAGTATGGTTTTTAAAAGACATGATACTCTTATAAAAACCATACTGGAAGGCAAGGTTGAGGGCAAGCGAGCAAGAGGTAGACAACGATACAAGTGGGAGGATAACATCAAGAGATGGACGAACATCAGCTGACAGAATGTACAGTAGGGCGAGACAGACAGTGTAGGAGATCCATTGCAGCCAACCTTCATTGCTGAGACGGCACCTGATTGATTGATTGATTGATTGATTGATTGATTGATTGATTGTAAAGTGATTGCAAGTTTATAAAGAACTCACCTTTAAGTTGAGAGACGTTTGCCTGACGGCCCTGTGTCACGGGTTCTAGTTCACATCCAGGCGGATATTTTACATTAATCTGGGTCGACCCAGGCTAGCATGCGTACTGAGAAATTTCTTGGGAAATAACTGCGGCCGGCATGGTACTGACTAAATCACCTCTCATTTATAGATTGGTCCATACAATAGGGGGCTACCAGCTTATGTCCAATACGCCTCGTATGTGATTATATTCGGTCCTTTACGTTCTTATTTACTTCAGTCCAGATTATACCCGCCTCTATGACACCAGATTCACAAGAAGACAATGAATATCTAGTGATTGTCTATCTGCCTTTCCGTTCGTTTATCGGTGTATCTAGCTCCCCGTCTTTCTGTCCGTCTGTCTCTCTGCATGTCTGTCTGTCTGTTTGTCTGTCTGCATGTCTGACTGTATATCATGTCTGTCTTTCTGTATCCATACGTCTATCTATCCATCGGTCTGTCTGTTTCCCTATTTAGGAGAATTTATGTCTATATTTATGCATCTGTCTGTCTGTCTGTCTGTCTGTCTGTCTGTCTGTCTGTCTGTCTGTCTGTCTGTCTGTCTGAGAACTAGATCAAGAGCTGAGATATTGCTGTCACATATTTGAAGGCTAGATGAAGAGCTGAGATATTGCTTCACATATTTGAGAACTAGATCAAGAGCTGAGATATTGCTTCACATATTTGAGAAATTGATCAAGAACTGAAATATTGCTGTCACATATTTGAGAACTTGATCAAGACCTGAGATACTGCTGTCATGTATTTGGAGGTTAGATGAAGAGCTGAGATATTGCTGTCACATAATTGAGGACTAAATCAAGAGCTGATAATGAAGTCACATATTTTAGGATTAGATCATATCTAAGATATTGCTGTCACATATTTGAGACCTAGATCAAGAGCTGAGATATTGCTGTGACATATTTGAGAACTATATCAAGAGCTGAGATATTGTTGTCACATATTTGAGAACTTCTTCTTCTTCTGCTGCATTCATCCGGAGATTTTTTTTTCCGGACGTGATTGCGTTGTGCCTGTTTACAGCAGAGCTGCGTTCTTGCGCCGTTAGGCCGACACATCCGACTTCTGCGGGCATTTGTTGTCCGGGTTAACCTTCCCGGGGATATCTGCAAACTAGAACAAGAGCTGAGATATTGCTGTCACATATTTGAGAACTAGATCAAGAGCTGAGATATTGCTGTCACATATTTGAGAACTAGATCAATAGCTGAGATATTGCTGTCACATATTTGAAGGCTAGATGAAGAGCTGAGATATTGCAGTCACACATTTGAGGAGCGGGCCGAAAGCTGAGATATTCATCATCGGTTGAATTGCCTAGTGGCGTGGGCCATTATGCTTCTCCACAAATTGCGATCTCCGATAGCATGAATCAAGTGTTTAAACAAGTCGAAATGTCTGGACTATTGTATGGCGCGAAAACCTGGAAATTGAACAAACAACTAGAACGTCGAATAGATGCACTAGAGATGTGGATATACAGAAAAATATGTCCTGTTTCATGGAAACAGAAACAATCAAATACATTGGTTCTAGAAAAACTGGAAATGAAAAGAGAGTTGATTCTTCTTCTTTCGTTCGCTTGAAATATGTCTATATCTGCAATGTCGTCTCTTGCATGAATTGAACTGTTTTTTTCAGTTCACACAGTGGTCCATAGAGTTTATCTTCCACTGTCGTCTCTCTAGGCCAGAAGGTTTGCCTAGATATGTTATATTTTGGGCAGTCTTGGAGTATGTGCTCTGCTGTCTGCGACGCCAATCCACATGTGCACATGGTTGTTTCACCAATCTTGAATTTTGTATACATGTGGTTGCGTAATCTATTGTGTCCTGTTCTGAGGCGCAGAATAATGACTTGTTCTGGTCTGTCCATAATGTGGTAGTCATCTTGAGCAGGTTTTGGTGGCTTTCTGACTGATTTGATCATTCTTTTCTTTTGGTGGTATGTAACGGGCACATCAGGCTGTTCCTCTTTGGCTCCTTCCTTAGCCAATTGATCAGCTCTGTCGTTTCCGGGTACTCCACAGTGGGATGGTATCCACTGTATGGTGACTTTATGCTGACTGCTAAGTTCAGAAAGTAGTGTCCTTAGTACTGGCAATTTCCCAGAGAGGAGCGCCTCGAGTACTGATTTTGCATCTGTTAGTAGCACCACAGGTTGTGTACCATTGCTGTTATTTAGTAATTTCTCTGTTGCTATCTTGATTGCCTCAATTTCGGCATCATAGTTATGGCAGTACTTTCCTGTCGGTACTCTGGCTGTGTCCCTAGTATTATTTGGGTATTCTATGTACACTCCCGCTCCTCCATTTCGAACAGCATTTTGTGCTGACCCATCTGTGTAGACTCGGATCCAGAGGTCCTGTGGGTATTCTTCATCAAGGAAGCTGAGAGTGGCTGTTCTGCGCTGCACACTGTTCTGTTCTTCCTTGTCAAATATTCCTCTCACTTTTGTCTGGATTTGTAACGATAGTCTATGCTCATCTTTCCATGGAGTTCGCTCTGGAATAGTTGTTAGGGGGATACCAACTGTGGGCAGATCAGTGGTTTCTCTGCAGAGTCGTTTGGCCTGGTGGATAAAACTACTTCTTTTCAACCGCCCCATAGCTAGGTTTTCAAATCTGTTCTTCATAGGGTGGCCTGGCAAGCTGAGGAACTTTTCTGCTTGTATTAGCGTTTTCGTATCTCTGCGCTCACTCAGTGCCTGTGTCCTCCCCATCTTCTCCATTTCCACTATAGGGGTTGATCTCATCCCTCCTGTGGTGACTCTAAGTGCTTGATTTTGCACCTTGTCCAGCTCTTGTAGTGTGGTATTTGATGCTGAACACCACGCAGTTGACCCATATTCCAGGTGTGGTCGTATGCTCTGTTGGTAAACTTTGCTAAGTATTTTCGTACTGGCTCCCCATGTGGTTCCACTTAGCTTTCTCAGGATGGCTATTTTCCTTCTGGCTTTTGCTACTGCTTTGTTGATGTGCTTTCTCCATGTCAGCTTGCCATCAAATGTTACTCCAAGGTATGTTGGTTCTTTATCTTCTCTTAGGGGTGTTCCATTTATCTGGATGATCCCTGCCTTTTGTTTTGGAGAGAGGGTAAATAGGGTGGTGCTGCACTTGTCAGTGTTTATGCTGACACACCATCTATTTGCCCATGCAGCAAATGTATCTACAGCTCTTTGTAGCAATCTGGTGGCCACTGATGCATATTCATTTGTGCTCCATAGAACCAGGTCATCGGCGTACATTGCCGCTTTAATTCCATGCGGTAGGTGAGCAACAAGATCATTGATGAAGATTAGAAAAAGTGTGGGGGACAAGACTCCGCCCTGGGGGACACCGTGACGCAGTAGTACTTTCTTGCTCTTGAGTCCGTCTATCTGTACTCGGGCTCTTCTGTTGTGCAAGTATGCTTTCACCCATTTGTACATTCTTCCATTGACTTTGCAGTTTCTCAGTTTCTTCATCAGACCTTCTTTCCAGACTTTGTCAAAGGCTTTCTTCAGATCTATCCATGCCGCAAGCACCAGCTTCTTCTCTTGGAATGCATCCTCAATTTCTTGAGAGAGGTAGGTTGTCTGATCTTCCGTAGAGTAGCACTGCCTAAAGCCAGCCTGCTGTGGCACAAGGATGTTTTTACTTTCAATGTACCACTGCAGTCTGTGATTGATGATGCGCTCCAGTGTTTTGCAGAGACAGCTGGTGAGGCTAATTGGTCTGTAGCTAGAGGCAATGGAACCATCTTTCCCTGATTTTAGGAGGGGTATCATGATTGCTTCTCTCCAGGCTTGTGGAACACTGCCTAAGGTCCAGCTGTTATTGAAGATCTGCAACAGCTTTGTTTTGGCCTCTGTTCCTAGGTTCCTGATCATTTCATTGGAGATACCATCAGCTCCTGGTGACTTTCTCATTTTCAGTTTTGATATGGCTAGCTCCAGTTCGCTGATTGTGATGGGTGCCTCCAGAACCTCATGTACTATTTCCTTCTGTCCTGTATGTTGTCGTTTCTCTCGAATCTCTTGTTGTTTCTCTGGACTAATTTTGATATTGCTATCTTGTGCGAACGAGTCCGCAAAATGGTCAGCTGCTTGCTTTCTTGTTAAGATTTTTCCATCTTTATGTAGTGCAATTTTTGAGTTTCTCCCTGTGCCCTCGTCATTAAGCTGTTTTATTAGCTTCCACAATTTCCTTGTGTCTCTTTCAAAGTTCAGAGACTCCGTTTTCTCCTGCCAGCTTTTCCGTCTAGCCTGCAGCTTGGCCCTTTGAAATTTGGCTTTTGCATGCTGGAATTTATTGTGGTGCTCTTGGCTGGGTGTGGCCTCTGCTTGCTTTCTACACACTTCAACATCATTATGCAACTGTTCCAGTTCACTACTCCAGTAGGGTTTATATTGTTTACGGGCTCCTCTTGGTACTGTTTCTCGCGCTGCCTGTAGTATGCATTTCCCAAACTCTTCAACTGCTTTATTTATGTCTTTCTCAGTGTTCAGGTTTCTAACCAGTATGCTGGTGCGATGCTTGTACATTGCCCAGTCTGCTTTCTTGTAGTTCCACCTCGAGAGGGTGCTGCTTTCACTTACAAGCTCATTTTCTACGGTTAGAAAGACTGGCCGATGGTCACTGCCACCAAGTTGTTTCCCAACAGTTCGTGTAATGTTCCACTCCAGGTCTGGTGAATGAAAAGCCAGGTCAGGTGTAGTTGTAGAGTGCCATGATCTCGAGTAGAAAGTATGTGGGTCGGACGGCTTGTTAATCAACATGAATCTATTCTCATCCTGCCAGTCTTCCAGTCTCTCTCCTCTCTGGTCCATGTGATCATAGCCCCAGCTCTGCGAGTGGCTGTTGAAATCGCCACACACAATCATTTTTTCTTTTAGTGGTAGAGTGTCCAGTGCCTGTGGGCGGTCACTTGGACAGTAGTAATTGATCAGATGTAGATCTGTATTACCTGTCTTAAGTTTAAGTGTCTGATACTCAGCCCCTTCCATGTAGACTTTGATTTGGGAAGCCATGATGTTATTTCTTACAAGGGTCAGTATCCCACCTTTTCGCCTGTTCTTTCGGTCAGATCGGTAACACTGGTAGCCTCTGATTTTGAAGGCTATATTTTCATTGAGGTGAGTTTCTTGCAAGCAACATATGCTTACTTTTCTTGGTCCAAGATTTTTTCTAATTCTATTTTTTTGTTGCTGACTCTCTCCGCATTCCAGTGCATTATTTTAAGTCTTCGTTTAGTATGGCCAGTCGTCCTATTCTCATGTCCCCTGGCTCCACAGGACATCTGAGAAGGACCTCCAGTAGTTGGGGGTTGGACCCTTTCGAGACATAGGGCCCGGCACTGCACCTGCCTGGGGGTCCAAAGCAGGGCGAGCACCATAACGATTAGCAGTAGTCGACATATTCCATTTTGCGTGATTGCGTGGCATCCTGATTTCTGTGGTGCGCCTCTTGGTTGGTTGCCTCCGTCTTCAGCACCTTTCTTTGCTAGAGCAGACTGTGGTCTCACTCGAGTGTAGATGTGTACGCGCGCACACACCTGTCTGCGCATGCATGTACGTGCATACACATCTAGAGCATACTGGTTATTTTCCGGCGCCAGAGACTCGCCGTCGCCCCTTCTCCTGTTAGTTTAAACAGGTCCGCCACGTGAAGGCCAGGAGTTGGACTTTTGCTGCATAGGTTATGTATTCACGAGCCATTGAGGTATTTGAGCAATGTTGGGCGCTCACCCCAACACCGCTCCTCGGCTACAAACAGCAACATTTGGAACCCAGAGAGTTGATGAAAGAAATACAGAAAGAGGGAAGTGAAACATTTCGACCACTTTAAAAGACTCTTATAAAAACCATACTGAAGGGCAAGGTTGAGAGCAAGCGAGCAAGAGGTAGACAACATACAAGTGTGAAGATAACACCAAGAGGTGGACGAACATCAGCCTGATAGAATGTACAGTCACGGTGAGAGACAGACAGTGTTGGATATCCATTGCAGCCAACCTTCATTGTGGAGACGGCACCTGCTTGATTGACCTAGGTCCCCGCCATATCTAATTCGTTATAAAATATATCTATATCTTCTTCTGAACTGTCCTGCTGTTGACGCATATGATTGCGTTATGTTAATATCCAGAGGTTTGCTATGGAGTTTCACTAATAACATTCTACCAGAGATTGTCCAAAATCCTTTAACAGCCTAGCACTGGTTTGATCTAAGGTTGTCCAAATCCTCTTTTTAGTTCTTCCGTCCTGAGTAAATAATTATGTATTTATTTAAATTTTTATCCCCCACACCTCATCATGACATTCCACTAATACCTAATATATTTATTTTTATTCTTCCATTTCCTTCTTGATGTTTCCAACTGTTCATTCTGATAAAGTGTTCTGACATTCATGTCATTCATTCATTCTTCTTCTTCTTCTTCTTCGTTCATCCGGAGTTTTTTTTCGGATGTGACTGCGTTGTGCCTGTTTACAGCAGAGCTGCGTTCTTGCGCCGTTAGGCCGACACATCCGACTTCTGCGGGCATTTGTTGACCGGGTTAATCTTCCCGGGATTCATTCATTCATTATGTGCCATGCCGATAAGCGTGGGCGGTCATGTTCTGCCATCTCACTCGATCACCAGAGTCGTGGATCAGCTCCGTGTTTCTGTCTCGACCATGCCACGTGGCCAAGCCATCCAGGTATTTACTTCTTGGTCTTCCCCTTGGTCTGTTCCCTTCGATCTTGCCAGTTGTCACCAAGTTCTCCAATTCATTTCTTCTCATAACATGCCCAAAAAAATTTGACTGTCTACATCTAATGTCTCTAATCAGTTTACGATCTTCATTTGTTTCTTGAAGGACTTGTTCATTGGTTTTCTATCTGTCCATGGTATTCTTTGCATTTTCCTCAGAAACCACATTTCCACAGCCATCAGATGTTTTTCAGCTTGTCTGCTCATTGTCCACGCCTCACATCCATATAAAAGTACAGGTTCTATGTAGCACTTCAACACTCTTTTTCTCGTTTCAATTGATATCTTTTTATTGGTCAGTATGTTTTTCATCTTGCAAAAGGCTACCTTCGCCATGGCAATGCAGTCTTGTTCTAATCTCTTCAAGGCATCTCCCATCAGATGTTATGACTGTTCCGAGATAATTGTACCAATTCACTTAGTTTAAGAATATGCCCATTTACTTGTATATTACATTGTGGTATTTCTTCCTTCCTAGTGACGACCATAATCTGTGTCTTCTTACAATTCAATTCTAACCCCAGCTGTTCACTGTGTGCAACAGCCGCATCTACTGAATTTTGCAGGTCCTGTTCATTGTCTGCAATCAAGACTGTATCATCTGCGTATGTAATGTTATTGATGTGTCGTCCCCCAATGTTGATTCCTTCCATATCTTCTATATTTCTGAAAATATGTTCACTGTACAGGGAAAGGGAACGGGCTTGGTAGAATCAGCGGCGAAAGAAGACCCTGTTGAGCTTGACTCTAGTCCGACTTTGTGAAGACACATGAAGGGTGTAGCATAGGTGGGAGCGCAAGCGCAATTGAAATACCACTACTGTTATCGTTTCTTTACTTATTCAGTCCAGAATTGGAGATTTGTTCGCAATAGACGAGCAATATCTCCGGCGGGCCTATTCTCGCTGGTCGCGGGATCCGCACAGTGGCAGGAGCGGAGATTTGCTCGCAGCAGACGAGCAGTATCTCCGGCGGGCCTATTCTCGTTGGTCGCAGGAGCCGCACGAGTCAGGCGGGGAGTCTGACGGTAGTACACGCTTACAAGGTCCAGACACTTGCGATTGACAGGTGTACGTGCCCAGTGGTCCGGGCGCGTATACGACCCTTACCTGCGGGATTTGGCTGAACGCCTCTAAGTCAAGTCCCAAAGGTTTAGGGTCTGGCCACCGCTCGCCTCCTGCTCGTGGGGGAGAGGTCTCGGAGGTTTGACGCTGAGCCGCCAGCGTCTGCAGCCTACCTTGTTCCAGACGTACTGGTTATCCATTCCTCTGGATCAAACAAGGCAAGGCCGAGAGAGGGAACATGTCGTTTGGGCACCACATGTTCTCTGAAGCTCTGCCCAGGCATTGTGAGATGGAATTTTGGCCAAATTCCAATCCACATACTTTGGTCTGTCAAGACTGCAAGGTGTCACTCATTGGGAAAAAAGATCCGGAGACATTACACATCCCTGTCTCACACCTCACGCATCATTCCATGTGCCAACATTTAATGTACTTTTAACATGTAATTTGCATATCTCCGTGGCCAGCCGATCTCCATGGCCAAAGGCTTGCGAACAGCGGTTCGTGAGCCGCTTACCAGGCGTTCGAAACGCTTCGAAACGTCGAACCGATTTGTGCAGCAGAACGTGTCGCGTTGTGTTATAACGTGTTGGTATGGGAGTCCGGTCGTTCAGAAAGCAATGGCAAACTACTGAACGTAAAATTTGCCTTGTACATCAACAGCAGCTGAAAAATGCTGGTGTTGACTGCAGCGTCCTGCAAGGGATATGCAACATATTTTTAAAAAATTGCATAGAGTCACCTGATGACGATCGGGTATCACCTGTAGTAAATGACGCTCCCCGCCGAGCGAAAGAGATTCCACTGGGATACCCATTAAAGTCGTTATTTTTATCAATTTTGTTTCGAAGCATCATTATCTAAGGAAAATACGGTGGTGGTTACCCCTTGCCTTCAACCGACTTGTGTATGGTTTACTCCATTAGTTGTACATCCTTCACTGGACGTCGCAACCATCCCCTGGATTTTTTGGCTGTTCGTGATTTCTAGGCAAGTTTACGTTCAGTAGTTTGCCAGACTTTCTGAACGGTCGGCACTCATACCATTGTATGAAGATCAGCACAAGCTGCAGCTGTGCTTCAAACACGGTATGCGGGATTACCGAACTGCGTTTGTACCTCCTTCGTCACAGGGCCAGCAGGGCTTGACTCCACTACTTCTGTCTAAACAGACATACACTACACCACAGCATGGCTTTACTCCGCTAGCTTCTGTCTAAACAGGCAGACACTACAACACAGCAGGGCTGTACTCCGCTAGCTTCTGTCTATACAGACAGACACTACAACACAGCAGGGCTGTACTCCACTAGCTTCTGTCTATACAGACAGACACTACAACACAGCAGGGCTTTACTCCGCTAGCTTCTGTCTAAACAGACAGACACTACAACACAGCAGGGCTGTACTCCGCTAGCTTCTGTCTAAACAGACAGACACTACAACACAGCAGGGCTTTACTCCGCTAGCTTCTGTCTAAAAAGACAGACACTACAACACAGCAGGGCTTTACTCCGATAGCTTCTGTCTAAACAGACAGACACTACAACACAGCAGGGCTTTACTCC
Source organism: Cepaea nemoralis (assembly GCA_014155875.1). Classification (NCBI taxonomy): domain Eukaryota; kingdom Metazoa; phylum Mollusca; class Gastropoda; order Stylommatophora; family Helicidae; genus Cepaea; species Cepaea nemoralis. Next base: position 22,014 of record JACEFZ010001258.1, read on the forward strand.
GCTAGCTTCTGTCTAAACAGACAGACACTACAACACAGCAGGGCTGTACTCCGCTAGCTTCTGTCTAAACAGACAGACACTACAACACAGCAGGGCTGTACTCCGCTAGCTTCTGTCTAAACAGACAGACACTACAACACAGCAGGGCTGTACTCCGCTAGCTTCTGTCTAAACAGACAGACACTACAACACAGCAGGGCTGTACTCCGCTAGCTTCTGTCTAAACAGACAGACACTACAACACAGCAGGGATGTACTCCGCTAGCTTCTGTCTAAACAGACAGACACTACAACACAGCAGGGCTGTACTCCGCTAGCTTCTGTCTAAACAGACAGACACTACAACACAGCAGGGCTGTACTCCGCTAGCTTCTGTCTAAACAGACAGACACTACAACACAGCAGGGCTGTACTCCACCAGCTTCTGTCTAAACAGACAGACACTACAACACAGCAGGGCTGTACTCCGCTAGCTTCTGTCTAAACAGACAGACACTACAACACAGCAGGGCTGTACTCCGCTAGCTTCTGTCTAAACAGACAGACACTACAACACAGCAGGGGGCGGGGCTATGTGTGGCGCCCCTGACCCGCTGATGGCCACGTCATAGAGTTTTGAGGTGTTTTTAGAGATAGCCCCCCCACCAACTAACTCGCCTCCTCTCAGTGACCACCGCCTGCGTTGGTCCACGGCTGCTTATTCAACACATTCACAGATAACCTTAAGACAAATATATGTACGCCCTCCACCATCCACCATCCACCATTCGTCTAGTAGTAGGGCAGACTCATGTCCCTGAGATACTGCCGCCACATGTTTGAGAACTACATCACTTAGACGAGACAGCATGCCTGTGGTCACCATTCCAATGGAAAAGTGTCCATGAGTCACATCCTTCTAGCGGATGACATCCACGCGGTCTGCGATGCTTTGTTTGCTGGTTGTTTGGGAATCTTCACGAAGACTATAAGTTTCAACTGTTAGGTTCGAAGTGGTGGCATCCGGGTGGCCTCAGACCCGAAAAGGGCTTTAGCTTGTCTTGTGAGGTTGGTGTAGATATTTTTCTCCCGATAAGGTAGCAAAGTGCCATCTTTAGGGGGATTGCGTTGAAAGGGCCCCTGATGTCTCTCTCTAAGGTGGGAAACCAATGAGTTGCGTAAGACCGCCACTGGAACTTTATATCTGCCGATAGGTATTTTAATTTTTAACCAGTTCCTGTTATGTTATGTTATTTATGTTATGTTATGTTATATCATGTTATGTTACGTCGAACGACGTCACTACACATTGGGCATCCTTATCGTTATGTCTTCCCATGCAGCAGCATGTCAAAGTATTTCCGCTCAGTTCCCATGAGCAGTTGATTATGGTATGTCCTCTCTTTCCCCCAACTGCGGCTTTGACGATCTTGACCAGGCTTTACTCCAAATTCGTGCAGTCGGGCAACAGTTGGTATCTCGTCGGTTTTTATGATTAATTTGGTCCTGGCCATGCATCTTACCGTGAGCGCTGGTGCATTATTTTTCCAGCTGGTCTACGAGAACGTTACCCCTTATACCGGCATGTCCGTGTGTGTACATGCAAGTGAGTGATGTAGGCCCCACTTTCGAGTGCTGTCTATCCATTCGGAGAGGAAGCCTTTGTCTGGTTCACGTCTGCCCTTAATTACTGACACCACTCACCAAGTCTGTCTAGTTCATGCTGCATTCATGCTGTGATTTTAGGCCTATTTTTGCCATGATTTCATGTCTTTTTCTTCTTTTTTTTTTTTTTGCCACGTTGGTAGACAATGACATCGTCGGAGAAGAAATGGTTCTGCCGAGGCTATTGGTATGTGTACTGGGCACACTTGCTATGTACACATCGAATGAACAGGTTTACAGTGATGATCCAGGGGTAGACCCCTTAAGATACTCCGAGGTTTCAAGGCCCACGCACCGCATCGCAACAACACTATTCTTTCTAAAAGAACTGCTGCAATCCAGTTGGGCAAATTTGGCTCTATGTGCATGTCTAGCGGCAATCATATGACCATGCTGTATGGAACGTTGTTGCACACATCATCTAAATTAATGTTGGCAGCAGCGGTTTTCATTCCCATCCGGAAACCCCCATGTGTGTCATTTCAAACACCACGGCATTGCACCGTGTCTTTGACCGAACGACAACCATCAAACAATGATTTCATTATATCGCTGGTCTCCAGTACACCGTACTGACCACGATTCTCTTCATTAGTTTTCCTATGGTGTTCTGTAGAGAGATGATACTGAAATCGTTTAAACCTGCTGTGATCTTTACCAAGCTTGGGGAAAGGGGGGGGCGTCTACGGGCTTTCTACTCTTATGGGTTTTGCAGGATTTCTACCAGGTTGAATGTCCATCGCGGCGACTGCACTAGCCAGGCGGCCTTAATTCCTCAGGCTCCAAGACCCTCTGCCCTACACCGCAAGGTACTATATTGGCAGAAAAGACAGTTTTTGACAGGGAAATGTCCATCTTCAACATTTTCGTGTCCTCTCCGTGCACATACGTATGAATCTAGCTGTAGTCGTATCTGTGTTTTAAGTGCATGGAAAACATGCCAGCTGTTTTTTGAATATTATTACACACTTTTGTTTTAGTCCAAACCAAATATATTGTTGTTGTTAATTTGTTGTTTGTGAAGCTATTTTT
>JACEFZ010001259.1:0-19608 GCA_014155875.1 Cepaea nemoralis
AAAAAAAACCCCCTCTTTAAAATTCCCCCTGGGGAAATGTGTTAAATAGAAAAAAATACTGTAATAAAAACCATTGGGTTTCGATTCGATTTGTAGAATAAAAAAGATACTTTCCATCGTCGGTGGCGGTGGTTATAGTTGTGGTGGTTCATGGTGCGACATAGATTGTTCTAGTCTTTTGCGAATCATTGGCCTTTACAGGCCGCCATAAATAATGTTTTGAAAAATCTCTGGAACGTGAAGATTGTTGAGGAGAAACCAGACCCTAGACATCAAATACAGCAATATTATCTCAGTGTCTACATAATGACTGCATACTACTTAGTTAGTTAGTTAGTTAGTTAGTTAGTCGACAGATCATCCTCGTTGCACATCGGACCATTCAGTATTCCATACAATAATTTTCCATGGACATGGAGTGCGGATTGCATTTACAAGTTATATGTGAAACTAAATATTAGGTGTCCCATTAAAACCTTAATTGATGTTTGTCAGAACCCACAAGCACACGTTTCTAGTGTGAGTTATTTCTCTTGTATTATTGAGATAATACAACTGAATTTGATTGTCTCCCTTTGATAAATGTCATTTCCGTCCACTGAAATACAAAGAACAAATGTAAAAGGCCAAACATTCTTAATATTCAGCATTTTGAATTGTTACCCAATTCTGCCTGCCTGCCTGCCTGCCTGCCTGCCTGCCTGTCTGTCTGTCTGTCTCTGTCTGTCTGTCTGTCTGTCTGTCTGTCTGTGTCTGTCTGTCTGTCGTGTGCGCGCCCAAGCAAACACCATAATACCTGATTTGCATTTTACTTTGTGAAATGGGATGCCTGTTGCGATGTTTAATGTATGGAAAATGATGTTGGTACATGCAATATGTACCATTTTCAGAAAACAATGTTAATGAGCAGACATGGAGTATGAAGGATTCAGTGATACAGTTAACCTTGATTAAATAAAACTAAGTGTGAATGAGAATGCCTGGAGTATGAAAGAATTTCTATTGGAAGATCTTAGTGTGCATGAAATCAAATGATTACTTCACCATCATCATCAAGTAATGTCGGGGCAATTGAACCATGCCATGAATGTAATATTATCATGTGTATATGGTTGCATATGTTGTATTCGCAAATGTGAAAAAAAAAAAAAAAAAAACAAACACACACACACACACGCACACGCGCACACACACACACACACAAACACACACACACACACACACACACACACCCCTTGTAAATACTAACTCTTTGTACGAAATAAACTATTATGTTAAAAAAAAAAAAAAAAAAAAAAAAAACAAAAAAAAAAAAACAAAACAAAACAACAACAACAACAACAACAAATATATCAACACTCTGGATTGTTTCACGGCATGTTGGCAAAGATAAAGGTGTAGTATCTGTAGTAGAAGAAGAGGAAGAAAGAAGAACAGGACACAATAGATTACGCAACCACATGTATACAGAATTAGAGATTGGTGAATCAGGGATGTTCGCATGTGGATTGGCGTCGCAGACAGCAGAACACATACTCCAAGACTGCCCAAATTACAACATGTCTAGGCAAACCTTCTGGCCTAGAGAGACGACAGTGGAAGACAAACTCTAAGAAACGCTGAGTGAACTAAAAAAGACAGTTAAATTCATGCAAGAGACAACATTGCAGTTATAGACATACTTCAAGCGAACGAAAGAAGAAGAAGAAGAAGAAGAAGAAGAAGAAGAAGAAGAAGAAGAAGAAGAAGAAGAGAAGAAGAAGAAGAAGAATTCCAATGAATAACGAAGTGTTTACAACAGATGTGTTACTGTAACAATCAAAATAAACCTTGCGACAGTTGCTAATATAAAGCGTCCATTTCTTTTGTCTATTTGCATATCCCTTAAAGTCGTTGCAGTCAACACCAACATTTTTCAGCTGCTGTTGATGTTCTAGGCAAGGTTACGCTCAGTAGTTTGCCGTTGCCTTCTGAGCGACCGGCGCACATACCCTGTAAGTTACCAACGCGGCGAGAACCGCTACCGATTCTCGCGCAGGTTACGTTACTCACGAGAGTATACGGGATAACGGAAGCGTCCATAGGTTGCCCGTTATGTTTCTCATATAGTTGTGAATGGTTTTTTGAGAGTACGATACCACAGTCGGTACAATTATCTTGTAACGATTACATCTCATGGAAGATGCCTTGTAGAAATTAGAACAAGAATTCATTTAATCATTCATTAGCATGTTCTTTGCAGAACATCGCTCCCATTACAACATTCTGGAAAACTTATCGACCATAAGCAAGATGTCCCGCGTCTGATACACCCATTTGGAGATCGTCCGCCACATACTGCGCTTCCAATTGGTCGTCCTCTTCCTCTTTTCCCAGGCATATACCCCTCGATTATCGTTCTCTCAAAACTTTAGCGACGTTTCAAGTCACCAAAGTATTTCAATTTTCATTGTTTTATCGCCTTTAATAGCCAACATTCTTCAGTATTCTGCTCTTGTTTCGTGTGGAATGGCTCTCGTCGCTTCAGAGGTCACAGATTGTGAGAATTGTATGGATATTTTGCCCTGGCCATGCGGGTGTACGGGGGAATGACTGTTGAACGAGGGGACTGAGCACTTATGGGAATGTCCTGAGTGCAGTGATGTCGGTTCTTAACTCAACTCAACTCTGCTCTTGAAGTATGGGTGCATTTGCTCTTTTCTGTATCCAAGATATTCTTAGAATTCGTCTATAACATTTATATTCAAAGGCATTCATGCGATGTTCAGCTTGCTTAGTAAGCGTTCCGGTCTCACAGGCGTATGTTGTAACTGGAACGATGCATGCTCTTTAAAATCTAATAATTGTATTTCTATCTGTCTCTCTCCATAATTTATTAAGTTGTTTTAGTTTTTTAAGAGCAATGGATATTCGTCTTTCAACTTCTTTCATTGTATCACCATTGTTGGTAATCAATGACCCAAGATTCGAAATTGTCCACCACCTCCAATTTTCCTCAATCAATCAATCATGTGCCATGCCGGAAAGCGTGGGCGGTCATGACTCGCCATTTCACTCGATCACCAGTGTCGTGGATCAGCTCAGTGTTCCTGTCTCGTCCATGCCATGTGGCCAAGCCATCCAGGTATTTTCCTCTCGGTCTTCCTCTTGGTCTGTTCCCCTCGATCTTGCCAGTTGTCACTAAGTACTCCAATCCATTTCTTCTCATAACATGTCCAAAACATTTTGACTGTCTACGTCTAATTTCTCTAATCAGTTTACGATGTTCATTTGTCTCCTGTAGTACTTGGTCATTGGTTTTTCTGTCTGTCCATGGTATTCTTTGCATTTTCCTCAGAAACCACATTTCTGCAGCCATCAGATGCTTTTCAGCTTGACTGCTCATTGTCCAAGTTTCACATCCATACAAAAGAACAGGCTCTATGTATCCCCTCAACACTCTTTTTCTCGTTTCAATTGACATCTTTTTATTGGTCAGAATGTTTTTCATCTTGCTAAAGGCTACTTTCGCCATGGCGATTCTTGTTCTAATCTCTTCAAGGCATCTCCCATCAGATGTTATAACTGTTCCAAGATAATTGTACCGATTCACTTGTTGAAGAATATTTCCATTTACTTGTATATTACATTGTGGCACTTCTTCCTTCCTACTGACGACCATAACCTGAGTCTTTTTACAATTTAATTCTAACCCCAGTTGCTCACTGTGTACAACAACCGCATCTACTAATTGTTGCAGGTCCTGCGCATTGTCTGCAATTAATACTGTATCATCTGCATATCTAATGTTATTGATGTTTCGTCCTCCAATGCTGATTCCATTTATATCCTCTACATTTCTGAAAATATTTTCACTGTACAGGGAAAAAAGATCTGGAGACATCACACATCCCTGCCTAACACCTCTCTTAATTGGCTGATACTGTCCCACTTCATTATCAATCCTTATTGCAGCTTGTTGTTTCCAATATATGTTTTTTATAAGTCTAATGTCTTTCCCATCAATTTGTAGATCTGCAAGCATATCCACCATGCTGACATGTCTAACTGCTATCAAAAGCCTTTGTATAGTCAATAAAGCAAAGATGTATATCCTTGTTTACTTCTATAGCACGTTCAATAACTGTTCGCAGCATATACACAGCATTTACTGTACCCTTTCCTTCTACAAACCCGCATTGTTCTTCCCCTATTTCAGGTTGTATCTTCTTCCTCATTCTTTGCATGATAATTCTTAGCAAAATCTTTGTGATGTGACTCATTATACTAATTGTTCTATGTTGATCACATTCCAAGGTTCCTGATTTCTTTGGGATTGCAATAAATATAGAGTTACATAATTCAGGAGGTATATCTCCAGTATCATATAATGTGTTCAGCAGTCTGGTGACTTGATCTAGTCCAAATTCTTCTAAAGCTTTAATCATTTCTGTTGTGATGTTATCTGCACCGGGGGCCTTGCCAGCTTTCATATGCTTAAGAACATTTCGAACCTCCATCTCCAAAATTGGCGGTCCTTCATTATTAAATCTAATATCATACTGTTCGTCTCTGTTATCATCATAAAGGTGTTTCACATAATCTGTCCATACCTGTAGAATCTGGTCTTTTTCTATTATGATTTTGCCATCTTCAGTTTTTAGACACCCTGTTGATGTACTTGTTCTTTTATTAGTAAGTTCCTGAATTCTTTTGTGCACTAATTTGGTATTTTGACTGTTGTGTTGGCTTTCAATTTCTAAGCACTTTTCCTCAAGCCATGCTTCTTTTGCCTCCTTACATAATGTTCTGACTTGTCTGTGAATTTCTTCATATTTGACAGAATTATTTTTGTTGAGTCTTCTTGTTTCCATGAGGTGTAAAATTTCTTCAGTCATCCATTTCTTACGACCCACCTTCTTTAATTTTGGAATAGTTGTTTCTGCAGCCACATTGATTGAATTCTTCAACGTTTCCCATTGATCATCCACATCCTGGAATAGGATCTCTAGATCAGACAAAATTTCAAATAAATCTGTTCTGTACTTCTATGTTGAATTTGTTTTGTTTTTCCTTGTCATTACTCAATGTACACAAATCATATTTAGTGTTTCCTGTTATATACTTGACTTTCTTCAACTTTATCCTCAATGTTCCTGTGAGTAATCTGTGGTCACTATAACAGTCAGCACTGGGAACTGTTTTTGCTATTGTTAATGCGTTTCTAAATCTTCTGCTAATGAGAATGTAGTCAATCTGGTTTCTAATCCTACTATCAGGACTCCTCCATGTCCATAATCTTCTAGGGTGTTGTTTGAACCAGGTGTTTCCTACAATCATTTCCTGTTCTATTGCCCACTCTACGAGTCTGTATCCTCTTTCATTTCTCTCTCCTAAACCATAGTTTCCTACTGTGTATCTATCTCCTTGATTTCCTACTTTTGCATTGAAGTCCCCTATTATGATGTTTATTTCTGAATTTTTACATTTCTTTAAGGCAGACTCTATGTCATTATAAAATTCTTCTACACTATCTTCACTGGATTCTCCTGTTGGGGCATATACTTGAATAATATTTATGCTAAAAGGTCTGCCACTTAATTTAACTAGTAGAACTCTGTCCGACACGGCCCAATATCCTTGAATAGATTTTGATGTTTTCCGGTCCAGAATAATTGCCACTCCCCTATGACGATCTTCACCTCCAGAATAAATAATCTTGAAATCTTCTCTATCTTGATGCCTGCTCCTGTCCATCTCGTTTCGCACATACCTAAAATATTAATTTTTTCCCTTTCAATTTCTTGTTTTATGTTCTCTAATTTTCCGTCGTTGTTTAACGTCCTAACGTTCCAAGTTGCTAATTTTAACGTCTCTGTCCTTGTCTTGCGATGATCAGTCTTTAAGCGAATCATGATATACTAGGCACTTTTAAAGAGGTAGTTTGCCGTTGCTTTTCTCTATGGCAGTGACCTTACTGGTCGGAGACCGCAGCCATTGACTCAAGACGAGTTCCTCTGCCTGCCGTCGTGTAACTCGAGGCCATGACCCACAAATATCTGTCGGCTGCCCTCAAAATTACATCCACCACCTGCCTTCCGTGGCTTCTTTTGAAAACTTCCAATAAAAGGAACACAATATAACATCACATAATCCACAGGGAAACACTATTCACAGGGAATCCAAAGGAAATCACACGAAATCCAATGAAAAACACTAAATAGCGTCCCTCCGAAAAGTAACGCTTCATCTTGTCGCCATTGTACCAGAAGTTTCCTCATTAATATATATTTCTTTCTCCATAATCGTTTTATCTGTATGCATTATCTTTGTTTTTGCTATACTAAGAACAAGAATAGCTATGGCAAAAGTATCCTTCTGCAAAATGGAAAACATGCTAACTAATAAAAAGCTGTCAATAACAGTGAGAAAAAGAAGGGTAAATTGCTTTGTATGATCTATTCTGCTATATTCAAGTGAAACTCGACCTGGACTCAGTTTCTGTATTCAACAGATTACATATACGTATTCTGGTATTTCTAGGTGGTGATTCTGTTATACCAGTGGTTCTTAACCTTTTTTGGCCCGTTCCCCCCTTCACCATATTTTCAGAACGTCATTCCCCCCCCCCCCTCCAACTTTCCAAAATTGTCAGCCTCAAAAGGTGCATTAAAATAACATGCCTATAATAGTGAAAATACTTATTTTCTTCCATAGTTGTACATAACCTTCACATGTAAAGATACATTTTATAGTGTAGTTTTCTATAGTTAATAGCAAATGAATATGCTGATGGATATTAAAACTTAAATAGAAGCATTTTTACATTCGCAATATTTTATTAAAACACCACATTAATCATACTACAATAAAAAAAAAACCCAGTTAAAACGTCAAAGAATTGTAGCTTAATATACGACACCAGGATGCCAGAAAATTGTGCTTCATCAAACAAAACGCTCATTACAAAACCTGGATATTGTAGATTCGTAATTTAAATGAAAATTGTAATCAATGAGAACACTGTGATTGTTTTTTTCCCGCAGCAATTCTGAAATACGCGGAGGAGTGCTTGAAAGGGCACAACGGAGATCGTTTTCAACATCTAATCTGTTGCGTCGTTTCGTTTTAATTTCTAGCAGAGCTGAAAAGCCTGACTCACAAAGATATGTTGACGCAAATGGAAGCAATGCACGGATTGCTTTTTCTGCCACTTTTGGGTATGAACCGCACATTAAAGGCCAAAATTCCGTGATTGGTTTCTCACTGAACACATCCCTTGCCCCCGAATCATTTTTCAGCTCCAGAAATTCATCTTGACAATCATCAGAAACTTTTTCAACTGATAATTTGAATGGGTTTCGCACCAAATCCAGCTCATCATCACTAAGTTCAGGAAAATATCGCTCAAATTCATTTTCTAGCGCTGTCAAATGCTGCACAATTTCATTTTTTTGCAAATTGTGGAAGTACTTGGTCTTTACCATCAACAACGAGAACGGATGACAGCTTCTCAAACATTGCAACATTTGTCATATTGACCTTTCTTTTCCAGTTTTCCAGCTTGCTCATAAAAGCTCTCAAAGCATCCACAAATTGTATGATATTTGTATTCCTTCCTTGCATCTGAAGATTGAGTTTATTCAACTGCTCAAAAATATCAACTAAATAGGCAAGGCGCATGATGATTCCTCATCATCCAGCCGGGCGAAAAAGTCCATCTTACCCTGAACTTCAAAAAATAATTTGAGCTCGTCTCTCAGCTCATATACTCGCGCAGTTACATTTCCTCTTGACAGCCATCGAACATTTGTGTGGAAAAGAAGCAAATGGTGGCCTGCATCCATGTCAACGCATAACTGCTTAAAAAGCCGTGAGTTGAGAGCCAGTGCTTGACGATGGATCATGCAATGAATGCCTTTCACTTTTGGGGCACGTTTCTTCACACTAACTTGAAATCCTGATTTGGTCCCCAACATAGCTGGTGCTCCATCTGTACCGCACCCACACATATTATCCCATAAAAGATTTTCTGATTCAAGGAAAGATGAAACCTTTTCCAAAATATCTGAGGCCATGGTAGTTGTTTCAAGAGGAGAACAAAAAAGAAGTTTTTCTTTAAATGATCCTGAATGCACATACCTTGCAAACACTATCAACTGAGAACATGATGCCACATCAGTCGATTCATCAATTTGAATTGAATAGAGCCCAAATGCTGCAGACTTGAGCTCTTGCACATCTTGATCCTTGATGTCATTGGCCATATCGCTGATCCTCCTTTGAACAGTGTCGTTTGATAGTGAAACCGCTGCAAGTTTTTTCTCTGATTCATTTCCCAACACAATTTCCACCATCTTGAGACAACAAGGTTTGATCAAAGATTCTCCGATTGTATGTGGTTTTTTTCTGCTTCGCTATCTCCAGTGCTACGACATAGGAAGCTTCAGTAACCTTTTGGTTTGTTTCTTGGAATATCCCTGTTAAATCCAGTCTCATCCTTTTGACAGCATTCCCAAGACGTTCTTGTCCTTGTATCGAGGATGAACATTCAACAAATGATTCCTCAACTGTGTCGGTTTCATAGAATCATTTGACAAACTTTTACTACAAATAACACACTGAGGTCGTTCTTCTCCGTTGATGACGATATTTGTGAATCCATAATTCAAATAAGACAGGTCATACTTTCGTTTCCTGACACTCATCATGGGCTTCAGATTCTATAAATATAAAACGATAAAGTCAAGATCAACACACATAAACACCCTAAGACGTGTATACACACGCACACGCACGCGCGCGCGCGCACACACACACACACACACACACACACACACACACACACACACACACACACAATTATATTGCATATCCTATTTACAGTACATCGCTGTCAACACCAGCATTTTAATCTCTGGTGAAATACGGCAACCTAAATCATAGAGGCTAGGTAGAAGGAAAAGAATCGTTTATTATGGAGGGAAAACATTATCAAGTAATCCGTTCTTGTATTAACGCGATCTTGAAATAATCGGGGGATTTAACGTCACGAGTACGCTTAATATCCCGATCATGTTTTGTGTGGTCCTGAAGCCAATTTGACAATGTCTTCATTTCCCCCCCCCCCCCACCCCCCCCCCCCCCTGGAAACCCTCAAATCCCCCCTAGGGGAATTCCCCACCGGTTGAGAACCACAGTGTTATACCATTCATTGAAATTTGTTGAGCTCTCTCCATGATCTCTCCAATGATGATTCTGTTATACCATTCGCTGGAATGTGTTTAGTTCTCTCCTTGAACTATACATTGGTGATTCTGTCATACCATTCAATAAAATTTGTTTAATTCTTTCCATGATCTCTCCATTTATGGTTCTGTCACAACATTCACTGGAATTTGTTTAGTTTTCTCTATGAGCTCTACATTTGTGATTCTGTATACCACTCCCTGGAATTTATTTTGCTCTCTCCATGAGCTCTAAGTTGGTGATTCTGTTATACTATTCACTGGAATTTGTTTAGTTTTCTCCTTTCTCCTTGAGCTCAACATTGGTGATTCTGTCATACCATTTACTTGAATTTGTTGATCTCTCTCCACGAGCTCTACATTGCCGATTCTATCTTACCATTCACTTGAATTTATTTAGCTCTCTCAGTGAGGTCTACATTGGTGATTATGTCATACCATTCACTAAAATTTGTTTAGCTCTCTTCATTGTTGATTCTGTCATTCCATTCACTGGAGTTTGTTTAGCTCTTTCCATGAGCTCTACATTGCTGATTCCGGCAGTTGTTCCTCCGCTGAGAGGTTGGAGTGACTTCAATCACTGACTGACTGACTGACTGACTGACTGACTGACGGACGGACGGACGGACGGACGGACGGACGCACTCACTCACTCACTCACTCACTCACTCACTCACTCACTCACTCACTCACACTCACTTACTCACTCACTCACTCACTCACTCACTCACTCACTCACTCACTCACTCACTCACTCACTCACTCACTCACTCACTCACTCATTCATTCATTCCTCTTCGTCTATACCCTGGCATATATCCCTCCATTATTGCTCTTTCCAAACTTTTGTGACGTTTCAAGAGACCAAAGTACTTCAGTTTTCTTTATTTTATCGTCTTTAATAGCCAACCTTCTTCAGTATTCAGCTCTTGAAGTATGGGTGCGTTGGTTCTTTTCTTTATCCAAGATATTATTAGAACTCGTCTATATCATTCACATTCGAAGGCATTTATGGCTGGTGATTGAACAAAATACCTGGCCAACCGTCGTCTATTTTTTAATACAAAGGCTAGAGTGTCCATTTTGGTCAGTGCAGCACAAAGAGAAGACGCGTGAAGCCTCTCCCCGGCTGGGGCGGGCGATTTTGCCCTAAAAATATGTCATTCTCTGCAACAATGGTACGTTAAATCTACATTATTAGTATGTATTCATGTATTTTGATAAGGTACATATACCATTGTGTTTAATTAAGAATGAGTTAGAATGATAAATCAGCATTTCTTGTAAACTAGAGTCTGGTTGATATTTACCACTGAGCGCCATGCGGCACCACGCTCTAATTTTTCCTATGCTTTTACAATTTCAAATCCCTATGTGAAATCTCTTGTAGGCATTGTAAACTTATATCTAACTAGCAGTGCTTATAACCTATAAATATTATGTGTACTGTAAAGTATCAAACTCATGTCAGAAACACATTCTATAAACTTTTCTCAATGGGAGAGCAGACTCCTGATTCATACTTCACAGTAGAGAATTCGTTTCTGCCAATTTCATATTCCTATGTTTAAATAACGTCTATGCACTGGGAACTATATCTCACTATCTATACTTAGAAATCTGCAAATAATCTATGTACTATAGAGTATGCAACTCTAAAGAATATGTTCAAAGGAACTCTTCTCCATGTGGGAACAAACTACTGGGCACACATCTTATAAATGTACATTTATGTTGGAGAAATGGTTTTCCTAATTCCTAATCTGTAACTTGAAACTATCGTGCTAAATCTTAGTTTACTCTTTTTGTTAACAGATTAGTAACCACACCATAGGTGTGATGGACATGCAATCATGTCATAAAATATTGCTAGGAAATTGCCATGTTTGAGAATATAAATTAAAGAACAAAGAAAGTAAACGCATGATATAACCAAGCCTTGAGTCACACCGCACCAAGGGTGATAGACACCAGGAATAATAATATATGTTCCAAACACTTATCAGACTGCATAAATCATTTCTAATAGATAAGAAATGCTCTTAAAAATAGCAGCACTTGGCAAAATATATCACAGCGTTCACTAACCTCATGCTGCTGTAAGCAGTGGGGGAAAACAATTTATGTTTTAAGGATTAACCCATGAGGAAATCCAAAAACATAGGCTCCATGCATTATTATTATGTAATTATTATGCCGGCTTCGTGGCTTATGGGTTAGCGACTTTTCTCCGTAATCTCGTATACTCTCGTAGGTAACGTGATTACGGTGAGAATCAGCAGTGGTTCGAATCGCGTCGGTAACTTACGGGGTATGTGAGCCGGCCGCTCAGAAAGCAATGGCAAACTACTGAGCGTAATCTTGCCAAGAAATCAACAGACAGCTGAAAGATGCTGCTGTTGACAGCGATGTCCTGTAAAGGATATGCAAAACATGTAGCAATTATCATGTATGATTCTCAGGTTAATTCATATGTGATAAAATTTACATGTTGGGTTTCTCTGTTAGGAGATTCATTTTTTTATATTCTGTCATGATTGTTACTTTGCTGTGGGTATATACATTTTAATGTTACCCCTGGGGACATGAGGATGTTGATGTAAGAATCCTTGAGTATGTCAGTACACAAGAAGACAATGTGGAATAGCCTTTACCTAATTCTAATTACAGTGAAGGACAGGAAAAATAGGTTATGTATGGGTTATTCTCTTCAAAAATTTGAGATACAATATCTACATGTTTGGATGAAAAGAATGGCTTCACTCATCTAATAGTCCCAGTAACAACAGAACATAATATAGAGTGAGAAAATACCTTACTCACATTTAGAGTCAGAAGAGCTCTACAACAAGCAAGGAGGGACAGGGAACTTGGAAACCCACTCCTATCTCCTTCCCCTTTTTTGTTTGTAATTGTGTTGTGAACCATGTTACCATAACACAGTAGGTTAATGCTCTGTTGTATTCTTTTGTCATCCATTTCTCTAGCGAGTGGTGGTTTGTTGGACATTTCACCCATCAGGATCCTGGGTTACCAGCCTGGTGAAGGTGAGTCAGGACTAAATGGCTTAACCATGGTCTGGATCTAGAAAAACATCAATGTTGACTGCTGCACTCATTAGCTGCCATAGCCAGCGAAAGACACATTCGAAGATGATCAACACTCAGCGTTTGATATTATGACTCCTGTCAGAATACCCAGGATGGACTTCCTTATCAGAATGTCGACATGATATACATAGTACACAGATACAAAAAGGATAACCTGTTTTACTTCTGGAAGGTACCGCCTGATGAACCATCAATCGTCGAGGTCAACTAAACTATGGGAGTTATATGTACGTATAATAAAACTAACAGCAGTAAGAACCCTCCATCTGTCTGTTGAACTCCCGAGTTCAAAGGATACACCCAAGTATCATCCTTCGAAAGAAAAGACATACAGCCGCAAAAGTCAACATAAAGTTCTAGAATACGAACACCAACTCAAACAAATGGGAAGAGACACTGAAACAACATAAGCCAGTACAATCAAGATACCAACTTAAGATCCACTTGAGATCTCAAACCAGAACACCATCAAAAAGACCATATGAAAGCAGCTGAATGCCTCTACATCTGCAACAAAAGGAATCATCTGATTGTTTGCAACCCTGGTTCTGTGCTAGATTTATTCATCTTCTGATCCATGTATGTGCAGATCAATTCTGGACATAGTCACAGATACTACCAAAGAATGCCTCTCCGCCATATAAGTTCCTACAATGGACTAGATAACAACGACTAACTCCTTGCTTGTCCAATGTGAACCTAAATTCCATGGGTTATAGACTCGCGACTTGGTGGGTGTAACATCTTTGCGAACATTGGGATTCTGATATCGGAAGCAGAGCAGCTGAATGGCCGTCTACTTGGCACCATGTATGGTGTGATGGGAAAGTACCTTCTGCAGAGCTTAAGTGGAAATTCCGGAAAGTAAGACCAACCTGAGACCCCCAAATTTCACAAAGGCACCGAGCCTAATTGCAACTGCAACGCAGTATTCGAAAATTCTAGCCCGCGGAGGGATATGTGAATGTGTGTAATTTCTATTCTTGGATTATAGAGTATGATTTGCACCAGCCAGTTCCAAGTGGATATACTTATTAGGAACACAACTGAGTGCATTATTTCGGTACCCAGATAATGGGAAGAGGATCTAATCTACATTAGAGATGAACACTTAACCGCACACCAGGAGATAAAGGACTCTATTAATTAGTTTAATTGAATACCAACTGCTTTTTATATGCGTTTTTTTCTTCTATGCCATGGATTTATTAGGACAGGAGAGTTTTTTTTGGTAATGAGGTATAACCAAAGGGTGGTTATGGTAAAGTTGAGTACTTTGACACCATCTCATTATTTTTTAAATATGAGAATTGTAAAGGGTGTCAGAAACAACTGTTTTATATGTTGGGTTCTGTGAACTTAGATCATTATTTGCCTTAATTATGTAAGGTGGGTCAAGGATAGTAGACCCAATTTGTGGTTGTTGTGTTGTTTGTAATAACATTGTTTTTTCTTGGGACAATTGGGTTAATATGTTTTGATAATGCATATCATTCCCATGCCTGTGCTGAAAATGCATTGTGGTCATTACAAATATATATGTTACTACAGATCTTGATTTAATACCTGAGCTGTTTGTCCAAAATTGTTGATGTGCACATCAAGTAACTGTGATGTCTGTTCAACAGTGGTTGTTTATATGTTGTGAGCAATCAATATCCTCTTACACTATAGAAAAATTAAAGGGTGATGAAGTGGGAAGGGAAACCTACACACAGATGCCATTGTTTCAAGGATTGAAGTGGTTTCTCCTGGTGTTTGTGGTAAATATCCCTGATCATCTTGCATTCTAACAGTGACCAGAGAATCATTAAATCCCCTAGACACTTTTAACAAAATATTCTCTTAGATTAAAATCCACATCCCACAACATCAAACCACCACGGCGTCCTCAAGGGGTAAACATGCAAAAAAAAAACAACAACAACTAAATGTCACCCACCTAAACACCAAGAAAATGCAGCTATCGTTTGAAAATATGCTAGAAGACTGCCTCAAGCACAATGCTGCAGCTAAATAGGATGCAGAAACGGAGTGGAGAGCCCTAAAGGACCTACTTTACAACACTGCTATGGAAATCCTGGGTCCAGCCATCCCCCTCCCCCCTCCACCGAAAGCATAAAGACTGGTTTGATGAAAATTCCGTAGACATCAACTAACTGCTGGCCGAGAAACATCTTCTCCTCAAGGCACATTTGAATGACCCGAAGTCAACATAAAAACAAAGATGCCTTCAAGAACATTCAGAGAGGAGTGCAGCAGAAACGAAACTTCGGCACACGGGGGGACTCCTGGCTGAGCAGCAAAACCGACGAAATTCAAAGCTTTGTGACAGACATGAAATGAAAAATTTCTATGACTCACTGAAAGTGGCCTATGGTCCTACATCACCAGGCATAGTTCCCCTCCTCAGAGAAGATGGGGGAACATTGGTCACCGATGAGAAAGAAATCCATCAACGCTGGGCAATGCATTTCAGCAACATATTAAATGCAACTTCCTTCTTCGATGATGAAACCATCAACTGCCTTCCTCAAATTCCCACTAATGATACACTTGATGACCTGCCAACCATAGTGGAAGTAAACAAAGCGATCCAGCAACTCTCCAGCGGCAAGGCACCTGGTCCTGACTCCATCCCAGCAGAGATATAAAAGGCAGGTGGGCCGGTCCTAACAGAGCAGCTTCACCAAGTCTTCACAAACATATGGGTGAACGAGACCATGCCACAATATTTCAAGGACGCGTCAATAGTCCACCTTTACAAACGTAAAGGAAACCACCAATCCCGTGACAATCACCGAGGCATCTCCTTGCTGTCAATTGCAGGGAAGATACTCACCAGAATTCTTCTCAATCGCCTCATGGCCCATCTCGATCAAGGTCTTCTTCCTGAGAGTCAGTGTGGCTTCAGAAAAGTACGAGGAACTGTTGACTTGATTTTCGCTGCAAGGCATTTGCAAGAGAAATGTCAGGAACAGAACTGCGAAATGTTCTCCACTTTCATTTACCTTACCAAGGCTTTTGATACAGTCAGCAGAGAAGGACTGTGGACGATTATGGCAAAATATGGCTGTCCACAAAAGTTTGTCCAAATAGTGCGGCTATTTCATGATGGTGTAGGCATCCTGGCCTAGAGGTTAGCGACTTTTCTCCGTAATCTCGTATACTCTCGTAAGTAACGTGACGACGGTAAGAATCAGCAGTGGTTCGAATCGCGTCGGTATCTTACGGGGTATGTGAGCCGGCCGCTCAGAAAGCAGTGGCAAACTACTGAGCGTAATCTTGCCAAGAAATCAACAATCCAGCTAAAAGATGCTGATGTTGACAGCGATGTCCTGTAAAGGGATATGCAAATATTTATATTCATGATGGTTATTCAAGCAAGAGTACAGAAAAATGGTGAACTGTCTGAGCCCTTTCCTGTCACCAATGGGGTGAAGCAAGGATGTGTCCTGGCACCAACACTGTTCAGCCTCATGTTTTCAGCTATGTTGACGAATGCCTTCGAGAACAACGACATTGGAATAGACATCAACTACCGCATAGGATGGAAAGTTATTCAATCTCAGAAGGCTGAAAGCTAAAACTAAAAATTAACAGCGACACCGTCAGAGAGCTCCTGTTTGCTGATGATTGCGCTCTATATGCCAACTCAGAGGCAGACATGCAACACAATGTTTCAGCTTTCTCACATGCCTGTGCCAACTTTGGGCTCAATATCAACTTGGAGAAGACTGTAGTTATGTACCAGCCAGCTCCAGGTAATAATCACACTGTGCCGAATATCAAAGTGAATGGTCATAGACTAAGTGTTGTGGACAAATTCACCTATCTTGGCAGCACTGTGTCACAAGCTGCCACAATTGATGACGAAGTGAATGCAAGAATCTCCAAGGCCAGCGCGGCCTTTGGCAGACTGTACAAGAATGTATGGGACAGAAATGGAATAAGCCTGCAAACAAAGCTGAAAGTCTACAAAGCAGTTGTATTATCCACACTGCTATATGCTTGTGAAACCTGGACTGTTTATCAGCGACACGCCAGGAAATTAAACCACTTCCACACAGTCTGCCTTAGGAAGCTACTGAAGATTAAATGGCAAGACAAGATCCCAGACACTGAAGTCCTAGAAAGAGCGTCCATGCCCAGTATCCACACTCTACTAATGAAGAATCAGATTCGCTGGGCTGGTCACTTAACTCGCATGCCAGATCACAGGCTCCCTAAACGAATTTTTTTATGGCGAGTTGCGTTGTGGTAAACGCTCCCAAGGCGGCCAAAGAAAACACTTTAAAGACACTGAAAATCTCACTGAATACTTTTGGAATTCATCATGACATGATGATGCAACCAGAGACCGAAATTCGTGGCGTGCATCATTACGCAAGGGTGCAGTCACGTGTGAGGCAAACAGGACTGCAAGAGCTGTGAAGAAAAGGCAGGACAGAAAAACCACTGCAGGAAATCCTCCTCCAGAAACGTCAAGCATTCTTTGTCCACATTGTCAAAGAACATTTCGAGCCACAATAGGCCTTATCAGCCATCTTAGAACTCACGGCTCCATACTTTCAACCCCTCTGGATGAAATGAAGGTCATCATCATTCTTGATGGACAAACAACATATATATGTATGCATGTATTTTTGCATATATATACATTCATTCATTCAGTAGCATGTCCTTTGCAGAACCTCGCTCCCATAACAACCTTCCGGAAAACCTCTCGATCATAAGCAAGATGTCCCGCGTCTGATACACCCATCTGGAGATCATCCACCACATCCTGCACCCATCTTCTCTTTGGGCTTCCTCTTCCTCTCTTCCCAGGCATACACCCTTCCATTATTGTTCTCTCCAAACTTTCGTGACGTTTCAAGTGACCGAAATATTTCAATTTTCTTTGGTTTATCGTCTTTAATAGCCAACCTTCTTCAATATTCAACTCTTGAAGTATGGATGCATTTGTTCTTTTCTTTACCCACGATATTCTTAGATATAACAGTGATCAGCTTGTTTAGTAAGTGTCCATGTCTCACAGGCGTATGTTGCAATGGGAAAGATGCATGCTCTTAAAAATCTAATTTTTGTAGTTCTGTCTGTCCCACTCCATAATTTATTCAGCTGTTTTAGTCTGTGAAAAGCAATGATAGTCGCCGTTTAATTTCTTTCATTGTGTCGCCATTGTTGGTAATCAATGACCCAAGATATTCAAAATTTTCCACCACCTCCAATTTTTCCCCATTAATGTATATTTCATTCAAAACAATGTTTTCCCGTAGTGAATTTGAATAACGAAGACACAAACAATAGATTGCACGATTTATTGCCTGGCATATTTCGCTGCATCTCGTCAGGTACATACTGCAGAAATCACACAATTTACGTGAATTAACTAGATAAATCCTTCAAGTTGAAATATACACATATTCGCACAGTAATGTCACTTATCTACCACGGTAATTTTAAGCTGACTAACATGTCTTTCTGTTTGCACAATTCTGGCTTGCGTTGATAGATCATAATTGCTTCTGCAAATTTTAACAAGCGAGTATTTTGTGTGTTAAACAACACGCGAAAGGCAGTGTTTCTGTCCACCACATGGCCACTGGCGACGATGTGCCTACCAATTGAAGACGCCGGGAGCTTCCGGTGTGTCGGCCCCACGAGGCTAGCATCTCCTGTGTGTTGTATCTTGTTGACCCATTGAGGTATGTGTTCTAACACCCGTTTGTTAAGCTGTCTCTCAGTTACATGTTACTCAGTTACATGCTACTGAGAGACAGCTCTCAGTATATTTCATTCTCCATAGTAGTTTTATCTGTATGCATTATCTTTGTTTGTGCTATGTTAAGATATAAGTTGTGATTTTCACTATTCAATTGAGTCATATATATATATATATATACATATATATATATAATTATCATATTTAATTACGTTTTAAATAAAAATTATATTTGAATATTATTTGCAGGATAATGTGTTCAACCCCCAGGTTGATTTTTCAGGTATTTCTTTTTGCGCTCGCTCGCTTTGAACTCAAACGTTGTCCGTCCGTCCGTGCGTGCACACGTGCACACGCACACGCACGCACACACACGCGCGCGCACACATACCACACACACCACACAAGCGCACGCACGCGCACACACACACACACACACACACACACACACACACACACGCACACACACATGCTACTACTTCTAGTACACTAGACTGATATTTGCAAGTGAATTAGCTTTCCCTATTAATAGTGTCCCTCACCATCACGGGAACCCACTCCGCCTTCAGAAGTAATTATAATTTATTTCCCAAAATCAAGAACGAGAAGTCAAAATTTTAGTCCAATTGACCGGTGTAGGGGTTGAACCCCCCACCTCGGCATCAGCTTTTTTTTTTATAGCAATGTTACGTTCAGTAGGTTGCCATTGTCTTCTGCTGAACGAGAAGTCAAAACATTGTGTGAATTGCGTTGAACTCTTTCGTCAAGTCTGTGATTCAGAGCAAATAACTGAACAAAGACTTTGCAAGTTTCCTTTCTCTAGCCTTTGACTGTGCCTAGTTTACGTACTAGGCAGTAGATTTGTATCGCTCTTTGTCTGGTCTCGACCCTTTGACCTGTCCGACATAGGAGACCCTACCAGTAGCTGCGCTACTGCTGGCATAGCTCTTGGGGTCACTGGAGCACGTAAGTCCCTCTGTCGCTATAAGATGGATACAGAGCAGAGGGTTACAGTTAAATAAGGTTAGTTGCATATCCTTTACAGGACGTAGAAGTCAATTCCAGCATTTTTTGGGGGGGGGGGGGGGGTGGCTGCTTATGATTTCTGGGCAAGTTAACGTTGAGTAGTTTGCCATTGCTTTCTGAACGACCAGCGCTCATACCATTGTATAGAAACCAACACAAAGTTGTCTGCTTCCAAACCACCCGCGGCAGTGTTTCGAACGCTGTATGTGGAATTACCAATTGAATTCGTAACTCGTTCGCCACAGAGCCGGTTGAAGGGTGCAAGTCATATAAAATAGTTAGCCCGGTCCATGTTGTTAAGGAATAATACCCATTAGAGAACCACCCAGCAGGCAAAATTCACAGTGTTGGCAGCAGTGGGATCGCACTCGTGAAGTTTGTCAGAAATTTTAAAGCTAATTCCTTCTCATAACATGCCCAAAGTCTCGATTCATTTTGGTTTGTTGTCATTGTCGGGTAATGTTACATTAATTTTTTGCCCGCTTCAACTGTCACTTGACATTATTTACAGTTAAAA
>JACEFZ010001260.1:0-22838 GCA_014155875.1 Cepaea nemoralis
ATTTCAGTGAACTCTCCTGTTGGGGCATATATTTGAATGACGTTTATGTTAAAAGGTCTGCCGATTAATTTTATCAGTAGAACCCTGTCTGACACAGCCTAATATCCATTAACAGATTTTGATGTTTGCGGATACAAGATAATTGCTCCACCTCTTTGCCACCCCCCCCCCCCTGCCTCTTTCCATCTCGTCTTGCGCATTCCTAATATATTTATCTACTCTCTTTCCATTTCTTATTTGATGTAGTTCTCCGTCGTCGCTTAACCGTTGTCGCCGTCGTGGGTGTCATTGTCGAATTCTTTTTCGTCTTCGTCTTGTGCTTCTTTGTATGCTCTAAGACACCTTGTGGAATATATGCCAGGAATCACGCATGCCAAGACCTCTGTAGGTCAGTTCGTGACTGATTGGATTAAGGTCTATTTTTCTGCAGTGAGGTAGCCAGTCTCAGACCATTAACATACCCCATTATCATACCGGCGATTCCAAAACCCTTTATTGCTCAATACAATTTATTTAAGTCCCAGCACACCTTCAACACCAATTTAAACCAGAAAGTTGCTTGCTTGCTTGCTTGTGTTCGTTGGCTTGAGCTCCAACGCGAAGTCCTTTATGTCGGATGAAGGCATCCTATTGTCCAACATCAGTGTGATGTCATACAGGACCTGAGGTTTGCGTGAGTATCCGTTGTCCCATGTCTGGCTTATTGGTGTGCAGACTGGTGGTTCCTCGCCGTACAGGCAGACACTCTCCAACTTCGGAGGAATCGGCGATCCTACTGACTTTAGCCAGGATCCTGAAAGGACCTGTTGCGCAGGACGCTCGACGAGGACGCGTCAATAGGTCTTGGCCAGTATATAACCCGGCCCTGGTGCCTTGGAAACACCTCTGCGTCCCAAACCAGAAAGTGAAAAAAGATGACGTTTATAAACGACAGCATTGAGACAGGTAAAAAGGCGTACCTTCAAAATAGTAACAGAATTATAGGTCACGTCACACACGTTTATTTTTAGGCCGTTGCCGTAACCATAACAACGGGCATCATCGAGAAGCAGCCAATGGTTATTTTCCTTGTCAATACGACATGTAACCCATGTTCAGTCTCTGTGATAAGGAGTGGCTCTCACAAGTCTAACGCACTTCTGTTCAGTGAGCTGGGTGACTCTACAAACCGGTTGTTGTTGTATCGTTGGATCCTAAAGGTAACATAAATGCTGATTCACTAGGCCTGACTTATTTATTGTTGATTAAAGCGTATTGTCTTAGTGATTTTCTTTGATCAGACTTGCAAATGTTTTCTCTACGACCAGTCCCTATTTTCTGTCTGTCTGTTTGCCTACCTACCTACCTACCTACCTTCCTTTCTACCTACCTACCTATTCATTGGCACCTTGCCGTCTTGACAGACGATAGTTTGTGCTTTAAAAAGGCATAATAACTTTTAACTATGGCGGTAGCGAGTGTGACTGATAAGGCCAATTTGCGCTGTACATGTCCGTTCACAGTGGGCGCATGTGAACACGTGGTCATTTCCACCATCATGCACCATCTTACGTCTCAAACGCTTGGTGTGTGACTTTTCTGCAATAATTTTCTCCAACTGACAAGGACTTATAACCCGTAACAGTTGCCTCTCGCTTTGATTCCGAGACCAGTTAAGACCAGGGATGGAATTATTGCCTCTCCATAGCACAAAGCCTGGGCTAAAATATAGAGATCATGTGTTGTATACCTACCTATATATATATCACATAATACTACCTGTTTGTAAATCAGCCAGAATGTCTGTATACATACACACTTATTTACATGCTAACGTACATATTTGAATCTATCTATCTATCTATCTATCTATCTATCTATCTATCTATCTATCTATCTATCTATTTATCTATCTATCTATCTATCTATCTATCTATCTATCTATCTATCTATCTATCTATCTATCTATCTATCTATCTATCTGTCTGTCTGTCTGTCTGTCTGTCTGACTGTCCGTCCGTCCGTCCGTCCGTCCATCCATCCATCAATCCATCTCTCTGTCTATCTATCTATCTATCTATCTATCTATCTATCTATCTATCTATCTATCGATCTATCTATCTATCTATCTATCTATCTATCTATCTATCTATCTATCTATCTATCTATCTATCTATCTATCTATCCATCTATCTATCTATCTATCTATATGTCTGTCTGTCTGTCTGTCTGTTTGTCTCTATCTCTCTAACTAACTCTCTCTCTCTCTCTCTCTCTCTCTCTCTCTCTCTCTCTCTCTCTCTCTCTCTCTCTCTCTCTCTCTCTCTCTATCCTTCTTCTTCTTCTTAGTTTTTTTTTTCCTTCTGCTTCTTATTCTTCTTCTTGTGCTCTAAGAGAAGTAAGACTTTTGCGACAACCAAGTGATGACCGTGAATCTATAAACATCGCCATACTGCGAGAACAGTAATTTAAAAGAGGTGTGGCCAAACAAGAACAATACGCAGGAAGCCAAACAAGATTGATTAACCAGCACAGAACTGGTGTCGTTAGCCGCTACATGCAGCGGGATTTGCCGAGGAAGGGATCCGAGCACTTATGGACTAAATGATTCGATGTGCAATGAGGATGATCTGTCGACTAACTAATTAAATAACTATATTGTTCTTGTTCTTATTCTTCTTCTTGTCCCCCTTCTCCTCTTCTTCTTCTTCTTCTTCTTCTTCTTCTTCTTCTTCTTCTTCTTCTTCTTCTTCTTCTTCTTCTTCTTCTTCTTCTTCTTCTTCTTCTTCTTCTTCTTCTTCTTCTTCTTCTTCTTCTTCACTTCTATTCATCTTCTTCTGTATTCTGTTTTCATTGCTATTTGTATGTGATTTAGGATTATTGTTTGGATTGTGATTGTTCGTTTTCTATTCTTATTTATTGTTTTTTTTATTATGATTTGATTTATTCATTACTATTTTGCTTGGTCTAGTTATGTGTTGTGCTCGAGGTGTGGTGTCCGCCTCGAGCGCTGGGGTCCCGGGTTCTAGCCACGATGAGGGCTGGCATTTTTTCACGTGGACTTCTAGAAACAAAATTTTCCCTGGTCTCTGAGTAGTGAAATCGGATGGCCGTGTTATTGTTTCGCACGTAAAAAATTCCCTTGGCAGTTGGAAATCGAAAAAGAGTAGCCTTATGGCGCTGCTCGGGCGAAATGTCGAGCTAAATATCTACCCAAAGTATTTCAGGATCCTTGCTGGTGCTACGGAGTTCGTGCACTGAGCTCAAAAACTCCGGACTCAGGCTTGAGTTAGTAGTAGAACAGAGCTTGTATGGGTTACACCCGTGCTCCATGATGTTGATCCGTCGACTAAACTAAACTTTTTATTTCAATTATACTTATCGATTATTGTGTGGATATTGCAAGTTTGTTTTAGCTAAATAATCCTGATTCACGGGGTGTCGGGGTAATGGGATTACCTTATCAAATAATGAAAAAGGCGCTTTCTTCCTGCTGCTGACTCTTGTGTAAAATGGAGTTCCCGTTTAGCCCCAGGAAAACAATACAACAGGGGAATGTGAAACCATGGGTGCACATGATTGATTGCAATTGAATGCAGCTGACAAGTGGTTGTTTGGTATGTTATCAACTTCACAACAACAACAACAACAACAACAACAACAACAACAACAACAACAGTAACAACACATGTTGGATTGTTCTCCAGGACATGCGGGTGTGGTGGGAAACGAATAGGTGGACAAACAGGCTAGGTCTGCACCGCTGGGTTGGGTGACACAAAGTGAATGTTGACTAAGTGACAGATAGAGTGGCTATGGTTGTGTCTAGGGTATGTCCTTGTAAAATGTGATGTTGAACAACAGATTAACCAAGATGCATCACAACCAAACACCAGTCAGTGAACAAGCGTTAATTTGCGAACATAATATTCCTTTAATTCTGAATTAACACAGACACATGTAGCATATAAATCCAGGAACAATAATTCTCTAAGAATATATCTCCATCCCAATGGAACACTTCGAATAACACTGCCTCTCACGGCTACTAAATCTCGTCCCACACGACAGGTATACTAGCCTCCCTCTAGGCCCGACTCAAAGTAACCCACTCCTGGAGATTCATTAACACAAAATTCCATAACGATTATGTTCTCATGTAAAACCTTTGTTTTAGCTGGCATTTCGTTTTGTTTGTTTATTATCGTTTGTTGTGTGCTAATGAAGACTTGTTGCTTTGAACGGCCTTCTGTTTTGTCTGATAATTGTTTGCTTTACTAACTTTTGTGGTCTAAAGCATGTACTACGCTCGTGTGTTTGTACTCTTTTTATTTCCCACAGATTTACTGCCAGTTTTTATTCCTCATATTTAACATACGCATCGATGTAATAAAAGCACACTTAGTTGGAGAGCATTATCTTCAGTCAGAACAGAAGTAAACTGATATTTTTATTTTAGTCGTACTTGGCACGGTGGTCACGAGATCGCCAACAATAATTATGACTTGTGGAAAGCACAGTGCTAGACACTTCTCATTCTCGCCTGTTTGTGTCACAAGACAGACGATACGTTGCAAAGAATTCATTTAAACTTCAACCCATAAAGATCATTATTCGTCCCGTGGTTCGACTCACTTTCTAAGTTTCTAACACATTGCTCCAACAATGGTTTTAAACCACTCGACAGCGTTGCCTCTTCTTGATGCAGATAAATGGACTTATTGATTATTGTGGCATATAATTTCCATTACCATTGCAAAAACGTTATTCTCATTTACAAGAAATATTGCCAAAGGTCAATTTCTCTATACACCAAGTAGCACACTCATCATGATATCTATCTCTCAACTTGAGAGACATTATGTGCTTGACATATTCCCACTGGTAAGTAGAGGCCGATGCTCTTTGGGGGGGGAAAAGCGGAAGGGCTTTACTTATAATCGTATAATAGATTGCAGCACGCTTTAAAACCTAACGTCTCACTATATGGTTTCGTCATTTACACTTGGTGTACGGCTTGGGCTGATTGTTATGGCTGCTGAATTTCGTGCAGAGGAACATAGACTAAACCCCAGCCTGGGCAGCATATGTACCTCAAACAGAAAATTATTATTAGCCGCGCACCTTCCCTGTATCCAATACAATAACATTTTCACACACCACACCCACCCCTTCTTCCTTTTTCTCTCTCTTTTACCTCTCTTTATATCACTCCTCCGTTTTCTACTACAGTTGCCATGTCCTTGGCATTGGGTTGGGTCATTATACTTGACCTATACGATTGATGCCCATACAGGAGCTTCTGTACTGGTAGTGTATCGATGCCACGAACGATAAGGAGCTTTACAAATTCTATGTTATATGACAGGTACGTTGTTGTCGTAATATTCCCGCAATATTTGCCAGTTTTTGTGTGCATTGCTGGTGATTGTTTATCAATATATCCCAACCATGTCAGCAACGTAGCTTTATCCGGCACGTCCTACACAAGATGTTTTATAAACTCTCACAACACCAACGTGATCAATTCTGCAGGCCCACCTCAGTATACAGGAAGTAACACAGAAGCTGTCCAGTTCTATCCTATCACTAGCACTCAAGGATCACAACAATATCCCAGTAACGGCATACCAGGTACGGCCCTGGAGCCAACACTATCGGCTAATGACAATCCTGATTCCAACAATGGCTGTCAGATTTGCTCTACACCAAGTGCACAGAACCCAGTACAGCAGGATACAGCGCAACATTACCCAGTACAGCAGTACCCAGCACCACAATACACAGTACAGTACCCACCATCCCAGTACCCGGTACAACTGTACACCCCACAGATTAACATACATTACGCATCTCCAACCATCGTAGTGTATCAACAGAATACAACAGCTCCCTATGATCCAGTCAAAGAAAAGAAAGCGCTGCTAATAGTTGCAATTATTCATTTAATCTGCATTGTTCCACTGGCGGCCTTCAGAATGGCGATGGTTTCTTTAGACAGATTACCTTTTGACTCAGTTGTTATTAAACTCACTTGCTTGTTTTGGCTGTCAATATCTAGATCATTAATTACACCGATAATTTTTATTCTTGTCAACTAATACCGCAAACCATTATCTTAACACAGAATCCACAAACAACAGGCTGTACGATATATTCCATTGTATATTTCGCTGCATCTTATCGGGTATATACTGCTGAATTATAACATATGTATACCAGAGAAACAATTAGCATCCATCCATCATGTGCCATGCCGATAAGTGTGGGCGGCCATGTTTTGCCATCTCACTCGATCAGTCAAGCATTTTTTTTTTTTTTTTTTTTGGCTGTTTGTAACTTCTTGGCAAGATTACGTTAAATAGTTTGCCATTGCTTTCTGAAAGACCGGCACTCATAACATTTTATGAAAACCAAGCCAGGGCTGTCTGCTACCACATCGCCCGCAGCTTTGTATCGAACGTGGTATGCGGGATTGCGAATTGATTCCGTAACTCCATCGCCACAGAGCAACCAAACAAGAACCATTATTGCTAGAAAAGAGAGTTAATCAGTCGTCAGGAAATTCCGGTCGCTCGCCTAGCTCTAAACGTACTCACTCGGCGATTTCTCAAAATCTGTTAATTTCTGGCGATCTGGGTGCCTATATCTCATTGTTTGTATCCCTCGCCATGTGAATAATTCCAACTCTTGACCACTTAACCTGCGGGCATGCAGTCTCTAAAATACACATCGGAACAAAAATATCACAGCATGCGTCGCTAGCCCGCTTGCATTAGACCTGGTCATCACGTTATCGAATCCTCACCGAGTTGGTTTTTGAAAATAGACTGGGGCTCTCAGAGATCCAGCATAAATTGGTACTGGGAAATGTCGCCGGAAGTAAAGGCGGCTGGTGTGATACTAACCACATCACCAAGCGAGTGCCGAGTGATGTATTCAAACATGGATGGTTTAGTTTTAGTTTTTATACAACAAGAAGGGATACACATGAAGTGATATGTTACACGAAAACTATATGCTATTTTTGCAAAATCTATACACATTTTAACACATAAAGCTTAAGATGCATACCACAGGAAGTACACACAGGGCTTGTGACGTACTGAGAAAACTAATGGTGTATTATGTATAAGCGGGCGTGTTAGCAGAGTTGATATGGAGCTGCACTGATAACGTTATATGTCTTTTTAATGTGATATACTGTTTGACCCTCTGGGTTATCATTCAGATAATCTTTGTCTTTATATTGAAAATTTTTGACACACGTAGCAATGTGTAAATATAATTTGTTTTGATCTTTTTTTGTGAAAGTAAAAACATAGTTCAATTCGTCTAGGAAATAAATTTGTGAAACATACTTATACTTTTCCTTAAATTGCAAATGACTGAACGATAAATTCTAAAGTAGACTATTAAGTTTACTTCTGTGTTTCCTTTAATCGCTTCACTATCAGTTGCTAAAAGTTTATATTTTTCGACAGCCTGCTTTAACTTCAACACCATTGTACGTGTGAGGTTTTTTTTTAATAAGATATAATAAGGGTTTTATATGACGAGGTGTCTAGGGGCATCCCGGATGGGATGGGTAATCATTCCCAAACAGCCTTCCAGAGAAATTTACTCATAGATATAATGGCTCCTGAACCCCCACCGTGAGGACTTTAGACATAACTTTTAAGTTCCTACACAGAAAAAGAAAGAAAAAAGGTTCCTCCAGAAGGTTTTTAGAGATCCTGGCAATTCGCCGCAGCAACAGAGGAATCTGCTGCCTCTATAATAGACGTTGACTGTGTGTTGTCCGCCAGCCTTATCAAGATCTCACATTACATTTATCAACAGTGATACATGTCAATTGGACTCAGTAACAATTGACCAAAACATCCACAATGAAATGTATTCAACAACAGTTGAACAAAACATTCACAATGAACTGTACTCAAGAACAGTTGAACAAGACATTCACAATCAGATGTACTCAACAACAGTTGAACAAGATATTCACAATGAAATGTACTCAACAGCAGTAGAACAAGACATTCACAATGAAATTTACTCAACAACCATTTTTAACACCACCCTTGTATTTAGAAAACTGGTGGGGTCTAGTGAAGATATAGGTTCCACCTGGTGACATCATATACACTTCAAACATTGCATATTATCATACAGTCCCTATGGTGAGACGAGCTATTGCTACATGATATACCGTGGGTTCAGTTCTGGGTATTGGGTACTTGAGCTCTGGCCTACCTACCCCAAAGTCTATGGAAACCCCTTCTGACATTCTTTCTTCGGTGGACTTTACCCTCTCATGCTCCATCCATAGGAGTCGAATCAACTCTGGACGGAAACAAACATACTAGACATTTATTATACATTAGGATGTGACCATACGTAACGATAGATAGAGGTAGTTAGTAGACTAATCTATAGGCCAGATTAGCAGGATATGTGAATGGCTATCATCAGGGAGCCACCTATTCTGTCCCTGCAATCTGCTGTAGAAGGACTCTTACCGGGCGGATGCAGATCCTCCGCAGACTGGCGTAGTAGCAGCTCGGCGTTCGTACCCCTGGTGAAGTGCTGGTATCACTTGGCACTAGACTCCTTGGGTTTCTTCCCACTGGTCTAGGTGGTCGTGGATGGCGAAGTCACAACTCATGTGGTCTGATATTTCACTATATCCAGGGCAGCCCTTGGAATCTAAGCAGCTACGTGAAGAGAATCTTCACATCCGATTCTTGAAGGCGGAGCGGCTCCTCACCTACTCCAAGATACCTACAACCTTGGCAGTAGTGACGTCGGAGGGCAGCGAGATGCCGACCACAGTATCATTCAGCAAGAAAACTCAACAGCCAGAGAGATTCATCCCAAGAGTCAATCAATGTTCAAGATGCCAGAGGGCCGGCCACAGCAGAGCAACATGTCGCAGTAAGACGGAAATCTGTCGATACTGCGCCGATCACCACGCCTTCAAGGAGTATCCGCTGGCCAAGCTGGACATGGACTTCCGAGCACCCAACAACAAAAGAAAGTGCGCCAACTGCCTGGGCAAACATGGAGCAAGATACCTGGGCTGTCCGTACCTGCAAAGACACAGAGACGTCTTAAAGATCGCCACCATCACAAAGACACCATTCAAGGAAGCAATGCGGAGGGGCGAGACAGCCACGGGTATAGCACAAGCTGAAAAAGATCAACTTTCAAAAACAGATAGACGAGTTAGTTGAAGAAGCAAGTCAAGACACTGCTGACGACGACTCCGACCAGCGATAATGAGAAGCTGCTGGCCGACATGAAAGAAATCCAGCTCAACATCAAACAAGAGATTCAGCGCATGGCTGAGATGAAGAAGGAGAACGAAGAAATCCTACAAATGATCAAGACCGAAAGAGAATTGCATAGAGCTGAAATGGAACTCTTTCAAAACAAACCAACAGAAGCCACACAAGAACTCACAGAGAAACCGCAAGAAGAAAACCAAGAGACCGAGCCTGAACCGCAAGCTAAAGCCAGCAGCCCAACCACAACGCCCAAGAGGGAACTACTATACTGTCGGATCTCTGAAGGAGGCACAGAATACCCAGTCAACAAGGAGGAACTCAAGCGCGAGGAATTCAGAAGGCGCTGGGAAGAAAAAGAAAGGAAGAAGCCAAAGAAAGTCCGGGGGAAACCGATGGTATACCCAGTCTTACACTACGACTGTGAGAACGACTCCGAGTACTATATAGATGACGGTAAAATCGTCCCATGGCTGACCACGGAGGAAGAAAACTTTAGGCAGCAGATACACAAGCGCGACAGTGAAAACAGGCACAAGGAGGAAAATGAAAACGTCGAAAAGCTCCTACAGAAAATACACAAAAAAGGAGACAAAAAGACCAAATAAATAGGCCTTTTAAGGACTGCAACCAGTCAAGACAGGAGCCTTCACCAACAAAGAAAACAAGAGGAAACATGCACAAAGGACAGCCGCCGACCGATCCCCCAGCTGGAGTGGGATTACGAAAAGTCGTTATAAGGACTGCAGTCAGCAAGCCAGACGAGCCAGGAGCCTACTCAAACAAAGAAAACCACAAGAACAGACGAGCACAAAGGATAGCCGCCGACCGATCCCACGGCTGACGTCACAGCCACAAACGCTACATAACCAGTCCGAGATAGGACTCACAAGACAAGAATTAGGGTGCATAAACCCACAAAAACCACTGACCTCAACAATAACCACAGCTGATGAAGCAGGTTAGACGAGGCCGAATTTGGAATTTTTGTTTTTGAAAATTGGAATTGGAATTCAAAACTCACCCCACAGCAGATAACCATCAATTCACTCTTTGTATCTTCTTGGATCTTCTCGATCCTTTCAGGGCTTGTCTGCACTCTCGATTGCGATATAGAAACACAGAGGCCCAGCTCGGGCGTCCCTGGGGCATGTTTACCCACATGCTTGGGTGGTGGTTGAGAGGGATGAGTTCAAGCCCTCTCATCAAAGCTAGACATATTCGTCCCTCCGACCGCAGTTGCTTGGTTGTTGTTGTTGTTTTTTTTTTTGGGGGGGGGGGGGCGGGTGGTAGGGGGAAAGAGGCGGGAACATGGCGTGGCTGGGCTTTTATACCCGCGCCAACACAATATCCCAGCATCCTATTTGTGTTTTACCAAGGGATCATGGGATATACTACTCCAAGATCTTGTGGAGCCGTGCCAGATGGCTACACACATATATATATATATATATATATATATATATATATATATATATATATATATATATATATATATATATATATACATAATTGTCTTGATTTTATGTTTGCATTTTCACAAGCTGTCTTGATTTCATATTGCTATATTCACACACTGCAGCGATTTGTAGAATCCAGTGTTGCTGGTCGGTTGCTTGAACCAGGCGATTCTACTTCAGCAACATAAAGGATTTTCAAATAATCTGACCATACCTGTAAAATCTCATCATTTTCTATTATGATTTGTCCATCTTTTGTGTTTAGGCAGCCTGTTGATGTATGTATTCATTTATTACTTAGCTCCTGAATTCTTTTGTGCATTAATTTGGTATTTTTACTGTTGTGTTGTTTTTCAATTCCTATGCTATATTTCTCAAGCAATGCTTCTTTTGTCTCCTTACATAATGTTCAGACTTTTCTATGAATTTGTTCATATTTGGCATGATCATATTTGG
This sequence comes from Cepaea nemoralis, assembly GCA_014155875.1. NCBI lineage: Eukaryota > Metazoa > Mollusca > Gastropoda > Stylommatophora > Helicidae > Cepaea > Cepaea nemoralis. The sequence goes on from JACEFZ010001260.1 coordinate 11,180, forward strand.
CAGGAATATCTTCTTGTTTCCATTAGTTGTAAAATTTATTCAGTCATCCAGGTCTTACGACCCACTTTCTTTAATCTTGGAATGGTTGTTTCTGCAGCCAAACTGAATGAATTCTTCATCATTTCCCATTAATCAGCCACATCTTGAAATAAGATCTCTAGATCGACAATATATAAAATATTTTGCGATTGTTAATGCATCTCGAAACCTTCTGCTAATCAGGATGTAATCAATCTGGTTTTTAATCCTGCTGTCAGGACTCCTCCATATCCATAATCTTCTAGGATTTTGTTAAAACCATGTGCTATCAGGACTTCTCCATGTCCATAATCTTCTAGGATGTCGTTAAAACCAGGTATTTCCTATAATCGTTCCTGCTCTTTTGCTCATTCTATAAGTCTGTATCCTCTTTCGTTTCGTTCTCCCATGGTAGCCTACTGTGTGTCCATCGCCTTGATTTCCTACTCTTGCATTGAAGTCACTGCCAAAGTCCGACCTGGAGTGTGTTTTGCGGGGCATAAGATTATCTGATGCCTAGGGTTATGAGTTGTAAACTCATTCATTCAACATCATCATATCGTCCTCGAGGTTAGTTTCGGACTCTGCTTTCTGTCGCATCTCAGACTCTGCATTTAACTATACGGCCTCACTTCAATGGTTGTTAAGTTCAACTTTAACGTCAACTAAACTGATTCAAGCCTACTACAACAACTTAACGCTAGTGCGGTGTTTTTCGACGATCTATTCGTCAAAACACTTTGCAATAGTTACTCGCAATTGCGCACATAATTATACAACATAGTATCACACATCTACACCACATTTCTATACGAATATTCATGTGGCGGCACAATGTGTGGCCGTTGCCACCTTCTCTAACGAGGTGCGTCCGATCACGACCACACTCTCGAGCTCCAATGCCCTTGTCACCTTCTCGATCACACTCCGGTGACAATGTTGCTCGCCACGTGAGTTACGATCCATGATTATCACATCCTTCTGGGTGACGTTTCGTCACTTTGCTATGAGCTACAATTCGATCCATGGCAATCACCAATTATGATATTTATTTTCTCAATTTTTACATTTCTTCAAAGCAGACTCCATGTCATTATAAAATTCGCTACAATATTTCAGTGAACTCTCCTGTTGGGGCATATATTTGAATGACGTTTATGTTAAAAGGTCTGCCGATTAATTTTATCAGTAGAACCCTGTCTGACACAGCCTAATATCCATTAACAGATTTTGATGTTTGCGGATACAAGATAATTGCTCCACCTCTTTGCCATCCCCCCCCCCCTGCCTCTTTCCATCTCGTCTTGCGCATTCCTAATATATTTATCTACTCTCTTTCCATTTCTTATTTGATGTAGTTCTCCGTCGTCGCTTAACCGTTGTCGCCGTCGTGGGTGTCATTGTCGAATTCTTTTTCGTCTTCGTCTTGTGCTTCTTTGTATGCTCTAAGACACCTTGTGGAATATATGCCAGGAATCACGCATGCCAAGACCTCTGTAGGTCAGTTCGTGACTGATTGGATTAAGGTCTATTTTTCTGCAGTGAGGTAGCCAGTCTCAGACCATTAACATACCCCATTATCATACCGGCGATTCCAAAACCCTTTATTGCTCAATACAATTTATTTAAGTCCCAGCACACCTTCAACACCAATTTAAACCAGAAAGTTGCTTGCTTGCTTGCTTGTGTTCGTTGGCTTGAGCTCCAACGCGAAGTCCTTTATGTCGGATGAAGGCATCCTATTGTCCAACATCAGTGTGATGTCATACAGGACCTGAGGTTTGCGTGAGTATCCGTTGTCCCATGTCTGGCTTATTGGTGTGCAGACTGGTGGTTCCTCGCCGTACAGGCAGACACTCTCCAACTTCGGAGGAATCGGCGATCCTACTGACTTTAGCCAGGATCCTGAAAGGACCTGTTGCGCAGGACGCTCGACGAGGACGCGTCAATAGGTCTTGGCCAGTATATAACCCGGCCCTGGTGCCTTGGAAACACCTCTGCGTCCCAAACCAGAAAGTGAAAAAGATGACGTTTATAAACGACAGCATTGAGACAGGTAAAAAGGCGTACCTTCAAAATAGTAACAGAATTATAGGTCACGTCACACACGTTTATTTTTAGGCCGTTGCCGTAACCATAACAACGGGCATCATCGAGAAGCAGCCAATGGTTATTTTCCTTGTCAATACGACATGTAACCCATGTTCAGTCTCTGTGATAAGGAGTGGCTCTCACAAGTCTAACGCACTTCTGTTCAGTGAGCTGGGTGACTCTACAAACCGGTTGTTGTTGTATCGTTGGATCCTAAAGGTAACATAAATGCTGATTCACTAGGCCTGACTTATTTATTGTTGATTAAAGCGTATTGTCTTAGTGATTTTCTTTGATCAGACTTGCAAATGTTTTCTCTACGACCAGTCCCTATTTTCTGTCTGTCTGTTTGCCTACCTACCTACCTACCTACCTTCCTTTCTACCTACCTACCTATTCATTGGCACCTTGCCGTCTTGACAGACGATAGTTTGTGCTTTAAAAAGGCATAATAACTTTTAACTATGGCGGTAGCGAGTGTGACTGATAAGGCCAATTTGCGCTGTACATGTCCGTTCACAGTGGGCGCATGTGAACACGTGGTCATTTCCACCATCATGCACCATCTTACGTCTCAAACGCTTGGTGTGTGACTTTTCTGCAATAATTTTCTCCAACTGACAAGGACTTATAACCCGTAACAGTTGCCTCTCGCTTTGATTCCGAGACCAGTTAAGACCAGGGATGGAATTATTGCCTCTCCATAGCACAAAGCCTGGGCTAAAATATAGAGATCATGTGTTGTATACCTACCTATATATATATCACATAATACTACCTGTTTGTAAATCAGCCAGAATGTCTGTATACATACACACTTATTTACATGCTAACGTACATATTTGAATCTATCTATCTATCTATCTATCTATCTATCTATCTATCTATCTATCTATCTATCTATTTATCTATCTATCTATCTATCTATCTATCTATCTATCTATCTATCTATCTATCTATCTATCTATCTATCTATCTATCTGTCTGTCTGTCTGTCTGTCTGTCTGACTGTCCGTCCGTCCGTCCGTCCGTCCATCCATCCATCAATCCATCTCTCTGTCTATCTATCTATCTATCTATCTATCTATCTATCTATCTATCTATCTATCGATCTATCTATCTATCTATCTATCTATCTATCTATCTATCTATCTATCTATCTATCTATCTATCTATCTATCTATCCATCTATCTATCTATCTATCTATATGTCTGTCTGTCTGTCTGTCTGTTTGTCTCTATCTCTCTAACTAACTCTCTCTCTCTCTCTCTCTCTCTCTCTCTCTCTCTCTCTCTCTCTCTCTCTCTCTCTCTCTCTCTCTCTCTCTATCCTTCTTCTTCTTCTTAGTTTTTTTTTTCCTTCTGCTTCTTATTCTTCTTCTTGTGCTCTAAGAGAAGTAAGACTTTTGCGACAACCAAGTGATGACCGTGAATCTATAAACATCGCCATACTGCGAGAACAGTAATTTAAAAGAGGTGTGGCCAAACAAGAACAATACGCAGGAAGCCAAACAAGATTGATTAACCAGCACAGAACTGGTGTCGTTAGCCGCTACATGCAGCGGGATTTGCCGAGGAAGGGATCCGAGCACTTATGGACTAAATGATTCGATGTGCAATGAGGATGATCTGTCGACTAACTAATTAAATAACTATATTGTTCTTGTTCTTATTCTTCTTCTTGTCCCCCTTCTCCTCTTCTTCTTCTTCTTCTTCTTCTTCTTCTTCTTCTTCTTCTTCTTCTTCTTCTTCTTCTTCTTCTTCTTCTTCTTCTTCTTCTTCTTCTTCTTCTTCTTCTTCTTCTTCTTCTTCTTCTTCACTTCTATTCATCTTCTTCTGTATTCTGTTTTCATTGCTATTTGTATGTGATTTAGGATTATTGTTTGGATTGTGATTGTTCGTTTTCTATTCTTATTTATTGTTTTTTTTATTATGATTTGATTTATTCATTACTATTTTGCTTGGTCTAGTTATGTGTTGTGCTCGAGGTGTGGTGTCCGCCTCGAGCGCTGGGGTCCCGGGTTCTAGCCACGATGAGGGCTGGCATTTTTTCACGTGGACTTCTAGAAACAAAATTTTCCCTGGTCTCTGAGTAGTGAAATCGGATGGCCGTGTTATTGTTTCGCACGTAAAAAATTCCCTTGGCAGTTGGAAATCGAAAAAGAGTAGCCTTATGGCGCTGCTCGGGCGAAATGTCGAGCTAAATATCTACCCAAAGTATTTCAGGATCCTTGCTGGTGCTACGGAGTTCGTGCACTGAGCTCAAAAACTCCGGACTCAGGCTTGAGTTAGTAGTAGAACAGAGCTTGTATGGGTTACACCCGTGCTCCATGATGTTGATCCGTCGACTAAACTAAACTTTTTATTTCAATTATACTTATCGATTATTGTGTGGATATTGCAAGTTTGTTTTAGCTAAATAATCCTGATTCACGGGGTGTCGGGGTAATGGGATTACCTTATCAAATAATGAAAAAGGCGCTTTCTTCCTGCTGCTGACTCTTGTGTAAAATGGAGTTCCCGTTTAGCCCCAGGAAAACAATACAACAGGGGAATGTGAAACCATGGGTGCACATGATTGATTGCAATTGAATGCAGCTGACAAGTGGTTGTTTGGTATGTTATCAACTTCACAACAACAACAACAACAACAACAACAACAACAACAACAACAACAGTAACAACACATGTTGGATTGTTCTCCAGGACATGCGGGTGTGGTGGGAAACGAATAGGTGGACAAACAGGCTAGGTCTGCACCGCTGGGTTGGGTGACACAAAGTGAATGTTGACTAAGTGACAGATAGAGTGGCTATGGTTGTGTCTAGGGTATGTCCTTGTAAAATGTGATGTTGAACAACAGATTAACCAAGATGCATCACAACCAAACACCAGTCAGTGAACAAGCGTTAATTTGCGAACATAATATTCCTTTAATTCTGAATTAACACAGACACATGTAGCATATAAATCCAGGAACAATAATTCTCTAAGAATATATCTCCATCCCAATGGAACACTTCGAATAACACTGCCTCTCACGGCTACTAAATCTCGTCCCACACGACAGGTATACTAGCCTCCCTCTAGGCCCGACTCAAAGTAACCCACTCTGGGTCTCGAATTCCACTCACTATCCCTGGAACCCACAGTGCAGAGTTATCTTCCGAACTCTGTCACAATTCTTCACTTTCTCAGACCACGACCTTCTCCTGGTCCGGTCTAGACTCAACTCCCTCTCAGCTCGGAGTTCAAACATTAACTGATCTCCGTCAATCTTTGTCCCTCTCTTTTCAACAATTCTCTCCCCCACATTGCTTCACACACAACACACAACCTCACTGCTCCACCTGTCTGCCTCACCAGCTGACTTCTTCTCAGCTCCCCCTTTCAATTACTGTCTTCTCATTTTCGCCCTCTGGGGAACTTACTATCCGCCCTATTTTATCTCGTGAACTGTTTATATTGTACGGCCACTCACCTTAATGACAATGACCACAGGCATGTGTCACTACCCCACCCTCAAAAGAAAACATCGTTTTCAAATGTTGGGAGACTAAAACTTATTAAATATGTGACCCAGACACATTGCCTGGGTATTCGTAAGTATAAATCCAACTTACTCTAGCTACCACCCTAAATAATACATCAAATGCTCATAGTATACTCCCATATTCCCCACACATAAATACAACCATCTTTCTATCTTGTGTACCAATGCATGAACTAATACATCACATAATAATAATACATCATAGAAAAGCATTATACTTATGTACCCACAGGTCTATTAATATCTTTAAGAAGACACAAGCTATTTGTGTACTGACCATATATCAGGTGGTTCTTTTCTTGCCTCAACCAACCTCTGATTCCTTTCGATGCTGTGTCTACCTTTCATGTACCCATGACTCATGGTACCTCTACAATTACAACATCTGTTTGCTATCCCTAGCCCTGGGTCAGTAATGTCGCGAGCACTCTTTTGACCTGACTCAACTTTCCTATCTGCATATTGCACCGTTACACTTGCGTCTCTGTTTAGTTTGAACTCTTTATTAATCTTGGCCCATATATCTGGCACCTTTTTTTCTGCTGCATACGACTTATGCCTATGTGCCCTGCACATGCATTATCCTGAGCTGTTCTAGTATATCGGTCTCTGTGTGCTAAAGGTACTGCTACTTGCCCACGTGCAGTTCCACTATCTGAAACGCAGCGAGTGAGAACATTGTTCTTCCTCTCGAAGCACCATCTACCTTTCTTTGACTGCCTATGTTCTACTCTCCTACACCCTTGGGAACATTTGTTCAGAGTAGTATCTTGTCTCTGGGAATCACTAGCACTATATTTGGGATCCATTCTCATCTGCTCAGCTGTCCTATCCTTGTCCTGAGTTCCTGTGTCTACTTCAAGTGCCTCTTCTACCTCAGTTATACTCTCTAATTTAGGTTCTCTTGTGGTAACTACCTCATTACTGCTTACACTATATTTTTGGTCCCAATAAACTACTTCCTCTTCTGTACAATCTTTAACTCCTATAACATTTCCTATGATCAGATCTGCCACTGGTTAGTCTAAAACACATGCTGTCACTCTTCCTGTTATGTATGGTGTTTTTACTGTTATCACGGCTACTGGGTAGAATTCTACTGTCCCATTAAATGTTATGAATCTAATCTTTTTTCCTGTATAATCCGAGGGTTGCACTAAACTCTTTCTCACCCCGATGGACGTACATCCGGAGTCCCTAATTGTTAACGCTGGCCTATCATTAACAAACCCATGATGCATCTTCAGACTTCCTCCTTCATGGACTGCTGATCCTGCTTTAACTGTGTGACCACATATTAAGACTGGCTGACCATCTTTTTTCAAAAAGAGGTTTGCACCCACTACAATCTTCATTGTTCAGCATCTCAATTACTTGTGCTGCATTTGAGTGCTCTGTTTCTCTCATCCTACATTGATGACTGACATGCCCCTTCCTTCCACATTTGAAACAAGTGATCTCCCTTTTACTGTTGGTCGTTGGTCCAACTGATGGTTGTGCATCACAATCTGCCATTTTGTGTCTCCAGCTCCCACAATTCCAACATCCGGCATAACTATTTGGACGTCTCTGGAAATTCCCTCTTCTATATGGGTATCGTCCTGCTCTGCCAAAAACGTTGCCACGGGAACCATTGTCTTTAGGTTCTTGTTCCTCATATCTTTGTGTTAAATCTACACTTTTTGATCTTGGTCTAATAACTGGATTCTGGTCCTGTTTCGTATACGCTGCACAGACTATTTCCTCACTCATTAATTTCCCAATAGATACGTTAGGATGTGCCGTCATGTAGTTTTGCCCTAACTGAGGCATTGTGTCTATGTCCTTTGGCTTACGCTCCTCAAAGAAAGCTACTAAGTTAGTATTACACGAAGCTAATACTTTGTCTCTTAACACTAAATCTACTAATTTATTAAAATCTTTCCCTACTTCTGCGAGCTCCAACCATTTGTTAAATGTGTTCTTTACTGTGTTAACAAAGTCTGTGAAATCTTGATTTGTCTCTGGTACTAACTGTCTAAACTTTGTCCTATATCTATGCTCAGTGAGTTGGAACTTTGTGAGGAGACGCTGACGCAAAAAAGTGTAGTTGTTTCTTTCTTCCACAGGTAAATTGAACATGGTGTCTAGTGCCTTACCCGTAAGAAACTCGCCAAGTCGCATCGCATACTCTGCTTCTGGAATGCCTAATGTTTTTACAGACGATTCGAATCTCCCAAGATAGGATTCAAGGCAATCCCAGTCCGTAAAATATGGCAGTTTTAATCTCTGTGACGACTGCGATGGTCTTCTGCTTTCCTCACTTTGACCTTTCGAAGATAGTTCTAGTTTTCTTAACTCGATTTCAGTTTGCATCTGACACTTGATCTTCTCTTTCTCAATTTCCATTTCAGCTAGTTTTACTTGCGTCTCTTTCTCTTCCTGTAGACGTTTGTTTTCCATTTCAGCTAGTTTTACTTGCGTCTCTTTCTCTTCCTGTAGACGTTTTGCCTCACGTTCATTATGCCTCCCCTCTCTTTCCGTCTGTTTTTGTTCTTTTGCTTCGGCATACTCCTGTAACTCTTTACCTTTCAGGCCTATTCGTTCACCTGCTTCAATATAGTCCATTAAAGTAGGCATCTTGTACTTGCGGATACGTTGCTGTCTGTCAGCCAACTATAAATGTAAAGACTCTGCTACTAGTCCTTTGTGTGCCTTCAATACGTACACTACCACTCCTTGTGCACGTAACTTCGTAGTGCTAAAATATCACTCTGTACTCACCCAGTCACTCTATAAGCACTAGGTAGTGAGGGGGAATATTAACTATACTCCCTCGTATATATATATCAAATAACTGTAGAACAATTCCTGGAAATAGTTGTAAACATACATATACATACACAAATGAATGATACACACTAAGTGCCAACTATTAAACGCTAGATGCATAGGCCGGTGAAACGCAGACGGGTGATTACATAGAAATAAAAACCACTGACATAAACATGCCCATGAAAGACCATACTGTGTGCATAATATAAACTGACAGATACCAACTAGATAGCAGCTGTTTTAACATAAGAATTACACCAATACCATATATCCAAAGAAATCAAATATCATATGTAACCGTAAAGAAAGAACAGTAAAAAGAACAAATATAAAATGAATAATGTACATAGATCTGACGATAGACACTTGGACACCGTGTATAATGTCGAGACGACCCAATGCCACAGCACAAAACAAACTGACTCATCAGCTGTCTCTCAACAACATACAATGTGCACCTAGAAACTTCACCTTTGATTTGTCTCCCGCATTTCGAGAAACAATGCAAAAATATCCTACTTATTACGACCACTGGACCACATACAAATAATTACGTAACGCACAACAACAATACTTAGGACGATGAGAACAACAGAAGCAAACAAGGATTGCCGACACCAATGCGATGGTAGAATCTTACAAAAGTCCTTAATTTGTTTTTAATAGTGTCCGAAAATCGCCTGGAAATGTCTGTCCGTTACTGTTTTGAAAAGATTACGACGTTAGATTCCCACAATAAATTAATGTTCTGATGCGTTGTCACATTTTTGTTGACGTGGTGACACGATTTTCGACTGTCGTAAAAGTTTAAGATGATGGTAATTATCCCAACGCCTTGTATCTTCACAGTCCGTAACGTTTTGGTAACCCTCCCTGTAGAGTTGGCCTGTGATTGTATAATGTATGTGAACGCTCTTGTTTTGCCAGAAATATAGGGTTTTCGTTGCGTTTTGGGGAGCCGAAAATACCTTTAAAATCAATGAATGTTTATCTGCGTAGTCACTGTCGCTTTGAAGTGATGGTATGGTTTCACTGTTGCTGACCAGGTTAAATCAACGAATGGCAGAAAATGATCACGCGCTTTAAATCCGTTTTGCAAGTCTTTTTTGGTGAAGAAATGCGCTCATACTTGCGAAGACGGCACCTGAATGACTGTTGTGGTTTGTTTCCTGATGACCCGATGATGACACACACACAAAGACGTTAAACGTAAATCCTAGTTTCAGTAGAAAAACAACGTGTTTATCTCGTTCTACTCTGGACAATTTTTCAGTAACTTTCCATTGTCCACGGCCTTGAACCCGCCGGTCATCTCTGTTTCTCTTTATCACAATAATCCGTGCAGAAACTTTTACTTTTCTGTGGAGCAACGATTGTCACCTTTGTGTGTTCCCCACACTTTACTCCTATAACTCCCCTCCTCCTGGCGAGTTTTTAACCATGAATTACCCTCGTAACTCCCCTGGCGCCCCTTTCCGTCTTATTATCTGCACCGAACTCTGAAGACGCCGTACACACACACACACTCGCTGTCCACAAGTTCACCTGACCTTCACCTTTGGCGCCTGTCTATTTTTCGTGAACAACCTGTCCTAAACAGCGCCGACTTATTGTCCGCTGTCCTCCAGACAGCTCTCTCAGCAGCGCAAAACCTTGTCTGTGTACTGTGAGTAAACCCCGCTGTCCCCTCTCCCTCTCAGGGTGGGCAATGGTTTTACCTGTGGTGGCTTTGTTTTGAATTAGCTGTGGTTTGTAATCCTGTCCACTTGAACTGTCTGTCGTGTATTTGCCGTGCGCTGGCTGTTTTTTGATGTACTGTGGTGGCCTTTCGTGAACTCTCTGCTAGCCAGTTCCCGCACAGGAGAAACCCCAGTGTTTATATCGTGGACACCCTTTCCCCGTCTACTCTCCCCACTCCGAGTGAGAAATGATATTTTTACCTGGTTTCTCGTGGACTCTGTATTAATTCTCCGACACTTTTAAAATGCTTTGTCTACTGAAAATGGTGTTTATTCTTGACAGGAGAGCCCTCATCATTGTTGTTGTAATTGGGCATCCGACTAATGTCTCTGATGTTAGTATTCTCTCTAATCGACGAGTTCACAGATAAACGGAATGACAACAATGTCTATATTGTTCTTGATCGGACGAAGCCTCCCAGAAATCTTCTCTGACACAAAGTGAATGTTGACTAAGTGACAGATAGAGTGGCTATGGTTGTGTCTAGGGTATGTCCTTGTAAAATGTGATGTTGAACAACAGATTAACCAAGATGCATCACAACCAAACACCAGTCAGTGAACAAGCGTTAATTTGCGCACATAATATTCCTTTAATTCTGAATTAACACAGACACATGTAGCATATAAATCCAGGAACAATAATTCTCTAAGAATATATCTCCATCCCAATGGAACACTTCGAATAACACTGCCTCTCACGGCTACTAAATCTCGTCCCACACGACAGGTATACTAGCCTCTCTCTAGGCCCGACTCAAAGTAACCCACTCTGGGTCTCGAATTCCACTCACTATCCCTGGAACCCACAGTGCGGAGTTATCTTCCGAACTCCGTCACAATTCTTCACTTTCTCAGACCACGACCTTCTCCTGGTCCGGTCTAGACTCAACTCCCTCTCAGCTCGGAGTTCAAACATTAACTGATCTCCGTCAATCTTTGTCCCTCTCTTTTCAACAATTCTATCCCCCACAATTGCTTCACACACAACACACAACCTCACTGCTCCAACTGTCTGCCTCACCAGCTGACTTCTTCTCAGCTCCCCCTTTCAATTACTGTCTTCTCATTTTCGCCCTCTGGGGGACTTACTATCCGCCCTATTTTATCTCGTGAACTGTTTATATTGTACGGCCACTCACCTTAATGCCAATGACCACAGGCATGTGTCATTGGGTATTGTGGCTTTATAAGGCAGACGTGATCAGAGACTTTTAGGATAGTATGTATAGTGCCGAAGAACAGATAGATCATCACGACTTAAAGGGAATGGTGCATATGATCTGGCCGACACCTAGGACTCCGAGGAAATGATAAATGGACACATAATCAGACTGCTACTGGTACCATTAGTATTGGGACTCTCCGCTGACTGTTGAGGAACCGGACGGAGCACGTATGGGAATGCCCCGAATGCTATGATGTCGGTTCTTGACTCAACTCA
>JACEFZ010001261.1:0-152500 GCA_014155875.1 Cepaea nemoralis
TTTTTCTTTCTTCTTTTTTCTCCTGTTCTCCTTGGTATTGCTATTAATACAGATTTCAGCATCTCGCTCGGTTAATAGGCTATCCACTGTTGTAAATATCATTCAGCATTTTGGTTAATATATCTACCCCAAATTCTCCCAATACTTCTAATTCTTCTACTGTGATTTCACCTGGCCCAGCTGTTTTTTTTTCTTTCTGCGTATGTTTCATAGCGTCAGCGACTTCTTCTTTTAGAATAGGTGGGCCTTCTAATTACTTTCTTCTGTTAATTATTCCCTTTCTCCATTATATAATTCTCTTATATACTCATTCCGCCTCTTCATTATAGCACGTTCCTCCAATAATATATTTCCTGTTTTTGATTTCAAACACCCTGTTTTTATTCTTATTTTTCTTCCTATGAACTCACTGATTTGTCTGTACATAATTTTTTGATCTTAAATGGAATTTAATTCAATTCTTTTGCATTGCTCGTTTAACCAACTTGCTTCTGCCTTCACACATTTATCTCTTATTTCTTTATTTATCTGTAAATACTCTTGTTTGTCATTTTCATTCTGTTTCCTTTTGTCCATCAGCATTAAGATTTCTTCATTCATCCATTTTTTTCTTAGCTTGTTGGCTTCTCTCTGGTAATATTTCTTTTCTAGTTTGATGAATGGAGTCCCTTAACATTTCCCATTGTTAATTTATACTCTATAGTTTAGCTATTGCATTGTACCTATTTTTCACAGTCACTCAGTATTGTTCTTGAATTAATTTATCTACTTTCAGGACCTCTTTAGTAAGTCTCAAGTTCATACATCACTGCAGCAACATCACTCCGGCAGATACGTACCGAGTTGGGAGATAAATCATTGCAGCAACCTCACTCCGGTAGATTGGTACCGAGGTGGGAGATAAGTCACTGCAGCAACATCACTCCGGTAGATGGTGTTTAGGTACCGGGTCGGGAGAGATGTCTCTGCGACACCCTCACTCCGGTAGATGGGTACCGGGTTGGGAGATAAGTCACTGCAGCAACATCACTCCGGGAGATGGTGTTTGGGTACCGGGTCGGGAGAGAAGTCACTGCAGCAGCTTCACTCCGGTACATGGTGTTTGGGTGCCGGGTCGGGAAATAAGTCACTGCAGCAACCTCACCCCGGTAGATGGGTAACGGATCGAGAGATAAGTCACTGCAGCAACTTCACTCCGGTAAATGGTGTTTGGGTAACGGGTCGGGAAATAAGTCACTGCAGCAACCTCACACCGGTAGATGGGTAACGGGTCGGGAGAGAAGTTACTGCAGCAACTTCACTCCAGTAAATGGTGTTTGAGTACCGGGTCGGGAGAAAATTCTCTGCAGCAACGTCACTCCGGTAGATGGTGTTATGGTACCGGGTCGGGAGAGAAATCGCTGCAACAAAATCACTCCTGTATATGGGTACCGGGTCGGGAGAGAAGTCACTGCAGCAACCTCACTCCGGTAGATGGTGTTTGGGTACCGGGTCGGGAGATACATCGCTGCAGCAACTTCACTCCGGTAGATGGGTACCGGGTCGGGAGAGAAGTCACTGCAGCAACCTCACTCCGGTAGATGGTGTTTGGGTACCGGGTCGGGAGATAAATCGTTGCAGCAACCTCACTCCGTTAGATGGTGTTTTGGGTACCGGGTCGGGAGATAAATCGCTGCAGCAACCTCACTCCGATAGATGGGTACAGGGTCGGGAGAGAAGTCACTGCAGCAACCTCACTCCGGTAGATGGTGTTTGGGTACTGGGTCGGGAGATAAATCGCTGCAGCAACCTCACTCCGGTAGATGGTGTTTGGGTACTGGGTCGGGAGATAAATCGCTGCAGCAACCTCACTCCGGTAGAAGGTGTTATGGTACCGTGTCGGGAGAGAAGTCACTGCAGCAACCTCACTCCGGTAGATGGGTTACCGGGTCGGGAGTTAAATCGCTGCAGGAACCTCACTCCGGTAGATGGTGTTTGGGTACCGGGTCGGGAGATAAATCGCTGCAGCAACCTCACTCCGGTAGATGGTGTTTGGATACCGGGTCGGGAGAGAAGTCACTGCAGCAACCTCACTCCGGTAGATGGTGTTTGGGTACCGGGTCGGGAGATAAATCGCTGCAGCAACCTCACTCCGGTAGATGGTGTTTGGGTACCGGGTCGGGAGATACATCGCTGCAGCAACCTCACTCCGGTAGATGGTGTTTGGGTACCGGGTCGGGAGATAAATCGCTGCAGCAACCTCACTCCGGTAGATGGTGTTATGGTACCGGGTCGGGAGAGAAGTCACTGCAACAACCTCACTCCGGTAGATGGGTACCGGGTCGGGAGATAAATCGCTGCAGCAACCTCACTCCGGTAGATGTTGTTATGGTATCGGGTCGGGAGAGAAGTCTCTGCAGCAACCTCACTCCGTTAGATGCGTACCGGGTCGGGAGATAAATCGCTGCAGCAACCTCACTCCGGTAGATGGGTACCGGGTCAGGAGAGAAGTCACTGCAGCAAACCTCACTCCGGTAGATGGTGTTTGGGTACCGGGTCGGGAGATAAATCGCTGCAGCAAACCTCACTCCGGTAGATGGTGTTTGGGTACCGGGTCGGGAGATAAATCGCTGCAGCAACCTCACTCCGGTAGAAGGTGTTATGGTACCGGATCGGGAGAGAAGTCACTGCAGCAACCTCACTCCGGTAGATGGGTACCGGGTCAGGAGATAAATCGCTGCAGCAACCTCACTCCGGTAGATGGTGTTATGGAACCGGGTCGCGAGAGAAGTCACTGCAGCAACCTCACTCCGGTAGATGGTGTTTGGGTACCGGGTCGGAGATAAATCGCTGCAGCAACCTCACTCCGGTAGATGGTGTTATGGTACCGGGTCGGGAGAGAAGTAACTGCAGCAACCTCACTCCGGTAGATGGTGTTATGGTACCGGGTCGGGAGATAAATCGCTGCAGCAACCTCACTCCGGTAGATGGTGTTATGGTACCGGGTCGGGAGAGAAGTCACTGCAGCAACCTCACTCCGGTAGATGGTTTGGGTACCGGTCGGGAGAGAAGTCACTGCAGCAACCTCACTCCGGTAGATGGTGTTTGGGTACCGGTTCGGGAGATATATCGCTGCAGCAACCTCACTCCGGTAGGATGGTGTTTGGGTACCGGGTCGGGAGATAAATCGCTGCAGCAACTTCACTCCGTTAGATGGTGTTGGGGTACCGGATCTGTAGATAAAATCGCTGCAGCAACCTCACTCCGGCAGATGGTGTTTGGTACCGGGTCGGAGATAAAGCAGCTGCAGCAATCTCACTCCGGTAGATGGTGTTTGGGTACCGGGTCGGGAGATAAATCGCTGCAGCAACCTCACTCCGGTAGATGGTGTTTGGAACGGGTCGGGAGTAAAATCGCTGCAGCAACCTCACTCCGGTAGATGGTGGTTGGTACGGGTCGGGAGATAAATCGCTGCAGCAACCTCACTCCGGTAGTGGTGTTTGGGTACCGGGTCGGGAGATACATCGCTGCAGCAACCTCACTCCGGTAGATGGTTGTTTGGGTACCGGGTCGGGAGATAAATCGCTGCAGCAACCTCACTCCGGTAGATGGTGTTATGGTACCGGGTCGGGAGAGAAGTCACTGCAACAACCTCACTCCGGTAGATGGGTACCGGGTCGGGAGATAAATCGCTGCAGCAACCTCACTCCGGTAGATGTTGTTATGGTATCGGGTCGGGAGAGAAGTCTCTGCAGCAACCTCACTCCGTTAGATGCGTACCGGGTCGGGAGATAAATCGCTGCAGCAACCTCACTCCGGTAGATGGGTACCGGGTCAGGAGAGAAGTCACTGCAGCAACCTCACTCCGGTAGATGGTGTTTGGGTACCGGGTCGGGAGATAAATCGCTGCAGCAACCTCACTCCGGTAGATGGTGTTTGGGTACCGGGTCGGGAGATAAATCGCTGCAGCAACCTCACTCCGGTAGAAGGTGTTATGGTACCGGATCGGGAGAGAAGTCACTGCAGCAACCTCACTCCGGTAGATGGGTACCGGGTCAGGAGATAAATCGCTGCAGCAACCTCACTCCGGTAGATGGTGTTATGGAACCGGGTCGCGAGAGAAGTCACTGCAGCAACCTCACTCCGGTAGATGGTGTTTGGGTACCGGGTCGGGAGATAAATCGCTGCAGCAACCTCACTCCGGTAGATGGTGTTATGGTACCGGGTCGGGAGAGAAGTAACTGCAGCAACCTCACTCCGGTAGATGGTGTTATGGTACCGGGTCGGGAGATAAATCGCTGCAGCAACCTCACTCCGGTAGATGGTGTTATGGTACCGGGTCGGGAGAGAAGTCACTGCAGCAACCTCACTCCGGTAGATGGTTTTTGGGTACCGGGTCGGGAGATACATCGCTGCAGCAACCTCACTCCGGTAGATGGTGTTTGGGTACCGGGTCGGGAGATAAATCGCTGCAGCAACCTCTCTCCGGTAGATGGTGTTTGGGTACCAGGTCGGGAGATACATCGCTGCAGCAACCTCACTCCGGTAGATGGTGTTATGGTACCGGGTCGGGAGAGAAGTCACTGCAGCTACCTTACTCCGGTAGATTGGTACCGGGTCGGGAGATAAATCGCTGCAGCAACCTCACTCCGGTAGATGGTGTTATCGTATCGGGTCGGGAGAGAAGTCTCTGCAGCAACCTCACTCCGGTAGATGGGTACCGGGTCGGGAGATAAATCGCTGCAGCAACCTCTCTCCGGTAGATGGGTACCGGGTCGGGAGATAAATCGCTGCAGCAACCTCACTCCGGTAGATGGGTAATCGGGTCGGGAGAGAAGTCACTGCAGCAACCTCACTCCGGTAGATGGTGTTTGGGTACCGGGTCGGGAGATAAATCGCTGCAGCAACCTCACTCCGGTAGATGGTGTTTGGGTACCGGGTCGGGAGATAAATCGCTGCAGCAACCTCACTCCGGTAGATGGTGTTTGGGTACCGGATCTGGAGATAAATCGCTGCAGCAACCTCACTCCGGTAGATGGTGTTTGGATACTGGGTCGGGAGATTGCTTGCTTGCTTGTGTTCATTGGCTTGAGCTCCAACGCAAAGTCCTGTATGTCGGATGAAGGCATCCTGTTGTCCAACATCAGTGTGATGTCATACAGGACCTGAGGTTTGCGTGAGTATCCGTTGTCCCATGTCTGGCTTATTGGTGTGCAGACTGGTGGTTCCTCGCCATACAGGCAGACACTCTCCGACTTCGGAGGAATCGGCGATCCTATTGACTTCAGCCAGGACCCCGATGGGACCTGTTGCCAAGGACGCTCGGCGAGGACGCGTCAATAGGTCTTGGTCAGTATATAACCCGGCCCTGGTGCCTTGGAAACACCTCTGCGTCCGGTCAGGAGATAAATCGCTGCAGCAACATCACTCCGGTAGAAGGTGTTATGGTACCGGTTCGGGAGAGAAGTCACTGCAGCAACCTCACTCCGGTAGATGGTTTTTGGGTACCGGGTCGGGAGATACATCGCTGCAGCAACCTCACTCCGGTAGATGGTGTTTGGGTACCGGGTCGGGAGATAAATCGCTGCAGCAACCTCTCTCCGGTAGATGGTGTTTGGGTACCGGATCGGGATATAAATCGCTGCAGCAACCTCACTCCGGTAGATGGTGTTTGGGTACCAGGTCGGGAGATAAATCGCTGCAGCAACCTCACTCCGGTAGATGGTGTTATGGTACCGGGTCGGGAGAGAAGTCACTGCAGCTACCTTACTCCGGTAGATGGGTACCGGGTCGGGAGATAAATCGCTGCAGCAACCTCACTCCGGTAGATGGTGTTATCGTATCGGGTCGGGAGAGAAGTCTCTGCAGCAACCTCACTCCGGTAGATGGGTACCGGGTCGGGAGATAAATCGCTGCAGCAACCTCACTCCGGTAGATGGGTACCGTGTCGAGAGATACATCGCTGCAGCAACCTCACTCCGGTAGATGGGTACCGGGTCGGGAGAGAAGTCACTGCAGTAACCTCACTCCGGTAGATGGTGTTTGGGTACCGGGTCGGGAGATAAATCGCTGCAGCAACCTCACTCCGGTAGATGGTGTTTGGGTACCGGATCTGGAGATAAATCGCTGCAGCAACCTCACTCCGGCAGATGGTGTTTGGATACCGGGTCGGGAGATAAATCGCTGCAGCAATCTCACTCCGGTAGATGGTGTTTGGGTACCGGGTCGGAAGATAACTCGCTGCAGCAACCTCACTCCGGTAGATGGTGTTTGGGTACCGGGTCGGGAGATACATCGCTGCAGCAACCTCTCTCCGGTAGATGGTGTTTGGGTACCGGGTCGGGAGATAAATCGCTGCAGCAAGCTCACTCCGGTAGATGGTGTTATGGTATCGGGTCGGGAGAGAAGTCTCTGCAGCAACCTCACTCCGTTAGATGCGTACCGGGTCGGGAGATAAATCGCTGCAGCAACCTCACTCCGGTAGATGGTGTTTGGGTACCGGGTCTGGAGATAAATCGCTGCAGCAACCTCACTTTGGTAGATGGTGTTTGGGTACCGGGTCGGGAGATAAATCGCTGCAGCAACCTCACTCCGGTAGAAGGTGTTATGGTACCGGATCGGGAGAGAAGTAACTGCAGCAACCTCACTCCGGTAGATGGGTACCGAGTCGGGAGATAAATCGCTGCAGCAACCTCACTCCGGTAGATGGTGTTATGGAACCGGGTCGGGAGAGAAGTCACTGCAGCAACCTCACTCCGGTAGATGGTGTTTGGGTACCGGGTCGGGAGATAAATCGCTGCAGCAACCTCACTCCGGTAGATGGTGTTATGGTACCGGGTCGGGAGAGAAGTAACTGAAGCAACCTCACTCCAGTAGATGGTGCTATGGTACCGGGTCGGGAGATAAATCGCTGCCGCAACCTCACTCCGGTAGATGGTGTTATGGTACCGGGTCGGGAGAGAAGTCACTGCAGCAACCTCAGTCCTGTAGATGGTGTTTGGGTACCGGGTCGGGAGATAAATCGCTGCAGCAACCTCACTCCGGTAGATGGTGTTTGGGTACCGGGTCGGGAGATAAATCGCTGCAGCAACCTCACTCCGGTAGATGGTGTTTGGGTACCGGGTCGGGAGATAAATCGCTGCAGCAACCTCACTCCGGTAGATGGTGTTTGGGTACCAGGTCGGAGATACATCGCTGCAGCAAACCTCACTCCGGTAGATGGTGTTATGGTACCGGGTCGGGAGAGAAGTCACTGCAGCTACCTTACTCCGGTAGATTGGTACCGGGTCGGGAGATAAATCGCTGCAGCAACCTCACTCCGGTAGATGGTGTTATCGTATCGGGTCGGGAGAGAAGTCTCTGCAGCAACCTCACTCCGGTAGATGGGTACCGGGTCGGGAGATAAATCGCTGCAGCAACCTCTCTCCGGTAGATGGGTACCGGGTCGGGAGATAAATCGCTGCAGCAACCTCACTCCGGTAGATGGGTATCGGGTCGGGAGAGAAGTCACTGCAGCAACCTCACTCCGGTAGATGGTGTTTGGGTACCGGTTCGGGAGATAAATCGCTGCAGCAACCTCACTCCGGTAGATGGTGTTTGGGTACCGGGTCGGGAGATAAATCGCTGCAGCAACCTCACTCCGGTAGATGGTGTTTGGGTACCGGATCTGGAGATAAATCGCTGCAGCAACCTCACTCCGGTAGATGGTGTTTGGATACTGGGTCGGGAGATTGCTTGCTTGCTTGTGTTCATTGGCTTGAGCTCCAACGCAAAGTCCTGTATGTCGGATGAAGGCATCCTGTTGTCCAACATCAGTGTGATGTCATACAGGACCTGAGGTTTGCGTGAGTATCCGTTGTCC
The DNA here is from genome assembly GCA_014155875.1 of Cepaea nemoralis. NCBI lineage: Eukaryota > Metazoa > Mollusca > Gastropoda > Stylommatophora > Helicidae > Cepaea > Cepaea nemoralis. The sequence continues at coordinate 7,841 of JACEFZ010001261.1, forward strand.
CATGTCTGGCTTATTGGTGTGCAGACTGGTGGTTCCTCGCCATACAGGCAGACACTCTCCGACTTCGGAGGAATCGGCGATCCTATTGACTTCAGCCAGGACCCCGATGGGACCTGTTGCCAAGGACGCTCGGCGAGGACGCGTCAATAGGTCTTGGTCCAGTATATAACCCGGCCCTGGTGCCTTGGAAACACCTCTGCGTCCGGTCAGGAGATAAATCGCTGCAGCAACATCACTCCGGTAGAAGGTGTTATGGTACCGGTTCGGGAGAGAAGTCACTGCAGCAACCTCACTCCGGTAGATGGGTACCGGGTCGGGAGATAAATCGCTGCATCAACCTCACTCCGGTAGATGGTGTTATGGTACCGGGTCGGGAGAGAAGTCACTGCAGCAACCTCACTCCGGTAGATGGGTACCGGGTCGGGAGTTAAATCGCTGCAGCAACCTCACTCCGGTAGATGGTGTTTGGGTACCGGATCGGGAGATAAATCGCTGCAGCAACCTCACTCCGGTAGATGGTGTTTGGGTACTGGGTCGGGAGATAAATCGCTGCAGCAACCTCACTCCGGTAGATGGTGTTTGGGTACCGGGTCGGGAGATAAATCGCTGCAGCAACCTCACTCCGGTAGATGGTGTTTGGGTACCGGGTCGGGAGATAAATCGCTGCAGCAACCTCACTCCGGTAGATGGTGTTTGGGTACCGGGTCGGGAGATAAATCGCTGCAGCAACCTCACTCCGGTAGATGGTGTTTGGGTACCGGGTCGGGAGATAAATCGCTGCAGCAACCTCACTCCGGTAGATGGGTACCGGGTCGGGAGAGAAGTCACTGCAGCAACCTCAGTCCTGTAGATGGTGTTTGGGTACCGGGTCGGGAGATAAATCGCTGCAGCAACCTCACCCCGGTAGATGGGTACCGGGTCGGGAGATAAATCGCTGCAGCAACCTCACTCCGGTAGATGGGTACCGAGTCGGGAGATAAATCGCTGCAGCAATCTCACTCCGGTAGATGGTGTTTGGGTACCGGGTCGGGAGATAAATCGCTGCAGCAACCTCACTCCGGTAGATGGTGTTTGGGTACCGGGTCGGGAGATAAATCGCTGCAGCAACCTCACTCCGGTAGATGGTGTTTGGGTACCAGGTCGGGATATAAATCGCTGCAGCAACCTCACTCCGGTAGATGGTGTTATGGTATCGGGTCGGGAGAGAAGTCTCTGCAGCAACCTCACTCCGGTAGATGTGTACCGGGTCGGGAGATAAATCGCTGCAGCAACCTCACTCCGGTAGATGGGTACCGGGTCGGGAGATAAATCGCTGCAGCAACCTCACTCCGGTAGATGGGTACCGGGTCGGGAGAGAAGTCACTGCAGCAACCTCACTCCGGTAGATGGTGTTTGGGTACCGGTTCGGGAGATAAATCGCTGCAGCAACCTCACTCCGGTAGATGGTGTTTGGGTACCGGGTCGGGAGATAAATCGCTGCAGCAACCTCACTCCGGTAGATGGTGTTTGGGTACCGGATCGGGAGATAAATCGCTGCAGCAACCTCACTCCGGTAGATGGTGTTTGGGTACTGGGTCTGGAGATTGCTTGCTTGCTTGTTTTAGTTGGCTTGAGCTCCAACGCGAAAGTCCTGTATGTCGGATGAAGGCACCCTGTTGTCCAACATCAGTGTGATGTCATACAGGACCTGAGGTTTGCGTGAGTATCCGTTGTCCCATGTCTGGCTTATTGGTGTGCAGACTGGTGGTTCCTCGCCATACAGGCAGACACTCTCCGACTTCGGAGGAATCGGCGATCCTATTGACTTCAGCCAGGACCCCGATGGGACCTGTTGCCCAGGACGCTCGGCGAGGACGCGTCAATAGGTCTTGGCCAGTATATAACCCGGCCCTGGTGCCTTGGAAACACCTCTGCGTCCGGTCTGGAGATAAATCGCTGCAGCAACCTCACTCCGGTAGAAGGTGTTATGGTACCGGGTCGGGAGAGAAGTCACTGCAGCAACCTCACTACGGTAGATGGGTACCGGGTCGGGAGATAAATCGCTGCAGCAACCTCACTCCGGTAGATGGTGTTATGGTACCGGGTCGGGAGAGAAGTCACTGCAGCAACCTCACTCCGGTAGATAGGTACCGGGTCGGGAGTTAAATCGCTGCAGCAACCTCACTCCGGTAGATGGTGTTTGGGTACCGGGTCGGGAGCTAAATCGCTGCAGCAACCTCACTCCGGTAGATGGTGTTTGGGTACCGGGTCGTGAGATAAATCGCTGCAGCAACCTCACTCCGGTAGATGGTGTTTTGGTACCGGGTCGGGAGATAAATCGCTGCAGCAACCTCACTCCGATAGATGGGTACTGGGTCGGGAGAGAAGTCACTGCAGCAACCTCACTCCGGTAGATGGTGTTTGGGTACCGGGTCGGGAGATAAATCGCTGCAGCAACCTCACTCCGGTAGATGGTGTTTGGGTACTGGGTCGGGAGATAAATCGCTGCAGCAACCTCACTCCGGTAGAAGGTGTTATGGTACCGTGTCGGGAGAGAAGTCACTGCAGCAACCTCACTCCGGTAGATGGGTACCGGGTCGGAAGATAAATCGCTGCAGCAACCTCACTCCGGTAGATGGTGTTATGGTACCGGGTCGGGAGAGAAGTCACTGCAGCAACCTCACTCCGGTAGATGGGTACCGGGTCGGGAGTTAAATCGCTGCAGCAACCTCACTCCGGTAGATGGTGTTTGGGTACCGGGTCGGGAGATAAATCGCTGCAGCAACCTCACTCCGGTAGATGGTGTTTGGGTACCGGGTCGAGAGATAAATCGCTGCAGCAACCTCACTCCGGTAGATGGTGTTTGGGTACCGGGTCGGGAGATAAATCGCTGCAGCAACCTCACTCCGGTAGATGATGTTTGGGTACTGGGTCGGGAGATAAATCGCTGCAGCAACCTCACTCCGGTAGATGGTGTTTGGGTACCGGGTCGGGAGATAAATCGCTGCAGCAACCTCACTCCGGTAGATGGTGTTTGGGTACCGGGTCGGGAGATAAATCGCTGCAGCAACCTCACTCCGGTAGATGGGTACCGGGTCGGGAGATAAATCGCTGCAGCAACCTCACTCCGGTAGATGGGTACCGGGTCGGGAGATAAATCGCTGCTAGCAACCTCACTCCGGTAGATGGTGTTTGGGTACCGCTTCGGGAGAGAAGTCGCTGCAGCAACCTCACTCCTGTAACTAGCAACTGTGTAACCACTAGCTAGGTCTGCTATTCACGTGAACCAAGAAATGTGGCATTACTAGCCAAGGATAAAATATATTGTAACTAGTAACTTTGCCGCCCCTGGCCAGGTCTGTCGCCAAACAGAACCAAACTCTGTGGGACTGATTACACAGAATGCATCATCTTCTATCTTTATAGCGATATGGCCTCAGGTGTTAATATGAAGCTAGCGCTGTCTATACGTGAAAATCACTACTAACATTTAATATTTTAAAATATTACAGGAATGTTCTCAGTAGCGGAACAACCACTTTAGCCTAGTAATGAGCAAACGTTCTTGTCGGCTGAGATGTCGTGGATTCACATGCCATTAGTCTTGGATTTCAATTCGTAACAACATGGTTCCAAAATCGACATGACCTCATAAACTTTGTGGCTTTCCATATCACCCATCGAGTTGCCTTTGGTCAAGAAAATACGGGTCTTGCAATATATCACGCATGTACCAGCATGACATTGCAACGAATAATGTTATCTCTAGTGATGTAGTTTTCAAGGGTGACCACGGTGCGCAGGCTAGGACCATCGAACCTGCACTTTCTCACCTGTCGGGTAATTGTCGGCAGCACTAAGAAGCAGAGGACGTGACGTGCATTCGCAGCCGCTGTTTTAACTTACTGTCAAGCCTGTGGGTACAAATTGCGGACTCTTCAGTCGAAATCAAAACAGCGAGACAATCTGGTTAATGTTAACATCAATCCCAGTTGTGTTTGAGAAAGGTCGACCTGTCCGAACACACAACACAGGAAGTGCAAAATAAACATAGCTAGTTGTCCTACAAAATCTTCAGTGTTGTATGGCCAAGTGATTCTTTATACACTTCTCCATTAAATTGTGTTGTGATTATTGATTTATATATCTTCACATGGTTGTATGTTTGTTTGCTGCTTCAGTGTTTCCCCTTCAATTCATCGCTAGTCTGGCCACCGTCTAACTTCCAAATATCTTATAATAAGCAGAGATCTGTTGAGCCGTTGCAGCTTTTATTGTGAATGTGATGGGTCTCTGCTCGTTCTTCTTGTCGAAAATCTCAACAAGTGTAAACGAGTCAGAGCACAACGCGGTAGAACCAAAGAGGGAAGGATGTTCTCGAAGAATGTATGTTGTAATATTCTAAGCCATTAATCTGTATTTATTAAATAACTTAAGGGCCTTTTTCACATGTCTTGGGGGGGGGGGGGGGGAGCAATAAGCATATTATGTTAGCCCTATATTTGTATATACCAATATTGTGGGGATAGGGAAGCAATAACCATATTATGCTAGCCCTATATTTGTATAAATCAATAATGTGGGGAGATGGGAGCAATAACCATATTATGCCAGCCCTATATTTGTATAAACCAATATTGTGGGGAGAAGGGAGCAATAACCATATTATGCTAGCCCTATATTTGTATAGACCAATCTTGTGGGGAGGGGGAGCAATAACCATATTATGCTAGCACTATATTTGTATAAACCAATCTTATGGGGAGAGGGAAGCAATAACCATATTATGCTAGCCCTATATTTGTATAAACCAATCTTATGGGGAGAGGGAAGAATAACCATATTATGCTAGCCCTATATTTGTATAGACCAATCTTGCGGGGAGGGGGAGCAATAACCATATTATGCTAGCCCTATATTTGTATAGACCAATATTGTGGGGAGAGGGAAGCAATAACCATATTATGCTAGCACTATATTTGTATAAACCAATCTTATGGGGAGAGGGAAGCAATAACCATATTATGCTAGCCCTATATTTGTATAAACCAATCTTATGGGGAGAGGGAAGAATAACCATATTATGCTAGCCCTATATTTGTATAGACCAATCTTGTGGGGAGGGGGAGCAATAACCATATTATGCTAGCCCTATATTTGTATAGACCAATCTTGTGGGGAGGGGGAGCAATAACCATATTATGCTAGCCCTATATTTGTATAGACCAATATTGTGGGTAGGGGAGCAATAACCATATTATGCTAGCCCTATATTTGTATAGACCAATCTTGTGGGGAGAGGGAAGCAATAACCATATTATGCTAGCCCTAAGGGACGCAGAGGTGTTTCCAAGGCACCAGGGCCGGGTTATATACTGGCCAAGACCTATTGACGCGTCCTCGTCGAGCGTCCCGGGCAACAGGTCCCTTCGGGGTCCTGGCTAAAGTCAGTAGGATCGCCGATTCCTCCGAAGTCGGAGAGTGTCTGCCTGTACGGCGAGGAACCACCAGTCTGCACACCAATAAGCCAGACATGGGACAACGGATACTCACGCAAACCTCAGGTCCTTGTATGACATCACACTGATGTTGGACAACAGGATGCCTTCATCCGACATACAGGACTTCGCGTTGGAGCTCAAGCCAACGAACACAAGCAAGCTAGCCCTATATTTGTATAGAACAATCTACACTCGAGGAGTGATGTGGTCAATATCATGTCGGAAGCTTCTACTTCCCAAGGCAGATAGCCCGTGCAGTAAAACTCTTATACAAGTGCCGTCTGTGGTGTACCACTTAAATCCAATTCAAGGTTAGTATGTCCAATGTATGACCTGGTTATTATCTCATTCCAAACCGAACCAGTCACCACAAGTTAAACATTGAACACGATCAAAACGATTTCACTTGTTTAACTTATTATCCACCCACCAACTCATCATACGTTCATTATTTTAACTACTCGAATTCACAGACAGACAGACACACACACACACACACACACACACGCACACGCACACACCACACACACACACACACACCATGCATTAAAGAGACATCATGAAGGAAGCAGCAGCACTCCTGAAGCTAATCCATCACTTTCAGCGGACCAGCGATCTGCGTGGATGTGTCAGTCTACTTTCCATTATTGTTCAGGGACCGTATATACATAAGGATGTCTATCTACCATCCATCATTTTCCAGGTGACAGAGATGATGTACATGTTGATGCCTATCTGCTCGACAACTTCTATGAGACAATGTGATCTTTTATTCTGAATTGTGTGGGGCAATGTGACTCATACACTGACACCCCGTGGGAGGCGATGTGACTCATACACTGACACCCCGTGTAAGACAATGTGACTCATACACTGACACCCCGTGTAAGACAATATAACTCATACGCTGACACCCCGTGGGAAGCGATGTGACTCATACACTGACACCCCGTGTAAGACAATGTGACTCATACACTGATACCCCGTGTAAGACAATGTGACTCATACACTGACACCCCGTGTAAGACAATGTGACTCATACACTGACACCCCGTGTAAGACAATGTGACTCATACACTGACAACCTATGTAAGACAATATAACTCATACACTGACAACCTATGTAAGACAATGTGACTCATACACTGACACCCCGTGTAAGACAATATAACTCATACACTGACACCCCGTGTAAGACAATGTGACTCATACACTGACACCCCGTGTAAGACAATGTGACTCATACACTGACACCCCGTGTAAGACAATGTGACTCATACACTGACAACCTATGTAAGACAATATAACTCATACACTGACACCCCGTGTAAGACAATGTGACTCATACATTGACAACCCGAGTAAGACAATGTGACTCATACACTGACAACCCGTGTAAGACAATGTGACTCATACACTGACAACCTATGTAAGACAATATAACTCATACACTGACAACCCGTGTAAGACAATGTGACTCATACACTGACACCCCGTGTAAGACAAGTGACTCATACACTGACAACCTATGTAGACAATATAACTCATACACTGACAACCCGTGTAAGACAATGTGACTCATACACTGACACCCCGTGTAAGACAATGTGACTCATACACTGACACCCCGTGTAAGACAATATAACTCATACGCTGACACCCCGTGTAAGACAATGTGACTCATACACTGACACCCCGGTAAGACAATGTGATCATACACTGACACCCCGTGTAAGACAAGTGACTCATACACTGACACCCCGTGTAAGACAATATAACTCATACACTGCCACCCCGTGTAAGACAATATAACTCATACACTGACACCCCGTGTAAGACAATATAACTCATACACTGACACCCCGTGTAAGACAATGTGACTCATACACTGACACCCCGTGTAAGACAATGTGACTCAAACACTGACACCCCGTGTAAGACAATGTGACTCATACACTGACAACCTATGTAAGACAATATAACTCATACACTGACAACCCGAGTAAGACAATGTGACTCATACACTGACAACCCGTGTAAGACAATGTGACTCATACACTGACAACCCGTGTAAGACAATGTGACTCATACACTGACACCCCGTGTAAGACAATGTGACTCATACACTGACAACCCGTGTAAGACAATGTGACTCATACACTGACAACATATGTAAGACAATGTGATTCATACACTGACAACCCGTGTAAGACAATGTGACTCATACACTGACAACCTATGTAAGACAATGTGACTCATACACTGACAACCTATGTAAGACAATGTGACTCATACAAAGACAACCCGTGTAAGACAATGTGACTCATACACTGACAACCCGTGTAAGACAATGTGACTCATACACTGACAACCCGTGTAAGACAATGTGACTCATACACTGACAACATATGTAAGACAATGTGACTCATACACTGACAACCCGAGTAAGACAATGCGACTCATACAAAGACAACCTATGTAAGACAATGTGACTCATACACTGACAACCCGTGTAAGACAATGTGACTCATACACTGACAACCCGTGTAAGACAATGTGACTCATACACTGACAACATATGTAAGACAATGTGACTCATACACTGACAACCCGTGTAAGACAATGTGACTCATACACTGACAACATATGTAAGACAATGTGACTCATACACTGACAACCCGAATAAGACAATGTGACTCATGCAAAGATAACCTATGTAAGACAATGTGACTCATACACAGACAACCTGTGTGAGACAGTGTGACTTCGTGTCTAGACGACCTGTGTGGCCCCTTGTCATAAGAACCTCTGAGTGTGTCGTAAGCTAACAATCTCTGCGAGGCAATGCAATCTGTGAATGTAGAATAGTGTGTATTTGTAGTCTATAGAATTTCATAGATAAACAAATGCCACATTATTGTAAAGGCATAGGTAACGTTAAAAGTTACAGATTCTTTCAGACATCGCAATCAACCCCAGTATTTTTGCTGTAATTTATTAGGCAAGTTTACCTTAAGTAGTTTGCCATTGCGTTCTGAACGACAACACTTATACCAAAGTCAACATTCAACACCAGGAGGTCTGCTCCAAATTATGTTGCTAATGAATCTGAAAGCGGTTTGTGGGATTACAAATGGTGTTCTCTACCCCTTCTCTACAGAAGGTGAATACATGATTATACTGATGACATAATGATAATAACAACGCTGATCATATGCTAATGATCACGACGTCGAAAAAAGAAGATGAATAGCAGAGTTGAAAAAAGCAGCAGACAGAAGAAGAAGGAAGGACGAGAACACAATGTCAGAAGTATTAATACAGAAGAGGAAGGAAGAGCGAGAACATTATGTCAGAAGTATCAATCAATACCAACATAAAGTTCAGTAGCTGCTGAAACCACTTATAAGAGAAACAATGAAGGGTAGATAGTCGGGCAAAGAATGAAACGACAAGTATGAAAGCTTGATTTTACGCTCTTACAGAATAATTGTATTATAAAAGTAATTTATGAATACACCTTTCCATCCATCAATCGTCATGTGCCATGCTGATATGCGTGGGCGGTATTGTTCTGCCATCTCACTCGATCACCAGAGTCGTGGATCAAATCCGTGTTCCTGTCTCGACCATGCCACGTGGCCAAGCCATCCAGGTATTTACTTCTCGGTCTTCCCCTTGGTCTCTTCCCTTCGATCTTGCCAGTTGTCACCAAGTTCTCCAAGTCATTTCTTCTCATAACATGCCCAAAAATCTTTGACTGTCTACGTCTAATGTCTCTAATCAGTTTACTATCTTCATTTGTTTCTTGAAGGACTTGTTCATTGATTTTTCTTTCTGTCCATGGTATTCTTTGCATTTTTCCCAGAAACCACATTTCCACAGCCATCAGCTGTTTTTCAGCTTGTCTGCTTATTGTCCACGCTTCCCATCAATACAAAAGTACAGGTTCTATGTAGCATTTCAACACGCTTTTTCTCGTTTCAATTGATATCTTTTTATTAGTCAGTATGTTTTTCATCTTGCAAAAGGTTACCTTCGCAATGGCAGTTCTTGTTCTAATCTCTTCAAGACATCTCCCATCAGATGTTATGGCTGTGCCGAGATAACTGTATCGATTCACTTGCTTAAGAATATGCCAATTTAATCGTATATCACATTGTGGTATTACCTTCTTCCCAGTGACGACCATAATCTGTGTCTTCTTAATATCCATTTCTAGCCCTAGTTGTTCACTGTGTGCAACAACCGCATCTACTAAATTTTGCAGGTCCACCTTTCAAGCTCTTCAAATTTCCCCCTAAATGACATCTCCAAACTACATGTTCCACTAAACGATACATAGCGTTTGTTGAATGGGGCAAATCGATGCTAGTACTGGCGGGTGCGAATGCATTACTTGATTTGCGGAAGCCCAGTTCTGAATAATGGAGCAGGCAAGGTTGGTATCACGGAATAGCCGATTTCTCCTAACGAAGTAGCCTGCTGGGGGAAAACAGTGTTCTCTGTTCTGACTGGCTAAATATTTTACACACGACGACTGAGTAAGATGAAAGGGCAAAGGTAAATCACGTGGTGATAATTGGGTCGGAGTGTGAAGTGATAGGACGTCCAGTATAGAATGTCATATCAAGGGTGACAAACTGGGGATAGTTGGAGAATATTAACAAGGCGTTGTGTAGAACATTATTTTTATGGGGTATGCAGCTCCTTTTACTCTCTACTTCACACTTATTATCTGTCTCTCGCTCTCGCTTTCTCTCTCTCTCTCTCTCTCTCTCTCTCTCTCTCTCTCTCTCTCTCTCTCTCTCTCTCTCTCTCTCTCTCTCTCTCTCTCTCTCTCTCACACACACACACACACTCCCTCTTTCGCTCTGCGTACACCACTGAAGCATTTTCTGTATCTTCAGATATTTATTCTGGTTTGAGCATAGTTGGCCAAACATGGCTCACAAAACTTCTTGTCGTCTGATATTGTATGAAGTTTATGGTTTTTTTCCTCATATCCTTTTACAGGACATTACAGCCAACACCGGCATTTTTCAGCTGCTGTTGATGTCTTTGCAAGTTTTACTTTCAGTAGTTTGCCATTGCTTTCTGAACGACCGGCTTTCATACCCCCGTAAGTAACGAGCGTGACGCTATCCGCTGCCGAATCTCGCGCATGTGTGTTTCGTACGAGAGTATGCGGGATTGCGAACAACGTCCTTAACGCCCTTGCAAGGGAGACCGGCAAGTTAGTGTTAAAACACACAAATTAACAAGTCCCGTGCAGTAAGCCGCTGTGCGGACGTAAGGTGTTCATACCATCACATCTCATCGTCCTGAGTGCACGGAGGAATAGGTGGCTGGTCTCAAGTAGCGGAATCATATTAGCTAAGCTGGAACCCACGCCCAACGGCGCTCATGCCATAGCCAGCGTAATATCATAGCCAATACACCAACTCCCCCGCTATGACGCTGATGTTGCTTACACTATTGTTATCCATCTCCTTATGTTTTTCACATATGTCTTTCTCACCTCTCTTACCTAGTATGTTTACGCATAAAGTCAATTTCTCTCTCCCATTTCTTATGGAGCTAGGTCTTCTAATGAAGAGAGAGAATATGCTGGACAAAATGGGTTAAAATAATATCAGTAGGACAAGTGACGTTAAACTAACAATTTTGATATAGTGAGTTAATGTAGCAGCTGTCTGAGATAGAATTCAATCAGAAAGATATATCATTGTTGGAGTCCTATGAATTGCTCGGCGTAGGATGTGCTAAGAAAGTAGTGAATTGTTGTTGCTACTGCCCGTTCACTACACAATCCAAGAAGATTAATTCTTAAGTAAGCGGATTTGTCTATTAACACAGTGTCGTTAGCAGAATGTGGCTATTAGTCCAGGGCTCACGTGGCAGGATTTGGCTAATAATCCTGTACTCATCTTTGCTCTTAGAGCGGCGCCTGCAGGGAGACGGAGGTCATACTATAGGGCCAGGGAGAACTAGGGGGTTTTTCATCTCGCTTACAATTTCTCATTTCGCCAGCAAATTGCAACGATCCCTCCATTTCAGCGAAAAGGTCTCCAAAACGATAACACACAATCGGTCAGTAGGCAAGAGTTTGCATTGAAAGAATTAGACGAATTACCCCAAACAGCAGTCCCCTATCTTTGTTTATGCTGTTTGCGTAATCAGACGCACCTACACGATGTTATAGCGTAATTACATAATTCGATGCTAATGTTCCTTGTGTTCGAAATATAACGTTGTAAAACACCCTAGTGAAAGATGATTACGTATACAAAAGTAAAGGACTTTTTCTTATGCCAAAAGAAAAATTGGATATTTGGCACATATTTGTATAAACCAAACGGCACTTGATGGCTAATTTGATCAGTGTCACGCCAGCTAGCTGTACTTCGCAGAAACTGTACAGAACACCTTTTCGGCGAGGTCGATATGTGAACCCAGCCCAATTGTACAACCTCCCCCCCCCCCCCCAACACCCCTTTTCCAGAAGGATTCGAGCGTAAGACCATCTGGCGCTACATTAACCATCATGGCTACATTAATTTACTCTGAATAATTCTTTATATTGTATTGCCTCATTGTTTAGGTGGGACATAAAGCGTCTTTGTGCTTAAATGTTTGACTAAGATGGGTTTTAAAGTCAGGTATAATTTGATGAAATTCATTTCATTTTTGTCCCATTGCCCGTATATACGAATGTGGCTTTTAACCCAGTAACAATGCAGAAAACTGGCATTTAGCCGAATGCCCATGCAGCAAAATTTGACCGTTAGTCCAGTACTCAAGTAACAGAATATAGCTATTCGTCCAGTGCCCGTGAAGTAGAGGTTGACATTTAGCTCAGCACTTTAAAATTGGTCTAGTACGTTACCATCAAACCAGCACCAGGTTGATTTTCAAGCCATGTTACGTTCAATAGTTTGTCATTGCTTTATGAACGAGAAGTCAACGTTGCAGTTCGACTGACCGGTGTAGGCAATGGGGAAAAAACGTACCCTGCCGTCAGGGCACCAGAAGTTTAAGTCAATCTCATTAAGCTCATTGGCCACAGAGACTATGTGACATGGCTACTGGTTTACAAACTAGGTCTCACATTGCATTTGAATTATGGAATCACACGACTGCACGAGTAGAAATAGTCCAAAGGATTTGGAGCTGGTCAAATTAACGCAGTGGAACCGGTGCTTCACAATACCACGCATCATCAAGTGCCATCCATCTCTGCATTGAGTGTCGTTATTCGTAGTAAGCCATAACCAGTTTTTTTCATGTCTTAACTGTTCGCTCATCTATCTCTTGATGCTTTCCATCAACCGTTGCAGCATGCACATCGTTTAACAAGGATAGCTCGTAAATAAATTCACATATATAGTCTAGGGCTGATAGAAGCAGAAGAAAGAGGTTAAGACTAGAATATACACTAGACAACATAAACATTGACAGCGATAGTTAACCCACTGGGATTGGAATTTGACATCTCCAAATGACGACAGCGCCGTGCTACAGTCAAATCTGGAATTTCAATTCTGGCTTTCAATGTTTATGTTGTCTACTGTGTCCTCTAGTCTCTACATCTTTCTTCTACTTCTGTGAGCGCCAAACAATACATGTGAATTTATTTATGAACTGTGTTTGTGTCCTCAAAAAGTTCCCCAAGTTATATGTATGTGTGTTACTTTAGAGGGGAATTCTGTCTCTTAATATGGCCGCATTGTTTTAATTCTACACACACACACACACACATACACACACACACACACACACACACACACACACACATATATATATATATATATATATATATATATATATATATATATATATATATATATATATATATATATATATCCAAAGAAGTTTACATACACCGCACACATTAACCTGACAGACGCACTTACATAAACATTGTAAAGAACACGTGAGCAGGAACTACGGACACGGGTAGAGGAACTAACCATGTTTGCTAACTCTGGATAAACACTACGCTCTAGCCATCCATCTAGGGAATCTGTCAGGGAGATGAGCCAGCGTGAGCAAATAGTCATATCAAAATATGATTCAGTTTTCTCTGCAAGTAGTTGCGCAGTTTGGGACTTCCATTTGCAGACGAATTATATGTGGGAGAAAGCGAGACAGAAACACAATAACACACACACACACACACACACACACACACACACACACACACACAAAGAGAGGGAGAAAGAGACAGTGAGAGAGAGAGAGAGAGAGAGAGAGAGAGAGAGAGAGAGAGAGAGAGAGACTAACAGACTAACATAGTATGTCAGAATATACGAATGTAGACCTATAGAAAGAGAGCCTGTTGTAGATTCATTTATATATATATATATATATATATATATTATATATATAATATATATATATATATATATATATATATATATATATAATGTGTAGACCAGTCAAAAGAAATCGATGAAGACCCACGGGTATTTGAGGCAGAGAAGCAGACAAATAATATGTGGAGTACACGGACCGAGCTGCATTTGATAGCAAAAGATAGTACGGCTTTGGGGATTGGGTTGAGAGCCTGTGCCTCAATAGGATAAGGGCGAAAGAAAGCGAATGCACCCATTAAGGAATGAAAGAGTTAGCGAACTTTGATTTTGAAAGGGTTAAAAATTACTCATGCAGACAATATCAGAGAAGACAATAACATATGGAGACATTTTCTGGTCCTGTTGTTTTGAAAACAAACTAAAATCTCTTCCCATTATTCACTGCAACTCAAAGAATATCTAGCAAATGTCAGGCATTCAAGGCGAAACGTGCAATCCATAACTGCGGAATGGCCAAAATAAATGCATCATGCCGCTTAGTTGATGTCTTCCCTATATCATACTCCACAGCTGATGATAAAGATGGTGTTGGGTGTGACGCACCTACTTCAATAACAGAAGAGGACGAAATTGAAGATTTTTACAACACACTGCAAGATACACATTAACTAAGATTGGTCATAATGATATAGCAATAATAATGGGAGATTTTAATGCAAAAGTAGGTACAGGAAGAGCTGAAAATGAGAGGCACGTTTTAGGAAAATTTGGATTGGGGAATTGATGCAGGTGACAAATTAATTGAAATTTGCACAGAAAATGAGTTAACGATAGCCAACACACTTTTTAAACAACACCTAAGAAGACTCTTCACATGGAAGTCCCCGGAAATTATTACCAAAAATCAGATAGATTATATTTTTATACAAAGAAGATGGAGGTCAAGCATAACATCTGAAAACACCCTACGAAGTGCAAACTGTAATGCAGATCACATCAGTTATTAGAAGCAGATCTGAAATTAAACCTCAAAAAGCTTATCCGAGGACCACAGCCACTTCGTTTTGATCTCACAAAAATACCAGATGCATACACTGTAGAAGTTAAGAGTCGCTTTGGGCTCTTGGTGTCTATACAAGAGGAAATGACACCTGATGAACTGGCAGTACAAGCTAGAGATATCTTGATAACTGCAGCCAAAGATTTAATTCCGACCAAGAAAAGGCAACTTAAACCATGGATTACATCAGACACGTTAGAATTAATAAAACAACGAAGGGAACTGAAACAGAAAGGAGGTGAATCCGATAACAGCAGGATGAAGTATAAATCTTTAACTCGAGAAATAAGAAAGAACACACAAAGGACAAAAATCAATATATACAAGATTGCTGTACCAGACTAGAGCAATATCATAAGATTGGAAGAGTTTACTAAATGTTCAAAGAAATGAAGTTATTGACAAGAAATGTTCAACCTCAATTGAATGTTATCTGTGACAAGATGGGAAATACCTTAACAGAATCTAGACAAATTCTAGAAAGATGGCAGGAGTACTGCAGGGAATGTATGATATGAGTGATGGTGAGGATATGAATGAGATAAATGAGTCCAATGACAGCAGAGACAGAACCTGAACCCTCATTAGATGACACTGAATGGGCAATAAAGAACCTGAAGAATGGTAAATCATCTGGATGTGATGAGATACCAGCTGAACTAATTAAAGTGGGAGGAGAAGAAAGCATACAAATCTATCATGCATTATGTAAAAAGATATGGAAATATTGTATATTGCCAAAAGATTGGAAGAGAGCTATCTTCATTCCAATACCAAAAAACGGCAACCTGAAATTATGCACCAACTATAGAACTGTTGCCCTGATCAGTCATGCAAGTAAAATTCTACTAAAAATCATAATGGAAGACTTCGTAAGAAAATGGAAGAAGAAATTAACGTGGTTCAAGCTGGATTTAGACAAGGAAGAGGAACAAGAGATCACATTCTCAATATGCGTTTAATAATAGAGAAGTGCAGAGAATTTAATGTAAACCTATTCTCATGTTTTGTGGATTATTCAAAGGCATTTGACTGTGTACAACATCAGAAACTTTGGGAAATCATGAGGAATATGGGCTTTCCACACATGTAATACAACTCATAAGAATGCTCTATCTAGACCAACAAGCAGCGGTTAGAATAGATGGTGAGACATCAGATTGGTTTGACATCAAGCAAGGAGTCCGTCAGGGATGTGTGCTGTCCCCCTATTTGTTTAACCTGTACGCCGAAAATATAATGAGAAATGTAAGAGATGATATAAACAGGGAGCTATATGATGCCCTAAATATCGGTGGTCATGACATACCAGAGATTCGGTATGCTGATGATACAGTATTGCTATCCACAACACAGACTGGTATAGAAAACCTAATAGCCTCAACCCAATTGAATAGTGAAAATCACAACTTATATCTTAACATAGCAAAAACAAAGATAATGCATACAGATAAAACTACTATGGAGAAAGAAATATATGTTAATGAGGAAAAATTGGAGGTGGTGGAAAATTTTGAATATCTTGGGTCATTGATTACCAACAACGGTGACACAATGAAAGAAATTAAACGACGACTATCAATTGCTCTTCAAAGACTAAAACAACTGAATAAATTATGGAATGGGACAGACAGAACTACAAAAATTAGATTTTTAAGAGCATGCATCTTTCCCATTGCAACATACGCCTGTGAGACCTGGACACTTACTAAACAAGCTGAACAGCGCATAAATGCCTTTGAATATAAATGTTATAGACGAGTTCTAAGAATATCTTGGGTAAAGAAAAGAACTAATGCATCAATACTTCAAGAGCTTAATAGTAAAGAAGGTTGGCAATTAAAGACGATAAAACAAAGAAAATTAAAATATTTTGGTCACTTGAAACGTCACGAAAGTTTGGAGAGAACAATAATGGAGGGGTATATGCCTGGGAAGAGAGGAAGAGGAAGGCCAAAGAGAAGATGGGTGCAGGATGTGGCGGATGATCTCCAGATGGGTGTATCGGACGCGGGACATCTTGCTTATGATCGAGAGGTTTTCCGAAAGGTTGTTATGGGAGCGAGGTTCTGCAAAGACATGCTACTGAATGAAAGAATGGGTTTGACGCCGATGTTCTTAATGAGGATATCTGTGTTATTAGTAGTGACTTCGGTTATAAACTGAAGAGGGTGACGACATGCGAAGAGGATGATCTTTCTTAATGCATATATTCTCCTCTCTGTCTCTGTCTCTGTCTCTGTCTCTGTCTCTGTCTCTCTCTCTCTCTCTCTCTCTCTCTCTCTCTCTCTCTCTCTCTCTCTCCATCTCTCTCTCTCTCTTTTTCTGTGTGAGTGTGTGCGCGTGTGTGTATCAATTCGTGAATACTTACACACAGAAGGTGTATGGTTAGTTGCATGTCTTATACAGATCTTTGCAAACAGCCACATCATTAGTTGCTGTTCGCGATTTACTATTCAATTTTAATTCAGTAGTGTACCATTGTTTTATGAACGGTCGTCGACGCCTCATACAATCTAAAACAACGCAAAGCGGTGTGCTTCCAAACAGCCCGCACCTGATTCCGAATGTCCGAATCCTCGACTCATTATGTCCAGAAATTTTGAAACGCAATTTCATTTTCCTCTAAGCGCCGGTCTTATATATGTATATACAACGTGGCAGCGGGGTTTAATACGCCTGAGCGTTACATCGGGGTACGGTTCATTCCATACATCGGTCAGATGGGCTTCAATTTTGACTTCTCGTTCAGAAATCAACGGTAAACTACTGAACGTAAGGTTACCTAGCAAATCGAACTGTGGCTGGGGTTTATTGTAACGTCCTGCAAAGGAAAGGATAAACACCATTATATATATATATATATATATATATATATATATATATATATATATATATATATATATATATATATATATATATATATATGAAATAGTGTACTAGTGTATCCATACGCGGGGCTATAATTTATGTGAACCACGATAACACCAAGCTGGCTCGTCTGTGGAAAGTTTAGGACGTTCGCTGGCAATATCAGGAACACTATCGGAGTAGGGTGCTAGGTCAGCTATCGTCGTTCGGTACGGGAGATACAGACTGAACGCCTAATTCTCTGTGTATTACGGCCTACTTATTTGCGATAGTCGTAACACTTCACCTAGTCACAGAAAATGGTGTTATCTGCATCACCGTTGAAAGATAATGAAGATGATGGCTCACAATAAACCAGGGAACACAGTTTGTCTACATTTCGTGAACTTGAATACTTTTCAGATCCCGAGCTGTGGTTTGTCCGTTTTTTGTTTGTTTTTTTTTTGGAGGGGGGGGGGGGGGGGGGGGGGGGGGGTTTCGTCTATAAAGGTTTCAATCGAAGCTTTCACCTGTATGTTTTCGCGCGCGCGTGTGTGTGTGTGTGTGTGTTTGTTTGTTTGTGTGTGTGCGCGCGCGCGCGTTCCTTTCTTGAAGATTCCTGATATTCCATGTTTTTATTCCTTAACCGGAAGCAGCAGGGAAACGATTTAATAGAAGCCAGTCCACCTCTGCCGGTCTCTCTGGTCGAGGAGTTACACCACTTTCTCCGTAATCCCTTTTATCACGCAGAGTCTCGTAGCGGGCTAGAACTGGAGGCGGTTCTATCCCCGCTGGTGACTTGCGGTATAACTGAGCCGGCCGCTCAGAAAGCAATGGTAAACTACTGAGCGTAATCTTGCCAAGAAATCAACAGACAGCTGAAAGATGCTGCTGTTGACAGCGATGTCCTGTAAAGGATATGCGAATTTTTTTTTAAAAAGTCTACCTCTGGAGAAAATATTGTTGTTGGTGGCTAGCGGAAGTGACCTTGTGTTACTCCGGACACGTACATAAGCCGTCCGTCTCCCTCGGCAGTTTACGCTATGCAAGGTTGCTGTCTGTTGGCACTTTGCTGGAAGATACAATGTTGTCGTAAAAGTGCACTTCTTCCAGAATGGATGTTATGCTTGTTTAGGCTGTAAGAGAGAATAATATCAGATAAACACAGATGGGAGTCGAACCATCGCGGTGGCTAGAGGCTTGCCTGCAGGCACGGTCATCTTAAGGTGGGGGTGCATTCTAAAAATTGACCTGGACTCCCAGGTCGATCCAGCCTAAGGCGAAAACCAGGAAATGTCTTGGGACATAAAGGCGGCCTTCGTAATATTGACCACATGAGCAAGCAAGTGTCTGTCGGTCTATGAAAGTATGGACCTAGCAACATATGCCCAAGACTTCTTGATTCATGTAAAAGGGCCCTGTATGTACATACACGCGACGGTGACAAGAGCAGTTTCATAATTACCCGTCATGCTGAGTCAAGAGTTCGAAATCAACTGCGGGCGATGTGGAAGCAGACAGCTTTATGTTGATTTCGATGGTATGAGGCGTCAGCAGTTCAGCAAGCAGCGGGAAACTACTGACAAAACATTGCCGAGTAAATCACAAGCAGTGAAGCAATGCTGGGGGTTGATTGCAATGCCCTGTAAAGACATGCCATGACAACTAACTACGTGTTATTGTAATCGCCGTGTATCAATTTCGTGGATACGAGTAACTTGTATAACTATGGAGTCGCATTGCTTAACACTAAACATAGATAATGCAATGGTGTATTCAGCGGAAATAGCATATACATGTTGACAACACTTGGACATGTCAGCCTGTTCTGCTGTAGCATTAGTTTTTCTTTTGCATATGTCCAAGTCGATGGCTTTGTTATTCAATGTCAGTTGTTTAAATTGATTTTTTGCTAAACTTTTAAGACTTATCATTAAAAGCCTTAAGTCTGTACTTGCCATGTCAAAATTGCGTCTTGATGTCGTAATCATAATCACGAGAACAGAAATGCAGATTTAACTGGAACATCTGTATAGTGAAGGAACAAAAGTGGAATGACGAAACTGTAATGCCTCGCTCACCGTTGCGTATGAATGCATAAGCTACAATAGTCAAGATCTTCGTAGCCAGAATATAATGATGATGAAAGGATTCTGGCTACATTTAGAAAACAATATTGCCGATGTCAACATGTGACTCGAGCATTTCTACAATATCACTTTTATCTATTTCCTGTTTTAGTTTATTGCCGACCTCTAAAAGTATCGGGAATTCTGTACATACCATCATTGTTCCACAACTCGAGGAAGGGAAAATCCCAACTGCTTCTCCACGTAGAAGAGAAAGGAAAACACGCCACGGTTTGGCTAACTCAACTTTGGGGACCGATTAGCTGCAGGGATACATAAACAGCTCTGAAGCTGAGCAGTGCAGGGCAGTCACTTGTTCTGACAGTCGAAAATTTATGTCACAGGACCTGGTATACCTCCGTGTGGATATGGAGGATAAGGGGAAACTATCACACTATTTTTTTTCCAAAATGTCATGGAATTCAGCAGATCAGAATCAGAGAACGACTTTAATGGCTGTCTCGGGTCGTCCTCGTACTTTCATGAGCCACAGATGACATCAGACAGTCATCAAGCTATTGATGTTATAATTAAAATGAATAAGTTTAAAATAGGAACGTGGAATGTCAGGAAATTATGCTGGGTAGATTGAGACGGCGGCAGGGAGGAATATCATCAGCAGAGTTGATCCAGAAGATAAATGACTGAGATCTGTGGGGAAATTGAGCACCTACGTGAGTGGGTATGACATATGATGATGATGATGATGATGATGATGATGATGATGATGATGATGATGATGATGATGATGATGATGATGATGATGATGATTACTGAAAGCACCTACGGCCGGTATAGCTTCTGCGATGTCGTCGCCCGCAACGTTAGTGAATCGTGATGTTTGTTTTATTCGCTGACGTAGTGTGTGTGTGTGTGTGTGGGGGGGGGGGGTGTGGAGGGTGGGGGTGGATGGGGGGGGTGGGGGGGGGGGTATGATGGTAATATGCATGTTCAGATAAAAAGAATTCACGCTCAGACAAGTTCACTGTCCATGTTTTGAAGTACCTTAAACTATGTTGTTTATTTGAGTTGTAGATCCCAGGTGAAAGCCCCAGCTGGTAATATCCAATGATCGATTACTTTTTGTCAACGCACCAGCAGACATCCCTATTATTAAAATTATGAGCCGATGGTTCTTAAACTCCAAAAATCAATTGCAATATTTCATCGAACCAACAGACCCCCATGTTGCTGAAAATACAAGCGAGTGATTCCTGAACGCTAAGAATTAGTTACTATATTTCATCGCGCCAACAGACTTCGCT
Organism: Cepaea nemoralis; assembly: GCA_014155875.1. Taxonomy (NCBI): domain Eukaryota; kingdom Metazoa; phylum Mollusca; class Gastropoda; order Stylommatophora; family Helicidae; genus Cepaea; species Cepaea nemoralis. The sequence continues at coordinate 28,943 of JACEFZ010001261.1, forward strand.
ATATTCAAATATATGAGCCAGAGATTCTCAAACTTCATAGAAGTATTTCACCGCAACAACAGACCTCTATGTTACTGAATATATTAGCCAATCATTCCTAAGCTCTGACATAAGTGAATGTACACGAAGACATATTTCGCAAAAGCCTCACCATCTCTTGCCATTTCCCGCGCCTCATGAACCCTCACCTCTACAATTTTTCAGTGCCCTATGTCAATATTCGTGATGGTAACTCTTGCGTCTTGTTCCAGGAACCACGTCTTACATCACAACGCCTTACATCAAAACGCCTTACAATCACCACGCCTTACATTACCACGCCTTCCACCACCACGCAATACATCCCCACGCCTTACATCACCACGCCTTACATCATCACGCCTTACATCACCACACCTTACATTACCACGCCTTCCATCATCACGAGTTACATCATCAAGCCTTACATCACCACGCCTTACATTGCCAGGCCTTACATTACCACGCCTTCCATCACTACGCAATACATCACCACGCCTTACATCACCACGCCTTACATTACCACGCCTTACATTACTACGCAATACATCACCACGCCTTACATTACCACGCCTTCCATCACTACGTAATACATCACCACGCCTTACATCCCCACACCTTACATCACCACGCCTTACATAACCAAGCCTTACATCATCCCGCCTTACATCACCACGCCTTACATCACCACGCCTTCCATCACCACGCCTTACATCATAACGCCTTACATCACAACGCCTTACATCACCAAACCTGACATCACCACACCTTACATCAACACGCCTTTCATCACCACGGCTTGCATGACTACACCTTACTGAACACATCTTACACGACCACACCTTACATGATCACACCTTACATCACCACACCTTAGATCTATGTGATATACTTTATTTTCACAAACGTAACATGCTGTAGATATTTCCCGTCGACAATTAAAGCCTGAACACCTCAACAGGATTGTTTGTTCCACAATTGTACGATCCAAGATTTAATATACCCATTGGCAATGAAAAACGTGAACCGGAAAAGGCACAGTATAAATAGCAGCACGCAAAGCGTCATGGCCTGTTTGTTCATCAGCCAGCATGAGACATAATACCTGTCAGATTCTCACCCATAAGTTGCAATGCGTCGTCTGTACCAACGCCAGACAATTGCAGCCATACTCAACTCTGAGCAGTGTTAAACACGCTAGCAACAACGCGGCGTCTTCGACGGCGCCTGAGAAGTCCAGCCAGGCTCAAGTCTGAGCGACGCTAAGCCGTTGTTGGTCAGTCAGGAGACAGCGTGAAATGTGTGTAGCACGCAAGGGGACTCTACCCCGACTGACGCGAATGCTGAACGGCTGGTCAGACAGGCCTTGGGAGAGCGTAGAGGACAGACGTTTGAATGCGGCGTGCTTTGAAATATATGTTTGAGCGTGATTCGAGAGCTAGCCTGTAAGAGTGTAAGTGTATTGCTGTATTGATGTATTGCTGTATTTATTGATTGCATGTATTGATTGTAATGGTGAATTGTGATTGCGCGAGATATGCATTAATTGTGAAACGCGAGATGCGCAAATAAAATGTTTGCATTGTGTCACATTGAGTTATTAAGTGACAATATTTGTTATCTCACTTGTCAGCCAACGAGCCAGAGTCTTGCTACCGCAAGATCCTGACAAGTGCGAACGTGGGGTCTACGTCCTCGGTGGATTTGAACAATTAAATAAGAAAAGTGCTGTGTTAAATAAGTGCGAACGTGATGGCATCCATCTTGAAAGTTATTGTGAAATAGATGTGAACGGTAGTGTGTGTAAGCGGAAAGTTCGGAAAAGTTGTTAAGTGAGTGGTTGATTGTGGTGAAAAGACGACAGAACGACTAACAAGAATACTTGACGACATAAAAACCTTCAAAACTTAAGTAACATCGCATACACCACACTTTGTATTAGTCCTAATTTATCTTGCTCCAAAAACAACAGGTTTTTGTGTCATCTGTTCCTGTTGATTGTAAATTCCAATTTTTGCCGACCTGAAGTAAGATCCATTGTGTTTCCGGGCAGTAACGAACAGCCATTGTCCGGCACAGGTTTCAAGAAACTCTTGAGTATACATTTTTTTTCCTTAATACTTTGGTAGGCAGGTCGAGGCATAAGCTGTACTAGTAAAGATTGTACAAAGCTTTGAAATTGATTTACTAACATCATAATTAACTTTCTGTGTATATATTTCATCAGACGTATTTCATCATGTCTAGTTTGAATGATTTCATTGAAATGGGTTTAAAGCTTAAGTTGTCTGGTGAAGAATTGAATAACTGGAGTGAGAGAAAGTATACAGAATTTATTCAACGTGAAGATAGAGCTGCCGAAAGGGCTTCGAAGCAGGCAGAAGCTGAAAGAGAGAGTGCTTTGAAGCAGGCGGAATTAGATGCCAAAAAGGCAGAAGCTGAAAGAGATAGTGCTTTGAAGCAGGCTGAAATATCTGCAAAAACGAAACACGCAGAATCAGATGCTGCTTTAAAACTTAAGCAGATAGAAGCTGAGACTGCTTTAAAACAATCTGAAATCATTGCCCAGAGTAAGCGGGAAGAGTTGGAAGCACAAATGAAAATTGAACAGCTGAAAGCTGAGACATCAACAGAGAAGGAGGTTAGAAAGTCTGACAGATTAGACAAAGGAAATCAGTACAAGAAGTACAAGGGGATTGTTAAATGTTTCACCACGGGCGACTGCATAGCAGCCTTCACCCAAAACTTTGAATGCATTATGGAGCATTATCAAATCCCAGAGACTGAATGGAACATTATATACATGAGAAGTCTTTCTGGGGAACCTCTGAAAGTGATAGAGACCATCCCCAAAGATCTGAGAAAGGACTATCATTATATTAAGTCTAAAATCATGTCTCATTTCCTGTTAGATGAAGCAGGCTACAGAGAAAAGTTTAGTAAATTGTCACCTAAACCCACACAAGCCGGTCTCTCTGGCTGTGGGGTTACAACACTTTCTCTCTGTAATCCCGTTTATCACGCAGAGTCTCGTAGCGGAGCGAGAGCTGAGGTGGTTCGACCCCCGCTCGTTACTTGCGGGATACTGAGCCGACCGCTCAGAAAGCAATGGCAAACTACTGAGCGTAATCTTGCCAAGAGATCAACATACAGCTGAAAGATGCTGGTGTTGACAGCTACGTCCTGTAAAGGATATGCTAAAAAAAAAAACCCACACAACGTTCTCTGACTACATCTCAGTAGTACAGGATATTTTTACAAAGTGGCTGTCAGCAGCTAAAGTGAATGAAAGTTTTGATACAATGAAAGATCTTATATTGAGAGATAAAATTATTACATCTCTCCCACCACCATTTTCGAAATTTCTATTGGAATGTCAGTGTGAGAGTGTAAAGCAGATTGAGAGTCGTGGCTCAGGGTATTTTACAGCCAACAAACACTGTTTCACGAGTGCATTGACAAGCACAGACTTTGTAGCAGCAGCTACATATAATAAGTCAAAGTCAGTGCCCTACAGCAAACAAAAACACTATAAGCAAGCCTCTGAGAAATACTATCCGTGCAGACATTGCAATTTAATACACAATGAAAATGAAATGTGTGATAAACATCCTGGTTACCCCACCTACTTGCAGAACTACATAAATAAACAAGATAGGGAAAGAAAGAACTATAAACATCTCACCAAATGCTTCCTTTGCAAAGTATATGGCCATTGGCGCAATGCTTGTAAGGGCAAGCAAATGACTAGAAAGGCTAATGCACCCATGTTTGATAGCTCTTCCTCAGATGAGGAAACTGTTGAAAATCAACCTGTAAATGCTGCAAATTCTATTGATGTATTTCACCTTGAAAAATGTACCATCTGTGACCGTTTTCATGAAGATGGCGTTTTAACATGCGGCCATTCCATACCGGTTACCAATGAGGAAGCCAACCTAGTCATTAACTCAAAAGGAAAACTAAACATCCACCATGGGTATGTTAATGGTAAAGAGGCCACTGTCTTACGGGACAGCGGGAGTACCCTTATTTGTTTAAAGAGGGACTTTATCTCACCATCAGAATATACTGGTAAACATGTTACATGCAGAACTTTCTCAGGGAACATCGAGAAATATCTTCTTGCATGGGCATATATAGATACACCATTTCTTACAGGAAAGGTCAAATGTGCAGCACTGACCAACCCGTTTTGTGATATTATAATTGGAAACCCTTTCCTGAGGAAAATGATATCCCACATGACAGTATTACATCCACTGTCACTTGTAACATTGATAATACCATGTCACCATCATCTTCAATCATTACTCATGATGTATTACCACCTGTAAATATGTGCATGTATGCCAATTCTGTAACGGCAGCACATGAATGTAGTAATATGAATGTAACACCTACTTGTAATGTGATTGATACCTTGATAGACAAATGCAGTAATCAGATCTGCTGCTCAAATGCAAAATCGAATCGATCAAAAAGAGGGTTTACAAAAGGGAAGCCCCGTTGTAAATTCCTGAAACAAGCAGAGTGAGCTTTATAACCGCCAAAAAACCCCATCGATCTTTGCAGAAATATTTAAAATTTAAAAGGCCAAAAGCCAAGCGTAAAAAGAACGCTAGATGGCATTTTGCGTTGAAGAATGGAATTCTGACTCGGTACTATACCAAAGGTTTTTAGTACTACAGAACAAACGGTGCTACCATCAGAAAAACCCTAAACAAGCATTACATCTAGCGCACGACATACCATTTGCAGGGGATATGGCTTACGCTAAAACGAGAGCAAGGTTACTATCTCAGTTTACGGCCCAAATTCTGCGCGATACCAAACAGTATTGCAGAAGTTTGCCAGAAGCTTGTCAAAAAGGGTAAGCACCACAAGCAGAACTGCAAATCACAGATTTGGCAAGCAGACTGTTTGAAAAGATCTCGGTCGATATAGTTGGTCCTCTCAACCACATAACATCCAGAGGCAATAAAATATTCTAACGACAATTGACCTCTGTAGTCGGTGGCCAGAAGCGATTCCGCTTAAAAATATAACTTCCAAGGACATCATGGAAGTCTTCTTTATATTTTTGCGAGGGTAGGTTCCCTGATACCATCCTTTCAGATCGGGGAAGTTAATTAATTTCATCAGCTACTCAAACCTTTACTAAAAAGTTGGGGGTAAAGCAGTGTTTCAACAGCCCCTACCATCCCCATCAACGGGTATCATTTAAAAGATCAATGGGGATCTTAAGCACATGCTCTCAAAAGTTACCCAGGAACACCCTGAAGACTGGGATACATATTTACCTGCTATTTTGTTTGCATACAGGGAAGTGCCCCATGCCAGCACTGGGTTCTCACTTTTTGAAATTGTATATGGTGCCAAACCACGCGGTCCATTATCTATGTACCATTCCATGTTGATTTAAAGTGAAACTATACATAAACCCATTTCATCGTATGAACATGTAACATCATTGCGTGATAGGATAATGAAATCGTGTGTGTTAGCCAAAGAGGCACTGAAACAATCAGGTGCCATCTACCGACAGTACGCTAACAAAGGAAACAGGACGATAACATTGACGCCAGGACAGGACGTTCTTTCCTATTGCCAAGTGACAGACAGTTACTGACGGACTCATGGCAAGGGACCGTTCAAAGTGTTACGACAAATTCGACTGTAGATTACGAAATTGCAGTAGGGACAACACAAGATATTCCACATAAACATGCTTAAACCATATTACAACAGGAACGAGGACCAAGTAGAGACTACAGCAAACACGACAATAGTGGATCAAACAGATGACGACGATACTGACGAAATACCGACACCATCACTTGACCCGACAGCCAACCTGCATGACATAAAGGTCAATCCTAACCTGACACAGACACAGACCGACAGTTGCAGACGATTGTTACAAGACTACAGTACTATTTTGTCTGACAATCCAGGACAGACAGACTTAGTGCATCATCATATTATTGTAACATCTGACGCACCCATAAAATGCAGACCGTATTCCATCCCCATACATTACAAGGAAAAACTTCTCAGTTATTTCCTGAAGGTATTCCTTGGTTCTCTAAAACTCTATTTCTGGTCTCAAACAATTGAGTCAGTACAGCTAAATTAAATTTAAAAGGCAGGATAATTGGGAAAAGGATTTGCACCTTTATCTCTTTGGGTTTGAGCCATCAATCTCGACGTATCGGACAATCACCACACCTTACATCACCACACCTTTCATCGCCACACCTAACATCACCACGCCTTACATCACTGCACCTTTCATCACCCTGTCTTACATCACGTCACCTTAAATCGCCATGCCTTACATCACTGCACCTTAAATCACTATGCCTTACATCACCACGCCTTACACCACCATGCCTTACATCACAACGTCTGACATCACAACACAATACATGACCACACCTTACATCACCACGCCTTACATCACCATACCTAACATCACCACACCTTACATCACCACGTCTTACATCACCAAGCCTAACATCACAGCACCTTATATCACCCTGACTTACATCACCACACCATACATGGCCATGCCTTACATCACTGGACCTTACATCACCACACCTTACATCACCCTGCCTTACATCACTGCACCTTACATCACCATGCCTTACATTAACACGCCTTACACCACTATGCCTTACATCACCACGTCTGACATCTCCACACCTTACATGACCACACCTTACATCACCACGCCTTACATCACCGCACCTTACATCACCGCACCTTAAATCACCACGCTTTACACCACCATACTTTACATCACCACACCTTACATCACCGCACCTTACATCACCTCGCCTTACATCACAGTGCCTTACATCACCACGACTTTCATCACCATTCCTTACATCGCCATGCCTTACATCGGCACGCCTTACATCGCCATGCCTTACATCACCATGCCTTACATCACCACTCACCTTACATCACCACATTTTACATCACCCCACATTACATCACCACGGCTTGCATGACCACACGGTACATGAACACATCTTACATCACCGCACCTTACATCACCACACCTTACATCACCTCATCTTACATCACCGCATCTTACATCACGCACCTTACATCACCGCGCCTTACATCATCACGCCTTTCATCACCATTCCTTAAATCGCCATGCCTTACATCGCCACGCCTTACATCACCACGCCTTACATCACCGCGCCTTACATCACCACGCCTTTCATCACCATTCCTTAAATCGCCATGCCTTACATTGCCACGCCTTACATCACCACGCCTTACATCACCACGCCTTACATCACCGCGCCTTACATCACCACGCCTTACATCACCACACCTTACATCACCACGCCTTACATCACCACGCCTTACATCACCACGCCTTACATCACCACGCCTTACATCACCACGCCTTACATCACCACACCTTACATCACCACACCTTACATCACCGCGCCTTACATCATCACGCCTTTCATTACCATTCCTTAAATCGCCATGCCTTACATTGCCACGCCTTACATCACCACGCCTTACATCACCGCGCCTTACATCACCACACCTTCTATCACTACGCCTTCAGTCACCGTTCTTTAAAGCCACTGTAGCGCTTAACTGATTCAGTGTTAAAGGAACATATATCGCCGCATGCGACCTCCATGTGGACAGAAGTACGATATATCGCCACACCAAAGTCATCGTGTTGTTTATATTGTTTCTTGGTATCATCCACGATGTTAAAGCTCCCTGAATGGAAATTTACATGGTAATGTGATTGTGCACCATGTTTGGTCGAAAAATAGTTTTTGTTTGGCACTGAATCAGTTAATACGGCCAAACTATTTTCGTTAGTGAGACATGATATTGCTTATGCTTGCTTGCTTGTGTTCGCTGGCTGTGAACTCCAGCGCGAAGTCATGTATTCCGGATGAAGGCCTCCTATTATCCAAAATTAGTGTGATGTCATACAGGACCAGAGGTTTTCGTGAGTTTCCGTTGCACCAAGTCTGGCTTATTGGTGTGCAGACTAGTGGTTCCTCGCCGTGCAGGCAGACACTCTCCGACTTCAGAGGAATCAACGATTCTACTGACTTTAGCCAGGATCCCAAAGGGACCTGTTGCCCAGGACCTTCGGCTAGGACGCGTCAATAGGTCTTGGCCAGTATATAACCCAGCCCTGGTGCCTTGGAAACACCTCTGCGTCCCATACTGCTTATGAACTAGTGTCTTTGCATGCTCAAGTCTGTTTCTCCTTCTTGGTCCACGATATTATGGGAATATTTCTGAAACATTTCAGTTAAAAAGAACCGATTTTCTACTTTAGTGATTGCGAAATGGTCCTTGACTCACATCCATATCATTCTACATGAAAGATGCATGTTCCCACAAATTTTACTTTAATCTGTCTCCTGGTGTTGTATCATATGTTTAATACTGTTATAATCTTTTTTTATGGTGTTCCATCGTATGTTCAAGCTGAGTTGAGTTGTGCCAAGGACCAACATCACTGCACTCAGGACATTCTCACACGCGCTCCGTCCCACTACTAATCGTTCCCACCGCTATTTGAATGAAATTTCTCCTAGTCTTCACTCTGTTTTGAGATTCTGTCAGAACCCCTCCCAATCCCACGCAATCTCATCCTTTCAACATACGGGTCCTCAGTCTGTTCCTCCGCATTCTCAACCTGGTCCCACAGGCGTCCGACTACCTCTCTCGTGCTCATAGGCAATCTACCACCAAGAGGTGCATTCCCTGCCAGCCTATCAGCCTGTTAATTCCCCCCGCACTCCCGCATGGCCAAGGCAAAACATCCATAGAATGTTCATAATCTGTGGCCTCTGAAGCCAGGTGAGCAATTCATAGGTTTAATACTGTTTAATCTCTGCATCACCATGACCACACTGCGCCTGACTTTATATGAAACAGTCCCTATTGTTGTAGATTATAAAACCAAGAAATTCAAGGTTTGTGACATTTTCAGTGCCATGTGTTTCTGCTCAATAAACATATTTAACTTACAGGTTCTCATCTCGTTTCATCTCTTTTTGTTCCTTTTGTAACTTGCGGTGTTGAGGTGAAGCATAAACAGCGGGAGAATGCCCGTTTATGGGCTTTATATATCGTGACTGCCATGGATTGTTATTTCTTCTGTCCATCGTTTACATATATGGTCGGCCTAATCTTCTTGTTCCGTTTGGTCTGTACATCATTGCCTGTTGTGGTATATTATTAGTTGGTAATCTATTTATATGGCCAAACCATTTAACTTGCTGTTTTCTGGTAAAATCTAGCGCTTCTATAACCCCAACTGTGGTCCTGATTTCTTCATTTCTGATTTTATCTCTTCTTGATACATTATGTGTTCTACTCAGGAATCTCATTTCCGCTGTTGTAATTTTTATTTTATTTTCTTCTGTCATTGTCCAGGTTTAGCATTGGTAGCACTGAGTTAGTAGGATGATTGTTTTGTAGAGTGCTTTTTTATTTTCTTTTGATACGTGTTTTGTTGTTTAGTATTGGTGCCATTTGTCCAATGACTTGGTTTGCCTTATTGCCTTATTGCCTTATTTTCGATTTCGTCTTCTGATTTGCCATTTGATGATATTATTTAGCCCCCCGATCAGGGTTACGTGAAGCCATAAGTCAGGTGATGGATGAAGATGGAGAGCAGCCGACAGATAGTTGTAGGTTATGGTCTCCACCTTCACGACGGTAGGCAGCGGATCTCTTTTTTTAGGAGACAATGGCTACGGTCACTGACCAGTATGGTCACTGCTGGGAAGGAAAGCAATAGCAAACTACCTTCTTTATAGATGCCAAGAAAATCATGTTGTGTGGTATGAGAAGAAATGAATTGGAGAATTTGGTGACAACTGGTAAGATCGAAGGGAACAGACCAAGAGGAAGACCTAGAAACAAATACCTGGATGGCTTGGCCTCGTGGCATGGTCGAGACAGAAACACGGAGCTGATCCACGACTCTGGTGATCGAGTGAGATGGCAAAACCTGACCGCCAACGCTTACCGGCATGGCACATGATGGATGGATATTATTTATTCCTAAATACTTGAAGCTCTGTACTTGTTTCAGGGGGTGTTCTGTTAGATGAATCTTTGTTGATGTTTCTTCTTTGGTTAAAGTCATTACCTCAGCTTTAATGATAATAATTGTCATGTTATGCTCCATACACACTTCGATTAGGCTATTTATGTGGATTTGTAATTCTGCTTCTGATTTTACTATTAGTGCTTGATCGTCCGCAATTAGGAGTTCTGTAATAGTGTAATTCACCGTTGGTTCTTCTTCTATTTTCTTTTCGTCATGCGGTGTTGTTACGGTCTCTGTTTGGCTGGTTTCTTTACATATGCTGTCCATGCAAGAGTGTGACAGAGCACAACCTTGTCGCAATCCCGATCTTATGTTGTAATGTTCCGAGTATCCTACATGCCAATGAACTTTTATGACACAGGTGGTATTCATTGCGACTCCATTTGCTCCCGCATTCGTCGGGTTGTTTTTCTAGGGGTTATTACTTCGATCACCATCATCATGTCATCACCCATGGCTAATTTCTTGCATCGCAAGCTTTCTGTGTAGAGCATCTTCGTCGTGTGCAATATATATTTGTTCTTCCTTCAGTTGAGCACAGAGCTTCTTCTGGCTCAACCTGATCATTAATTACCTTTGCATTCTCTCTTCACTCCAACGATGACGAACAGAATGTAACTAATCAGAACACAACTACGATAACGTTTTCCACAGTTTATGTTCAACTAAGCACATTATACAATGCAGTTACGCCTGCACATATTCAACACCTTACAAAACCCACAAAGATCTATCACATAATAAAACGAGCGGCTTATTATTTAGCCGTTGCTCTGTATACCTCTGACGACGATGGCTGAACGCACACTTATCTTTTTGGAATCGCCTCAGAAGCGAGTTCCCGCGTTTTCACACTTTGTGAAAGGTATCCACTTTTCACGATCCAAGTGTCCAATTCCTGAACACGGCTATAACCTTTGCCCTGCTATAATTTAGGTTATGGTATTATCTCCCTGGGTTAGTGGGGGGAAAAATTGAGCATCATTTTTTTTCAAACGACATCTACTTATAAGTTATGTAACCAAAACTAATTTAAGCTATGTCTTTTACAATGTACAACACTCTAATGTAATTCTAATTTAAATAAGCTATAATCTGTCCATAAAGTTTGATAAGTTCTGGTCATTCTGAAATATAGGAATTCATTAATTATCCTCATCGAAATATCAAATGCATATATCCTATCCTTCAGACTTTAATAAAATTACCTATAATATTAACTCTGAATATTCTTTCTATCTGAAATTAAAATTTCAATTAATGAACGCAGTTTCTCTTATGATCTTTCACAGCCAACAATTTAGTAGCACATTTGTGCTCTCCTGTTCATATACACAATTAGCCTCTTCTCGGTAAGTAGCGTGTATTGTGGTCGTACAATATTGACCACCAGTAAACTTCCTCTATCAACCCTCTGTAGATTAATTGCTAAAGTAACTCGTCCCAGCTCTCTGAGGATTTTGTCGGTCATCTATAGCAGTTTTAAACCACTCCCACCGACCATGTCTGAGCCCCGCTCAATACGATGTCACTGCAAGCTATCGCTATGGGGATAGTCTAGCATGCTATGCCTCTCTTCAACTGTGTCGTTGATACCCGGCTCATAATACATACATATAGTTGGAATGAGTACTATTTGTGACAATGAAATGTCAATGACCACTCTTCTACGATTTGAAGAAAGTCATTAAACTTCAAATGTAGTTAACTTCCTTTATAATTTCATCCTAATAAAATATGTTGACATCATTCATTTCATATTTTCTAACTATTATTTTATAGAAATTATTTATATTAATATTCTATCTAATAACCTAATAATACAATAATCAATTATTTAAGTAATAGATCAACAACATAATAACATACCTAATCATTTCCTAACTAATAAATAATCTACTATACATCTAAGAACTTCTTTTTACTACATGTGTAACCAATGTCAATCACTAATTATCATCAATAAATATTATTAATATTAATAATCGACTCATAACGTATTAACAATCTAATAATACAATAATCAAATAACAATATAATCCCCTAGACCAGCAATGTTACAATAGCACAATAGTTATCTCCATGTAAACAATTATCAATAGATCAATCGGGATTTCTGTATCTATTCTTTTCTCCTTTTGGATAAATCCGATGCTTTTCATTTCTTTCATATTTATCTCCTTGACCAATACTTTCTCCAGCAGGATAATTCTTTTTCTTCAATCAACTTTTCTCATATGGCATCATTGCCCAATACTCACACTTTTATGCAGAGAAGTTAATTCATAGTGTTTACATTTGTTTATTGATGCTAGTAAGATGCTGTTTTTCTACAATTATATGAATTAGTATCTATGATATCATCCTTAACTCTTTGACTGTCATATCTCGGTATCATATAGACTGCCTTAGCACATCAGCTCTAAGAGAGTTTCCCCAAACGTCTTAGTCTAATCCCCTTGGTTAGTCCACAGTGCACCTACATATTCGTCTAGAGATGTGTCTCATATCCTGGTACAATTCTAGTGTACTGTTCTATCTGCTTAGGAAAGTTACTTCTATCCCAGCACACAGCACTGCACCCACACATTGTGTGTGGTTCTCTCTGTAACCTTGCTATTTATAACTGCAATTACATTTTATACGTAAACTGGCAATGTTATGATAACAATTGATTTCACCATATTATGTAATTATGGTCACAATTAAACCAGAACCTTGCATGCCTTAACTACCTGCAAAAAAATTTATTCAATGGAAAATATGAACTAAATGCTCTGAGATCATGCTCCACCATAGCCAAATCCCCGTCGTGCATTATTACCCATATGCACGACAACTGTCAGGTGCCGATGTAACATGACTTCACCTGCCGTTATCACTTCTAACCTATTTTATTCTTAAGTCACACTTTCCCACAACAAAACCCTGTTGTGTATCATACCCCGAAACACAACAATAGGCAGCTGAATCTACAATCAAATTATGTTCAACACCCTGCATAGCGAGTCCCCCGCCACATAGCAATTACCCACACCATATGCCGGAAAGCTGCTCTACATGATGGGAAACATATTCTGAGAAACGTCCTCGTCGCCACATAATGATTACCCACAAAATATGCCGGCAACACGCTCCTACCGCTGTAAACACAACTCAATCATGCAAAACTCACTTCACCCGATGTTAACTCACTGTCTGTTGGTTCTCCACTGGACAAATAATTACTATTTCTCTTTTAAACAACAAATACATAAATACTTCTTTATATCAAACAATATTAATATTATCAACAATAATATCAATAATTCTAGGATATGTTATTAATATCATAATATAACCAAATTTAATTCTAATAACAAATTATTTTAATAATGGTAATTCAAATACTTCCGCATGCAACAAACGAACTTGAAATAAAATATTAAATGAACATAAAATATAACCAACTATTTTCCAAGTCATACCTGACTTGTTTTCCTTTACTGTATACTATTATCCAAAATACAACAAAACCAACAAACAGTTTTTAATCAAACTTTCCAGATGTCAGATGTTGTCATGCAAATTTCATGAACTTCATGCATACAAATTAGTAGATTCTATCACTGCGTCTATACTTACATCCCCAGTTATATCACGATGTTAATTTATTGGTATCACATCCACATAATTAGTTATGATAACAATATAACATAAACAATGTTAATAATAATAATGCAAATTCCTTAAATAATAATACAGTCCAGTATTCCACTAACTTATAATCTTCCCTAACTAGTAACATAATGAAATATAAGTATAATCTAAACTCATTATAAAGTAAGACGGTAGACTGGTACTAACTCTCAATGCATTACTCATATCGTATAGTTCAGTTCTAGAATAGTAGAAGATTCCAGAATATTAGCATCAGCAACTGATTAGTAAAATTGCTTTACTTAATATATTCTTTTGATAATTTGTTACATTCGTTTTAACTATGAATTATTAACGTACCCGTTTGTTAAAGGTCGCTACACACACAAGTCTAATTTCCATTATTCAAAATATTATCCTCTAACAACGTTAACACTTGTTTCACTAACCACTAATCACTAAGACGCAAAATGTACACAATTACTAATTACACACAACCGCAATGTAGTAGTAATCGACTATCTAATTATTTATCACCGTTAGTTTACTATTCAATATCTTATAACCAAATGTTTAGTTCCTTTTTTTTAAAATTACATGTCTCTAATCTAACAACTTTGTCGAGTGTCCATAGTATAATTTATAATCCTTTTAATATTCAATGACGATTGCTAATGTTCCTTATTTATATAACGTTCTATAACATTTTCATTGTACCAAAATGATGAACTCAAATCCTTCTTCTTCTTTCGTTTGCCTGAAATATGTCTATAGCTGCAATGTTGTCTCTTTTATGAATCTAACAGTCTTTTTTTAGTTCAATCAGTGGTCCATAGAGTTTATCTTCCACTGTTGTCTCGATAGGCGAGAAGGTTCGCATGAATATCTTGTAGTTTGGGCAGTTCTGGTGTATGTATTCTGCTGTCTGCGACGCCAAACCACATGTGCACATGGCTGACCGTAATCTATTGTGTCCTGTTCTGAGGCGCAGAATAATGACCTGTTCTGGTCTGTCCATAACGTGGTAGTCGTCTTGAGTAGGGTTTTGTGGCCTTCTGACTGATTTGATCATTGTTTTCTTTTGGTGGTATGTAATGTAATCAGGTTGTTCTCGAATCCTGAATTAACTGTAACTGTTTGTTGACTCCAATTCTTGTCCGTACTTTTCCACTATGACCTGTGTCCATCCTCTGATCTGTACACGCTTGTGTTGAAATTATCAGTCTGCAAATCGTCGGCTCCGTGACCCAGTTTTAACGGTTGAAATATAAGTCAATTTCTTGTAGTTTGTCGACTTTTTGTCTGCATCCGCAATATTATTGTTGTTATATTTTCTGAATTCTTCACAATTTCTGACTAACATATTCATGTCTTTAGCGAAATTTTCACATACGTTTGTTGCGCTCACAAGAGTACATGAAATATTTGTAAATTGGGTCGGGTCAATTTTTTATTCCGCCCGCTGTAGTTTATTGAACACATTATTCGCACAGCTGGTATGACGTGTTTGCTTATACTTGGTCTGTCCATTATAACAATGTTTTTCATTACAGTTCTTTTCTTGACGTGCGATCCCACTGCTCATGTTTATGTTGAAATCCACACAACTTTCATATGCTAGTACATTTCTCATAAACAAGTCTTGTATCAATATTTGTAATTTCAGTAAATAGTCCAAGACTTTTGTTGTTTACATTTCATTGCTTGCAGTAAGACCTCTGTTGTTATAACACATCTCTGCACGAATTATCTCGTTCACACAAAGTTGATGTGAGCTTTAAATCTATCACATTCTCTACTAATCACAAATGTTAGCATAGTTCACAATTTCATGTTGACAACCACTACGTTCATGTAGTTATAGTAAAATACACTGTCAACGAGGTTCTATCGTCGACCCCCACTTTGTCAATCAAATTTTATAACACTGGTGGCGTTCATTGCGACTCCATTGCTCCCGCATTAGTCGGGTTGTTTTTCTAGGGGTTATTACTTCGATCACCATCATCATGTTATCACCCAAGGCTAATTAATTTCTTTCGTCGCAAGCTTTCTGTGTAGAGCATCTTCGTCGTGTGCAATATATATTTGTTCTTCCTTCTGTTGAGCACATAACTTCTTCTGGCTCAACCTGATCATTAATTACCTTTTCATTCTCTCTTCACTCCAACGTGACGAACAGAATGTATTCAGAACACAACACGATAACGTTTTCCACAGTTTATGTTCAACTAAGCACATTATGCAATGCAATTACGTATGCACATACTCAACACCTGACAAAACCAACAAAGATCTGCCACTTAATAAAACAAGCGGCTTATTACTTAGCCGCTGCTCTGTATACCTCTGACCATGATGGCTGAACGCACACTTATCTTTTTGGACTCGACTCAGAAAGCGAGTTCCCGCGTTTTCACGCTTTGTGAATAGTATCCACTTTTCACGATCCAAGTGTCCAATTCCTGAACAAGGCCATAACCTTTGCCCTGCTATAATTTAGGTTATGGCACTCCATTTGTTCTTACCGTGCATTCACTGTTGTTGTATAAACTTCTACATAAGTTTGTTAGAGGTGTACTTATTCCATATCGTTTAAGGATTTCCCACAACTTATTTCTATCTACTCTATCAATTGCCTTTTCTTGGTCGACAAATGCTGAGTAGAGTATTTCATGAAATTAGATTTCTATAAGTTGTCTTCCAGATTAACTTTTGTAAATCAGAAGAAAGGACATGTATTCTTCTACTTCCTATCTCCCAAGCCATTTGTAAACTTTGTTCATGATTGGTTAGATTTTGCAATAAAAGTTTTCTGCAGTACCAGGCAGTCGGTCTTCTGCCAATTCCTCTTGGTCCCCTCGTGCTGCATGCATTGATATGTTATAGAGTTGCTATTCTTGGCTTCCCTCTTGGGCCCGGAAACACGCAGACGTGAAGTGAATGTATAAGGAAAAAGTTTCTAATCAATAAAATACATTACCTCCTGAATAATCTTTCTAAAGCAAATTTAAAAAAAAAAAAAAATACCGAATCATAATAGTTTAACTTCGAGATGGCCACTGTGTAATACAGACAGGTTTATGTAATCAAGACAACTTAATACATAGACCGAGTGGCAGAATATCAAAGTTGCTTGATTTAACAGCTTAATAAAGGCTGTGGCGATTGAGAGGAGTCGAGTTAGTTACATGGTCAACTCTGTGAGATGGCCATCGACGTACAAGATGCCCAGCATATAACCATTGCCTTGCAGGGTTTGTCTTCTTAGACACAGACTAGTGGAGTAAACCATACATAAACGGGTGGAAACAAAGGGAAACCACTGTTGTATCTGTCCCTAGTTAATCATGCTTCCGGTCCCCAACATAGAGGATAGGCTGTTGAGCTGTTAAGACCTCTGGAGTGTTTATGTTTGTGGCTACGATTTGCTTACGCATTTTCCTCATGTTGGACTGGTAGTGTATGTTTCAGCCACCCTGCTACTGAATTGCGTGCATGAAACGACACTGTGAGCTGTGAATTTCGTGAAGTGTGCTTTTACATTTCTTATCCGCTGTTGTTTGTAGCGTGAGCTGCATATTCAGAAAAATGGCGGCCTATCGGTGCCTGAACTAACTTAGTTGCCTTATGCAGTAATGCGTGGCTGCTGATTTTCTAGTGACTGCCGCTTCTATCGACGATGAACTGTATTTTTCGTAGAGAACTTTTGTAATGGCATTCAGGCAGCGGAATTATGCATAGTATACCTGTGCCGGCTTTTGGTTTGTCGAGACTCCTGTCTGTTCCACTTTTCACATGGGGCAGTGAGGAGCATTTTGTGTGATATTCACCGGCATAGGAACGGAGCACAATATAGGTGACCCTTTGCCGTGAATTTGGAACCACGACTGACTGACTGGCTGGTTGATTGACTGACTAATCATGTTTCAAGACAACTTCGATGAAGTTAACAACGTTAATGGGGATTCCAATGAAATCACACCCTCAGGTAGAGAGTATGGTGTTCTATAGGTGATCGGTACCAAGCGGATGTATATAACTTAAGAAGATTAAATGTTGGTACTTGGAATTGCAGAATACTTATTCACACTTGAAAGCTAGAAAATATCAAGCACGATATAATGAATATAAATATATTAAGTAATAGCGATATGCTCAGAAAAAATATTTACATAAACACATAATTATTTACTCAGAAGGGAAAGACATAGGAGTTGGCATAATTTTGGATCAACTGAGCGCTAGGACAGTTAAAGGATTCTAGACAGTCGTAGATAGAGTGTAATTAGTAAATCGCCATGGTGGAGTCTGGACATTAATATCATACAGGGTTATGCTCCAATAGCGGACACACTTGACTGGCACCTTGCCGTCTTGACAGGCAGTATTTTTCTACACTGTGCTTTCAAATAAAAAGGCATGGTACAAAGCCTGGGCTGAATTATAGAGTGGCAAGGCAGACCAGAGAGAGAGAGAGAGAGAGAGAGAGAGAGAGAGAGAGAGAGAGAGAGAGAGAGAGAGAGAGAGAGACGAATGGAGACGAATTGTATCTGCAGCAAAGAACCTCAATGGCTCGGAACGCTGAAGACGAAGAAGAAGAAGAAGGCAGACCAGGTCCTAAGAATTAGTCGGCAAATGGTCTTGGATCAAAGCTCTGACAGGTGGAGAGTTAGAGCATTTCTTTGCTGATCTGGCAGTTTCAGCTGCTTATCTTGTTCCACATATAGTGGTGCTACCTTTCCTCAGGAGTAAACTAGGCAGGCCGAGGGAGGGATCGTGCTGCATGGGCAATACATCATCATCATCATCAAGTGATTCCATTTAGTCTTTGGGCTGCATTTCATTGCTTGTGCACTCTCAAATGTGCTCCTCCGTCCGAAGCCATTTGCACAATGTGGGGTGTCGTGTTTGGTTAGCACCGCGCAACATTCGCCACTGACTGAAAGTAGATAGAATAGTCTACTGTCATACGGTAGCTCAGTCATATCTGTCTTGAGTTTCTGCTTATTTAAATATTGAGCACAACCCACTACTGGCAATGCTGATCGTATTTTGGTATGAACCTAAGGCCTTCCACGTCAATGCGGAAGCACTAGACTCGAGTTTCGCTCTCGTTTGAGCTCGTCAGTAGTGCATATCCTTGACCGGACCCGGAAACAAACCCCGGATCACTGGAGTGAGAAGCGGGTGTGTAAACACTAGACCACTCGGACTTGGACATGGCCAAATTATCACAACAGAATATTACAACGTCACCCATTTCTGAGCACGATTTTTATTTATTTATTTTTGTTATTATTATTATTATTTTCATTAATGAGCATTTCTGCTCATTATTTTTTTTTAAATATGTAACTTCTAGATTCTCATTCAGCTTTTGCATACAATATAGCGGTAATCAACCGGAGGTCGCACCCAGTCCTAACGCTTTTAACAAAGCTGCCATAATAAACCCCACCTCACATTGTCACGAGATATGCATACTACGTTGTCTAGTCAGTTGCAGACTGAGCAAGAGGTGGGTCCGAATAGAAAGGAAGAAACCGGCTTCCTAATAGGGTGCGGCGCCGTGAAAGGGGCACGAGGAAGGCACACGGCAACGGAGATAAGTGGAGGCGACAGAGGCCGTGGTGAGGGATGGAGCTAGCATCCCACGACCACACGTGTCAAGGGGACAGGCATAGACTGCACGGGCTCTCCCCGCCGAGGGAGGGAGTTGCTTCAGAGTGGACACGGTAACAGCAAAGGGACAAACTTAACATCAGGGATAACGAATATGACCGAACTAACGTTTCCACGGCAGGGGACAGACGCCCGGAGTCATGACCCGGGCCTGACCGCCCCCAGAGAGTATTAAGAAATTAATGGGTCCGAAATGCTTAGGGAAGGGGTCTTCTGATTATCTGAAGCCCCATGCTGTGTTTGGTTCCGCGTCGGAGTTTCTACGACTTCATTTTCATTTTCACTATTCATTTTCTGAAATGCAGCTTTTGCTTGCCATATTCAGTTCTTGATCACTATTGTGTACCTTCCATCTATTATTAAATGTATCTACTTAGTTAAGCATTTTCCTTTCTATTGTTATGTGAGCATTTTTTAATTTGACATAACCATTGTTTTTGACTTCATTATATTCCTTCGGTCCTTTTAAATTTTTTTTTCACCCTGTCACTACAATGTCTAATCACATGTAGAACGTTTGCATTTTTCGCCATCTACACTGTCATCTGCATAGGGTAGATATTTTAACCTCCAATTCGTACTCATGTCTTCTCATGGATCTCTTTCATTATTACTTAGCTGTAAAATGAGAAGAGACAGTGAGATAAAACACATCTCTGTCGTACTACTAGTTTTATTTCTTCATGCTCGCCCTCTCTATTACTGAGAATAATTATGAGAAGAATAAGGAACAAGATTAAACCACAGGTTGCTGTTGAACAATATGGATTTGTAGAGGGGAAGGACAAAAGTAATGCCATATCTATTTTCAGATTCATAGACTACTCAAACCAATTGGCAATGTGCAACATGAGGAAATACTCAAACTACTAGATCAATTAAACACTGAAGGCAAAAATATGAAAATAATAAAGAACATATATTGGCAGCAAACAGCAGCTATAAGAATCAACTAACCGTTTAGGAACATTTCAGTGCACAAGGAAGGGCGTCAGAAAACGATATGTAATGTCTCCTGATTTGATTTAATTCTACAGTGAAAATATGAGATCTTCAGAAAATATGCTAGGGATCCTGGTTGTTGGGCATGATATAAATAACTTACATTATGCTGAATGCACCGTCGTGATAGCAATAAGTCAGCATGAACTATAGGAAGTGAGAGATAAGGATGGTTATTGAAAGTGAAAAAAATAATAGTAAGATCGAAGTCATACTGCCATTTACTGCCAATACAGTACCTTGCTGTGTATAGCATGGGGGTCTTTGCGCCTGAGGAATAAGGGCCGCCTGGCTAGTGCAGTCGCCGTGAGCTGTGCAGGTTAGGATTTTCTTTTTGCCTCCGACAGAAAAAAAAATCCCACACCTTACCGAGGATTCGAACCCGAGTCTCCAGAAGGAAAATCCGGCGTTCTAACCACTCGACCAGCCGCTCCTCAAATCCCGAATTCATGGTGATATCAAATAAACAGATGGCGCCTAAATGTACAATTAATGTAAATCAATCATGTTGGGGCAAGTGCAGAAATTCAAATATCTAGAAACATGAATAACGTCTACTGGAAGATGCGTTACAGACAACAAGAACAGAATAGGACAAGCAAAATCTGATTATATCAAACGAAAAACATTTGCAATACGTCCATGTCAATGGAGATCAGAAAAAGAATTCTTGTATGTTTCATAAAACCAGTTCTGAATATGGCTGCGAATCTTTGGCAATTAATAAGCAAGTGAAAATAATCCCTGAAGGCTTTGGAGATGTGGTTTCATAGAAAAATGCTGAAAATGAATTGGATAGGCAAAATTAGCAGTCTGGACATTTTGAGCGAGGCTAAATAGCAAAGACAGCTTATTAAAAACATCAGAAATGGCAGTCTTCATCTTGTGGCCACATAATGAGTAGATAAAACCTGGATCATGTTGTGACAACTGGAAATATTTCTGGAAAGAGAGACATGGGAAGACAGTGAGAGAAAATTATTAACGGTCCTGTGTCATGGAACGGAAGTGAGTCAGCATAAGAATAGCTACATGCCGTTAGAGGTCGCACCATGTAGAGAAGCATGATCGCCTAAGACAGTCGGCAAAGCATTTTAAGGTAATAATATTACCACGTAAACGTTGGACGGAGGGAATAACAGAATCCATGGGAATGTCGATATACGAAGCCCATAACCGGGCACTCTCACGAAGTTTATACTTCACCTCGACACCGCAAGGTACAGGAGGAACATGATGAGATGAGATGAGATGAGATGAGATTACTGTAACACCCCATGGTGACCATGACAGTTAAACTGCGTGTGATTAACGATACGTTACTTCCAACACTGACACTGGCATGAGTGCGGTCGGACGAGAGTTCCATGTCAGCTATCGTCGTTCGCTACAGGAGGGAAAGACAGGCCATCTATTCCTCCACACACTCATGCATACAACATGTGATGCTTCTTATGCGAAGTTAGCGTAATTGGTAAGGGGGCAGCGATGATGATGTCAAGAGAGCGGTCGGATAAGTGTTCGAAGTATGTATTCGTCGTCTCGTTAAGTGAGAGGCAGGCTGACCTACTATTCCTTTTAGCATTCTGGCCAACAAAGTGAAATGTCCATATAACATTACAAACCTATAGAAGGAAACGTTTTTGAGACACATTTATTTTATTTATTGTGTGCTTCACATGCCCACACCAAGTTTTTCTATTGGGGCTTACGTGTCAACACCGTGTTATCAATGCCAAAGATGCTCCATAGCAACACCAATCCAATTACATAAAACTGGTCAATGGGAGATGACAATCTCGAGAAGGGCTGCTGGGGTTTCCAGAAGAGGCAACATGCTAAATGCAGCCATAAGAAATATGACAAGCGTAGTGTCGTGCATTGAGTTCATCGGGGACAACAAATAACAGTTGCAATTCAGATGAGAGCAATAAGCCTACAATGATCTGTGGATAGAGCTGGATGAAGCTTCAGAAAACTGTGGGAGACAGCTTCAAGGCTTCACTAAACACAGGTGGAAGCTTTTGAAGCTTAGAGTCTCGCTACACTTTAAGTGTGGATTGGGAAATGAGGCATTCAATTATTGATATGCCAGATGAATATCCGCATGTACTTTCTAATATAGAATATAATGTTACAGGCGTCAAGCGTGTCCTCAAATAAGTTCCCGCGGTACCATCATAATAGAGCAAATGCTGATGAATAGCCTGGTGGTGTGGTGATATATTAGCAGACTTAGCTGCTTAGTGGTATGAGGTTTCTAACTGTGGTAGAGTTTCACCATCTTTCAGCTTTCACGACTATGAGGTATCCCCAGCCAGGTAAGATAATATACTGTCTTATTCAGAATACCCCAACTCCTTGATCGCATACATTTCAATGTCCAGCGCTTCATACTTATATGCCTTTACCATAAGATTGCATTGTCAAAAAATCACCATTATGCTTTTCACAAACACGCAGCGGTAAACATGAGCCAAAATTCTGCATTGTTCTCACTCGTCTGCTGCATTAACCGGTAACCTACAGTCTCTGCCACTCCCTCCGCTCATGATCTGCCTAACCCTTGCTTCATACCGTTGTAATTAAACGTCATATTTCTCTGATCAGTTCAGCATGTAAACTAATTCAGGTGGCGTCAAATAACAAACCTAGCGCCAACTAGCGGCAGAAAGCAGACATGAGAAGACAAAACATAAATCCCCAAACATACCAGCCGCTTCTATCCCTCTCTGGTTTATATGTTTCTATTCCTGCAGGATCATTACATACCGTATATAATTAGCCCAGTGGTTCTTAAACTGTCTATAGATGATGTCTTCTTGCTCCATGGTTACTTCCCTTGTGTCCACATTCACACACTCATGAAGAATACACATTTATTCACTAAAAATGTGTATATATATTTTTTCTATGTAGTTTTGGGTTGTCTTTCTTCTTCCCAGTTCAATTTAACTGTTCTTTTTTTGTCTCAATACCAGACATACTTTCTATAATCCCAGGCAGGCTTTATTGTCTCCAATCATCGAATGTTTCAATGGTTAATGGATTAAGCACTTGATACTTTGAGTAAGGGATCTAACGTAATCTCTCTTTTTGTAAATTCTACCAAGTTTATTTTTTTTTCACCTTAGTCTTTCCCTTCCAAGACTATTACACCTCTGACACAGGGTTAGTATGCCAGTCTTTCTGTTGTCGCTGGGCTGTGATATCACTTCTATCTTGCATACATTGTAGATGTGTGATGTTTTCAAATTTTAAATAGGCGTTGTTTTTCACGCTTCCATTTTCACGCAATGTTGAGGGCGCAAGCTTACTCTGGTGAAAGGAAATGCAACCTAAAGTCGAAATCTCATATCAAACAGACCAGGAAGTAAGCCTTGATCGGCAACTGGTCTAGGGTACAAGCTCCGACAGACGGACAGTTAGAGTATTTCTTTGCTGATCTCGCAGTTTCTGCAGCTGTAAACTAGGCAGGTTAAGAGAGGGATCATCCTACATGGGGAACACATAGCCTCTAAAATCATCCCAGGCTTTGTGCTCAGGAGAGTTCTAACTACATTTCACAAACTTTATCAAGACGGCAATGTCTGTTATTAAATATAAAGTCTTTAAATAGCGATCTTCCACAGTAATGGATGTGGAAGTATATAAACAGATGTAAGAAGCAGCAAGCGCAAAAGTAAGTCAAGGACTCTTTTACGCGCCTTATGCAAATCGGAAATATGGTGTTAGAGCCATACTTTTATAGACCAATCGGACAAATTGGACATATGGTGTTAGAGCCATACTTTTATAGACCAATCAGCACTCGGTGGGACATGTGGTCAGTATTATACCGACCGCCTTTCCTTACCAACACATTTGCTGGTACCTAGTTGAGCTGGGTCGCCCTGGGAGGTCAAGTCAATTATACACATCCACCCCAATGTGGATTCGTACCTGTGACCACAGGGCCGTTGGGCAAGCGTCTAGCCACTGCACTACCGCAGCTCCCATAAGCATAAAGTTAGTTGCATATCCTTTACAGGACGTTGCAGTTAACACCAGAATTTTGTTGCTGTTGTGATCTCTTGGTAAGTTTACAATCAGTAATGTGCCATTGCAGTGTGAACGACCGGCGCCCATGGCATTTCGTTATAAAAAAAAACCAACGCAACGCGGTCTGCTGCCAAATCGCGCGTAGCTGTGTTTCGAACGCGAGTATGCGCCCATAACACTTTTGCCAAGGAGCCGGCTCCATAAGCATAGCTTGTAGAGTAATGCTTTTAGGCACTTCAATTGTGCAATGGTGTAGCACTTTAGTATTGAAACAAATCACTCCGTATTTGTACACGCCCGGTCATTCAGGTCTCTGAATCGTTCACCGTGTGTAATTTCTTTATATAAGGCTAAGTAGAAGACATTCCCTACGTGACACAGCGGCCCCGAGGGTCGTCCCAGAAACAGTAAATAATCGAATCAGAGCTGCCGTGGCAAGAGTAACAAGGAATTGGTTGGAACAAGTGTAGAGAGAATTGGAGGTTCGTTTACATGTTGCTATGCAATGACGGAGAAGGTTCATTGATAGTTTGTAGTGCCTAAGGTTAATGTTGCATGGTATTGCTTTCGTTTGGTAGAAAATGTATCTTATAATGTTGTCAGTAACGTAAGCTATATATATATATATATATATATATATATATATATATATATATATATATATATATATATATATGTATATATATATATATATATATATATATATATATATAGTGTGTGTGTTGTGTGTGTGTGTTGTGTGTGTGTTTTTGTGTGTGTGTGTGTGTTTTAGTCAGATTTAGTCAGAAATGCCTGAACTACCGTAATGATGGCAAACGGTACAACCTGCTTTCTGTTAGCGCCGAACGTTGAGCGGCGCTTACAAATCCCGACATCCCACATTGTGGCAACGGTTTCGGGCTGATGATCGCAATGGGGAGAGTACAAGCCTTATCCTAGTGCGAGGAAATGCAGCCTAAAGATAAAATCTCATGGCAGGGCAGACCAGGCCCTAAGCTTCGCTTGGCAGCTGGTCTAGGATCGAAGCTACGACAGGCGGACAGATAGAGCATTGCTTTGCTAATCCGGCAGCTTGTGCAGCTTGTCTTGTTCCAGTTGTATTGGTGTTACCATTCTTCTGGAGTAAACTAGGCAGACCGAGAGAGGGATCATGCTGCATGGGCAACACATGGTCTCAATATTTTAGCCCAGGCTTTGTGCTATGGAGAGGTATAATTCCATCTCTAGTCTTAACCGGTCTCGGAACCAAAGCGGGAGGTGGCATTTACGGGTTATAAGTCCTTGTCAGTTGGCGTAGACATGGGGCGCCACGCGTTGCCTCTGACGGTGGGAGACACCTACAGGTGTCACTGATCAGCTACCGCCGGCCTCAAGCTGGGCAGCCTCCGGCCAATTGGGTGCTGATAAGCCACAGCCTGCCTGCTTCAATGGGTGCTTGGTGCTAGGACACAATTTGAATAGCAGGCTTTAAAACGAATGCACCAGGTAGTACTTAATCGAAAAATAGAAACTTCAAGCTACGGCTTGCAACCTGGAACGTAAGAACCACGTGTCCAGGATTTTCCACTGACCTGACGAATATTGACGATGTGAGAAAAATGGCTGTGATTGATATTACTGGCCTGCAGGAGACTCGCCTCGCTGAGGAAGGGTCACTCAGGGAAAACAATTACACCTTCTTTTTTTAAGGGATACAGAGCAGGCAAAAAAAAGGCAACATGGTGTGGGCTTTGCAGTGAACAATTCGCTACTGGAAATGATTGAAATTCCAAATGAGTGTAATGATAGACTATTATCCCTGCGCTTGACAACCTCTTGTGGTTTTGCCACTAGTGCCACTGTATATGCACCGACACTCACTTCCCCTGATGATATGAAGGATTCGTTCTAGGAGGAGTTAGACTCTGTGATCAAGGTAGTTCCAAAATCGACTACATTTTAATGCTCGGTGATTTCAATGCTCGTGTGGGCAAGGACTCGGGTTCATGGCCAGTGTGCCTTGGAAAATACAACATCGGCCGCATGAATAACAATGAGAAAAGGCTTTTGGAGCATTGCACCAGAACACAATTTTTTACCTATGTATTACAAACTCCATTTTAAAAACAAAACAACTGCATACGGTCACATGGAAACATCCAAGATCCGGCTATTGGCATCAGCTGGACACATCATCACATGAAGACAACACATTAACAAAACTTCATTAACTCGAAGTTATCACAGTGCTGACTGTGATACGGATCATTCTTTGGTTGTTGCAAGGGTTAGACTAAGACCAAAGAGAATCTACACAGCTAAACACAAATCTAGCCCCATGATTAATATTATTATCACCCACGATCCTGATAAGTGCTTTGAGTTCCAACAGCAACTTGAAGACGCTTTCACTGATACATCAGAAAATTGGACAGTAAGTGAAAAGTGGGGTAAACGTAAGGAAACTCTTTATAAAACAGCTGTGGGGGTTTATGGCACCGTGGATCATAAAAGGCAGGGCTGGTTTGCGGCAAACAACCAGACACTGCAGCCCTTGATTGATCAAACGAAGATAGCTCTCTTAGGAAACAAGGAAAGAACAAAGCGTAACACTCTAGTGAGCTGAAGCAAGCTGGGAAGGATGTGCAGAAGGCTGCTAGTCAGTGTGCAAATGATTATTTGATCAAGTTATGTGAGTCCATTCAAAATGCAAGAGATTAAGGAAACATCAGAAACATGTATAAATGTGTAAAGAAAGCTTGTGGTCCAATGATCAAAAGAAGTGCACCATTGAAAACCTTGACTGGAGAAATCATAACACTGATAAGAAACAGCAGATAGATAGATAGGTAGAGTACTATTTTGAGCTTTACTCAAGTGAGACCAAACTAGTGGATGATGCCCTCAACACCATAGAGGCTCTACCAACTCTTGACCACCTGGACACATTTCCCACCATAACAGAAGTTAAGTGTGCTATAAATTAACTTGCATCTAGCAAGGCTTCCGGTAAGGATGGGATTCCAATAGAGGTTATCAGGAGTGGCAAAACACACTCACTCTACATATCCACCAGCTAATAGAGATATGCTGGCGAGAAGGACAAGTCCCACAGGATTTCAAAGATTCAAGCATCATAACATTGTACATGAACAAGGGCGATCGGAGCGACTGCAACAACTGTAGGGGTATCTCACTTGTGTGCATTGTTGGAAAAGTATTTGCCAGAATTGTTCTGCGCAGACTTCAAGCCCTAGGAGATCAAGTCTACCCCGAATCACAGTGTGGCTTACGACAGAACCGGTCTACCATTGATATGATATTCTCATTGCGACAAATGCAAGAAAAATGTGAACAGAATCAATCACTGTTTATTGCCTTCATCTACCTCACAAAAGCATTTGATTTGGTCAGTCGTGAGTGTCTGTTCAAGGCACTAAAGATGATTGTCTGCCCACCAACGCTTCTGTCCATTGTGGAATCGTTCCACACAGGCATGAAGGGTATAATCAAGTTTGATGGTGCAACTTCAGAAGAGTTTGAAATCAAGAGTGGAGTTAAGCAAGGTTGTGTACTAGCTCCCACCCTCTTTGGAATATACTTTTCACTTCTACTGAAATATGCCTTTCGTGATCAGGATGGTGGTATATACATTCACTCACGCTCAGATGGCGGCCTCTACAATGCTCAGAAATTGAAGGCCAAGACCAAAATTAGGAGGGTACTGATCAGAGAGTTGCTTTTTGCAGATGATGCTGCAGTTACGACCCACTCTGAGGAAGAATTACAACTGTCTACTATCTGCATTCTCCAATGCTTGTTCTGAATTTGGTTTAACAATTAGCAAAAAGAAGACACAGATTATGTCACAAGGTGCACATGGGGTACCATCAATCTTTATTGACGACGCCGAACTAGAGATGGTAGACCATTTTACATATCTAGGATCAGGGTAAATAGCAAATTATCCTAGATCAGGAAATCAACATCAGGATTGGTAAGGCAGCAACAACAATGAACAGGTTAAGAAAAAGAGTCTGGGAGAACAGGAAGCTTACTGCCAAACAAAAGTCCTTGTCTATCAAGCCTGTGTCCTTAGTACTCTTCTTTATGGCAGTGAAGCCTGGACAACTCACACACACCAAGAGAAACGTTTAAACAGCCTTCATATGCGGTGTCTGCGAAGAATACTTGGTATTAAGTGGCAAGACAAAATCACAAATACTGAAGTATTGGAAAGATCAGGTTGTGTGACGGTTTATTCCATGCTCAGTCTTCGTAGACTTAGATGGATAGGACATGTTAGGAGGATGGATGATGGTAGAATACCAAAGGACATCTTTTTTGGTGAATTACAGATGGGCAAGAGATCTCAGGGTCGGCCTCTACTACGATACAAAGATGTGTGTAAGCAGGACATGATTGATACAGGCATTGATAATGCACATTGGGAGCAAGTCGCCACTGAACGTGTTGCATGGAGGGCAAATATCAGAAATGGAATAAAGACAAAGGAGAAAACTATTGCAGATAAGTTGCACACCGAGCGTGTGAGATATAAGGTGGTGCATGATGGTGGAAATGACGATGTGTTCACATGCATCCACTGTGGACGAATATTTACAGTGCGAATTGGCCTTATCAGTCACATTTCCTACCGCCATGGGTTGTAGTTATTATGCCGTTTTGAAGTACAAACTATCGTCTGTAACGACGGCAAGGTGCCAATGATTATATATATATATATATATATATATATATATATATATATATATATATATATATATATATATATATATATATATATATATATATATATATATATATATATATATATATATATATATATATTGCATTGGTAAATATTTTATAATATTTCGTAAGAGTATTTGACATAAGCCTGGGTCATTGACAGTGAGTTGAGTGACCGGGCATGAGAAAGAATGGAGATGAAAGTGGGAGACAGTAAAGTGACTGACCTGGCTATGAGAAAAGCAGCCAGTCCTGAGAAATAAAATAGTGAGGGTAGAGAAAGACCCCTAGGGTGGATGGGGCGAGAGATGGTGTATTTGTGTGTTGAAGTCCGGAGACTTCAGGGAGTTGAGTTTTAGACACCGAACGAGTCGGTAGTCCGGTAGTCGACGGAGAACTGTGTTGTGTGATTCTCCGAGATGTGAATGCAGTCCTAAAACCCAGAGTGGGTTACATAGTGAGCAGAGGCTCCGACCCAGTGGGTGGGTCGTATTGTGTGAGATCCAGCCGTGGATAGTAGCTGGACTACATGTCTATGAATTTGAGATTCAGCAGGCCGTGAGAAGGCATTGATGTGTGCGTGTAGAGTTGTGAGGAATATATATCTCTTCGGTGGATTACATTGTGTTCTGGATTTATACACATGTTCCGTTTGTCCGTGGGTCTGTGTTATTTCTGTATTAAAGGATTATGTGCGCCAAAATCGATCTTGTTTACTGACTGGTGAATGTGCACTGCGGGGGTGAGTCATAGTGTAAGACAGTGAGAGAGCTCAATTGACACACCAGGAGTATCGTTACCTAGACAACGACCATCACACGCCCTTATCGTAAGAACATCGTGTGATAACTGGGAGCTCGTCGCTTAGTAAAGAGTTTCTGACAGCTGCATTCGGTCAAGGAACACCGTGCAATATTGAGATATCTGTGGGATCTTCGCTGAAAGAGAGGATTTATTATCTGTGACTTCGTTCCATCAAACTAGTCAGCGCGCGGGGAAAAATACGCGGCAGAAATCACAAGCGAACAGTCAGTTCACGTCAAGTTCACTACATGTGAATTGGATACCAACCATATCGCTGAAGCGAGCGGGGGTGTCAGAGAATTAACGCAGCACAGATCAACCGGGAGAGTCGATTACGGTGACGGGTGTAGTCACTAGTCACAAACAGCACGGAATGTCGGGTTGAGAGGCCAGGCGCATGTGTTTATAGGTCAAGAGACAGAAGCGCCAGCTAGACAGCACAGGTAAAAGTCGCGTGAAAAAACCGTGTTTGCGACAAGAGCAAGACAGGACAGTTGGACATTCTCGCTGTCGGTGATAAAGACAGGATTGAAAATTCAAGATATTGACAGGTGTGTGTGGCGAGAGAACGCACTGTGTTGTCGCAAGTTGACTGGTCAAGATTTGTCGACTCAGTTAATAGGACAGGTGAAGACACCAGCGTCCAGGTACTGGGGAAGTACATGTTTGAAAAACAGAGAAAATTGACAGTCGCTGATTCACCGGAAAGAGGGAACGACGGGGGAGAGTTACGTTACCCCTACCACAGCCGTGCGGGGGCAGAAGTGGAAAGTGTTCGTGTATGACGGCAAAGTTTCCGGGCATTTTACAGACAGATTAAGTGTGACTTTCCACGGAGTTAAAAGAGCAGCCGGGTGGGGCTGTCAAGGTTGTGTGGAAACTGTTTTTACGGAGGAATTTTTCAATGAGGGTGATAAAGAGAAATTGAGGTGACATTGTGAGTTGGGGGTGAAAGGAGTAAAGATTCTCAGGAAAATTTCCACGGCCTATTGTGGTCAAGATGACTAATTGTGAATGAACAAAACAAGGTTGTTTTGAAAGAAAGCCAGACTTTATGTTTCGTCTTTGTTCAAGCCCTTTGTCATCATTATTCTGTTACGAGCAAACATTTTAACGTGGCGTCATCGCAACCATGGTCGTATTTCTTTGCCAATAAGGATTTATATATAAAAATTTAAAGCGCTGGATATTTGGTGGCATTATTATTTTTTCTTTTTGTTGTTGCTGAACTTTGCCTTTAAACGTGAGTCTGTCACATAAATGATACAGCGAAGCGCCATCTCCACAACGATAGTATAAACACGTTTGGATTATTACGGTGGTGTCACCACGTCCAGAGAAAGTACAATAACGTTACGGACTGTGTCGAGACAGAACATTGTGGATAATCAATCATCATCTTCACTTTTGTCGACAGTTGTAATTTATGATCACCATGTGAAAATTCAGAACCACTCAAACAAGTCGATAAGTCGCTTTGGAAACTAGCGTCGTCTAGACATTTTCCAGCATATTTGTGGAAACTATTAAAACTATTATCAGCAAAATAAGAACTTTTGGCGACGGATTAATAAGTACCATAGTTATCGGCCAACCAGTTGGACATTTTTGTTGCCTCTCTCATCGTCTTAACTGCCGTTATCGTTGTCTACTTATCATATATATCATATTGTTATTACATGTAACTTGTTGGATAGGCACTTTTGCGATCTCTATTTACATCAGGATAGGCCTTGCAAAAACGTGGATATTTCCTGGTGACTTAAGATATTTTTTGTAAGGAAAACGTTAAATGAGTTCGCGTGTCCGTGCAGATGGCATTGGAGTCCTAACTAATATCTAGAGACGTGTTGTCTGACGTCAGATCTGTGTATATTTGAGGATATAATTTTTTTCTCTTTCTTTCTTTTTCGTTATAGTTACATATGATATTTGTTGTGGTCGGATATATGTTATTATTGTGATCTTTCGTCATTTCTACTGTCTAGTGGTCGGTGTCAGTTTATATTTATATATTACGCGCACAGTTGTGTTTTTACATGGGCATGTCAATGTTAGTGGTTTTTATTTCTATGTAATCATCTGTATGCGTGTCACTAGCCTATGCGTCTAGCGTTTTATAGGCACCACTTACTGTTATCATCCATTTGTTTGTATATGTATTTATATGTATGTTTAACAATATTTCCAGGGACTTTATGAACTTGTGGTCATAGATATATATATGCGAGGGAGTATAGGTGATACTTCCCCCCCCTCACTACCTAGTGCTTATGGAGTGACTGGGTGAGTATAGAGTGATATTTTAGCACTACGAAGTTACGTACACAGGGAGGGCTGGTGTACTTAGGGAAGTGACACAAAGACTAACAGCAGAGTCGTCACATTTATAGTTGGCTGACAGACAGCAACGTGTCCACAAGTACAAGATGCCTACTTTAATGGAATATATTGAAGCAGGTGAACGAATAGGCCTGAAAGGTAAAGAGTTACAGGAGTATGCAGAAGCAAAAGAACAAAACAGGCGAAAGAGAGGAAGGCATAATGAACGCGAGGCAAAGCGTCTACAGAGAGAAAGAGACACAAGTAAAGTAGCGAAATGGAAAACAACGCCTACAGGAAGAAAAGTTAGCTGAGAGAGAAAAAGACAGCCGAAATGGAAAACAGCGTCTACAGGAAGAGAAGAGACACATTACTAGATGAGAACAACAAAGCCTACAGAGTAAAGTTAGCTGAAATGAAAACAAGCGCTACAGGAAGAGAAGAGAAACAATGAAATGGAATTGAGAAAGATGAAGATAGAGGAAGCTGAAATTGAGTTTAAAAAATTAGAACTATCTTCGAAGGGTCAAAGTGGAGGACAGCAGAAGACCCTCGTACAGTCGTCACAGAGATTAAAACTTGCCATACTTTACGGACCGAGACAACTTGAAATCTATTTGTCGAGATTCGAAGCATCAGTGAAAGTGTTAGGCATCCCAGAAGGCGAGTATGCTATTAGACTGGGCGAGTATCTTACGGGTAAGGCACTAGACACCATGTTTAATTTACCTGTAGAAGAAAGAAACAACTACACTATCTTGCGTCAACGTTTGCTTACAAAGTTCCAACTAACTGAGCATGGATATAGAACAAAGTTTAGACAGTTAGGGCCAGAGACAAATCAAGATTTCACAGATTTTGTTAACACAGTAAAGAACACATTTAACAAATGGATGGAGCTTGCAGAAGTA
Source organism: Cepaea nemoralis (assembly GCA_014155875.1). Taxonomy (NCBI): domain Eukaryota; kingdom Metazoa; phylum Mollusca; class Gastropoda; order Stylommatophora; family Helicidae; genus Cepaea; species Cepaea nemoralis. The sequence goes on from JACEFZ010001261.1 coordinate 62,228, forward strand.
GGGAAAGATTTAATAAATTAGTGGATTTAATGTTAAGAGACAAGGTAGTATCTGCATGCAATACTAACTTAGTAGCTTTCTTTGAGGAACGTAAGCCAAAGGACATAGACACAATGTCACAGTTAGGGCAAAACTACATGACTGCACATCCAAACAGTTCTATTGGTAGACTAATGAGTGAGGAAATAGTCTGTGCAGCGTACACTAAACAGGACCAGAATCCAGTTATTAGACCAAGATCGAAAAGTGTGGATTCAGCACAGAAGTATGAACAACAAGAAGTCTCAAGATAATGGTTTCCGTGGCAACCATTTTGGTAGAGCAGGACGGTACCCATACAAAAGGGGGAATTTCCAGAGGACGTCCAAATAGTTATGCCGGATGCTGGAATTGTGGGAGCTGGAGACACAAAATGGCAGAGTGTGATGCACAACCATCAGATGGACCAACGAACAACAGTAAAAGGGAGATCACTTGTTTCAAATGTGGAAGGAAGGGGCATGTCAGCTATCAATTGTAGGATGAGAGAAACAGGAGCATTCTAATGCAGCACAAGTGATTGAGACTATCAACAATGAAGATTGTAGTGGGTGCAAACCTCTTTTTGAAAAAGACGGTCAGCCAGTCTTAGTGTGTGGTCATACAGTGAAAGCAGGATCAGCAGTCCATGCAGGTGGAAGCATGAAGATGCACCATGGATTTGTTAATGATAGGCCAGCGTTAACAATTAGGGATTCCGGATGTACGTCCATCGGAGTTAGAAAGAGTTTAGTGCATCCCTCGGATTATACAGGAAAAAAGATTAGATGCATAACATTCAATGGGACAGTAGAATTCTACCCATTAGCCGTGATAGCAGTAAAAACACCATATATCACAGGAAGAGTGGTAGCGTGTGTTCTAGACTCACCAGTGGCAGATTTGATCATCGGAAACGTGCCAGGAGTTAAAGATTGTACAGAAGAAGAAGTAGTTTATTGGGACCAGAAACATAGTTTAAGTAGTAACGAGGTAGTTACCTAAAAGAAAACCTAAATTAGAGAGTATAGCTGAAGAAGAAGAGGGCACTTGAAGTAGACACAGACGGGCAAGGATAGTACAGCTGAGCAGGTGAGAATTGATCTCAAACATAGTGGGAGTGACTCCCACAGACAAGATGATACGACAGACAAATGTTTCCAAGGGTGTGGTAAAGTGAGACATAGGCAATCAAAGAAGGGTAGATGGTGCTTTGGAAGGAAGAATAATGTTCTCACTCGCAGGTTTTCAGATGGCGGAACTGCATGTGGGCAAGTAGTATTACCGTTAACACATAGAGACCGATATACTAGAACAGCTCAGGATAGTGCAGGTGCAGGGCACATAGGAGTAAGGCGGAAGCAGCATAGAGCAGGATGCCAGGTATATTGGCCAGGATTTAATAAAGAGGTCAGACTAAACAGAGACTCCAGTGTAACGGTACAATATGTAGATTGCAAAGTTAAGGCAGTTCCAAAGAGTGTTAACGACATCACTGAACCAGGATTAGCAAACAGATGTTTTAAAGATATAGGAAACATGAGGCATGGGTACAGGAAGGGTAGACACAGCATCGACAGAATATAGGATGGAGGTTTGATGCAAGAAAAGAACCACCTGAGATAGGGTCGGTACACAAATAGCTTGTGTCTTTTTGAGGATGTTAATAGACCTGCAGATACACAGATATGATGTTTCCTATGATGTATTATTATTATGTGATGTATTAGTTCATGCATTGGTACACAAGATAGAAAGATGGTTGTATTTATGTGTGGGGAATATAGGAGTGTACTATGAGCATTTGATGTATTATTTAGGGTGGTAGCTAGAGTAAGGTGGAGCCATACTTAGGGCTACCCAGGCAATATAGTCTGGGTCACATGTTTAGTAAGTTTTAGTCTCCCAATATTTGAAAACGAAGTTTTCTTTTAAGAGGGGGGTGATGACATAAGCCTGGGTCATTGACAGTGAGTTGAGTGACCGGGCATGAGAAAGAATGGATGAAAGTGGGAGACAGTAAAGTGACTGACCTGGCTATGAGAAAAACAGCCAGTCCTGAGAAATAAAATAGTGAGGGTAGAGAAAGACCCCTAGGGTGGATGGGGCGAGAGATAGTGTATTTGTGTGTTGAAGTCAGGAGACTTCAGGGAGTTGAGTTTTAGACACCGAACGAGTCGGTAGTCCGGTAGTCGACGGAGAACTGTGTTGTGTGATTCTCCGAGCTGTGAATGCAGTCCTAAAACCCAGAGTGGGTTACATAGTGAGCAGAGGCTCCGACCCAGTGGGTGGGTCGTATTGTGTGAGATCCAGCCGTGGATAGTAGCTGGACTAAATGTCTATGAATTTGATATTCAGCAGGCCGTGAGAAGGCATTGATGTGTGCGTGTAGAGTTGTGAGGAATATATATCTCTTCGGTGGATTACATTGTGTTCTGGATTTATACACATGTTCCGTTTGTCCGTGGGTCTGTGTTATTTCTGTATTAAAGGATTATGTGCGCCAAAATCGATCTTGTTTACTGACTGGTGAATGTGCACTGCGGGGGTGAGTCATAGTGTAAGACAGTGAGAGAGCTCAATTGACACACCAGGAGTATCGTTACCTAGACAACGACCATCACACGCCCTTATCGTAAGAAAATCGTGTGATAACTGGGAGCTCGTCGCTTAGTAAAGAGTTTCTGACAGCTGCATTCGGTCAAGGAACACCGTGCAATATTGAGATATCTGTGGGATCTTCGCTGAAAGAGAGGGTTTATTATCTGTGACTTCGTTCCATCAAACTTGTCAGCGCGCGGGGAAAAGTACGCGGCAGAAATCACAAGCGAACAGTCAGTTCACGTCAAGTTCACTACATGTGAATTGGATACCAACCATATCGCTGAAGCGAGCGGGGGTGTCAGAGAATTAACGCAGCACAGATCAACCGGGAGAGTCGATTACGGTGACGGGTGTAGTCACTAGTCACAAACAGCACGGAATGTCGGGTTGAGAGGCCAGGCGCATGTGTTTATAGGTCAAGAGACAGAAGCGCCAGTAGACAGCACAAGTAAAAGTCGCGTGAAAAAAAACCGTGTTTGCGACATGAGCAAGACAGGACAGTTGGACATTCTCGCTGTCGGTGATAAAGACAGGATTGAAAATTCAAGATATTGACAGGTGTATGTGGCGAGAGAACGCACTGTGTTGTCGCAAGTTGACTGGTCAAGATTTGTCGACTCAGTCAATAGGACAGGTGAAGACTCCAGCGTCCAGGTACTGGGGAAGTACATGTTTGAAAAACAGAGAAAATTGACAGTCGCTGATTCACCGGAAAGAGGGAACGACGGGGGAGAGTTACGTTACCCCTACCACAGCCGTGCGGGGGCAGAAGTGGAAAGTGTTCGTGTATGACGGCAAAGTTTCCGGGCATTTTACAGACAGATTAAGTGTGACTTTCCACGGAGTTAAAAGAGCAGCCGGGTGGGGCTGTCAAGGTTGTGTGGAAACTGTTTTTACGGAGGAATTTTTCACTGAGGGTGATAAAGAGAAATTGAGGTGACATTGTGAGTTGGGGGTGGAAGGAGTAAAGGAACTCAGGAAAATTTCCACGGCCTATTGTGGTCAAGATGACTAATTGTGAATGAACAAAACAAGGTTGTTTTGAAAGAAAGCCAGACTTTATGTTTCGTCTTTGTTCAAGCCCTTTGTCATCATTATTCTGTTACGAGCAAACATTTTAACGTGGCGTCATCGCAACCATGGTCGTATTTCTTTGACAATAAGGATTTATATATAAAAATTTAAAGCGCTGGATATTTGGTGGCATTATTATTTTTTCTTTTTGTTGTTGCTGAACTTTGCCATTAAACGTGAGTCTGTCACATAAATGATACAGCGAAGCGCCATCTCCACAACGATAGTATAAACACGTTTGGATTATTACGGTGGTGTCACCACGTCCAGAGAAAGTACAATAACGTTACGGACTGTGTCAAGACAGAACATTGTAGATAATCAGTCATCATCTTCAATTTTTTCGACGGTTTGAACTTGTGATTACTACGTAAAATTAAGTCACCACGCAACAAATTTGGAATATCGTAGACATTTCGGAACATTTACCAATATACATTCCCAGCATATTGTGAAAAATCATTAAAATAAGAACTTTTGGCGACGGATCAATAAGGACATATTTATCGGCCAACCAGTTGGACATTTTGTTTGCTCTCTCAGCGTCTTAACTGTCGTTATCGTTTGTCTATATATATATATATATATATATATATATATATATATATATATATATATATATATATATATATATATATATATATATATATATGTTATTACATGTAGTTGTTGATAGGCACTTTTTGCGATCTCTATCTACACCAGGATAGGCCTTGTGAAACGTGGGTATTTCTAGTGCTTAAGATATTGGTTTGTAAGGAAAACGTTAATGAGTTAGCGTGTCGTGCAGTGGCATTGGAATAGTCCTAACCAATATCTAGAGCCGAGTTGTCTGACGTCAGATTTGAGTATATTTTTATGCTATAATTTTTTTTCCCTTTCTCTTTCTTCTTTTCGTTATATTTACATATGATATTTGTTGTGGTCGGATATATGTTATTATTGTGATCTTTCGTCATTTCTACTGTCTAGTGGTCGGTGTCAGTTTATATTTATATATTACGCGCACAGTTGTGTTTTTACATGGGCATGTCAATGTTAGTGGTTTTTATTTCTATGTAATCATCTGTATGCGTGTCACTAGCCTATGCGTCTAGCGTTTTATAGGCACCACTTACTGTTATCATCCATTTGTTTGTATATGTATTTATATGTATGTTTAACAATATTTCCAGGGACTTTATGAACTTGTGGTCATAGATATATATATGCGAGGGAGTATAGGTGATACTTCCCCCCCCCCCTCACTACCTAGTGCTTATAGAGTGACTGAGTGAGTATAGAGTGATATTTTAGCACTACGAAGTTACGTACACAGGGAGGGCTGGTGTACTTAGGGAAGTGACACAAAGACTAACAGCAGAGTCGTCACATTTATAGTTGGCTGACAGACAGCAACGTGTCCACAAGTACAAGATGCCTACTTTAATGGAATATATTGAAGCAGGTGAACGAATAGGCCTGAAAGGTAAAGAGTTACAGGAGTATGCAGAAGCAAAAGAACAAAAACAGACGGAAAGAGGGGAGAGGCATAATGAACGCGAGGCAAAGCGTCTACAGGAAGAGAAAGAGACACAAGTAAAACTAGCTGAAATGGAAAACAAACGCCTACAGGAAGTAAAGTTAGCTGAAATGGAAAACAAGCGTCTACATGAAGAGAAAGAGACACAAGTAAAACTAGCTGAAATGGAAAACAAACGCCTACAGGAAGTAACGTTAGCTGAAATAGAAAACAAGCGTCTACAGGAAGAGAGAGACACACAAATGGAACTTGAAAAGTTAAAACAAACAAATGCGGTGGAAATCGAGAAAGAGAAGATTGAGATGGAAGCTGAAATTGCACTCAGAAAATTAGAACTTATCTTCGAAAGGTCAAAGTGAGGAAAGCAGAAGACCTTCGCAGTCGTCACAGAGATTAAAACTGCCATACTTTACGGACCGAGACAACTTGGAATCTTATTTGTCGAGATTCGAAGCATCCGTGAAAGTGTTAGGCATCCCAGAAGGCGAGTATGCTATTAGACTGGGCGAGTATCTTACGGGTAAGGCACTAGACACCATGTTCAATTTACCTGTAGAAGAAAGAAACAAATACACTATCTTACGTCAACGTTTGCTGACAAAGTTCCAACTAACTGAGCATGGATATAGAACAAAGTTTAGACACTTAGGACCAGAGACAAATCAAGATTTCACAGACTTTGTTAACACAGTAAAGAACACATTTAACAAATGGATGGAGCTCGCAGAAGTAGGGAAAGATTTTAATAAATTAGTTGATTTAGTGTTAAGAGACAAAGTATTAGCTTCATGTAATACTAACTTAGTAACTTTCTTTGAGGAACGTAAGCCAAAGGACATAGACACAATGTCTCAGTTAGGGCAAAACTATATGACTGCACATCCTAATAGTACTATAGGCAGACAGATGAGTGAGGAAATAGTCTGTGCAGCGTACACTAAACAGGACCAGAATCCAGTTATTAGACCAAGATCGAAAAGTGTGGATTCAACACATAGATATGAACAACAAGAACCTCAAGAGAATATTTTTCGAGGAAACAATGTTGGTAGAGTAGGACGTTACCCATACAAAAGGGGGAATTTTCAGAGGCGTCCAAATAGTTATGCCGGATGCTGGAATTGTGGGAGCTGGAGACACAAAATGGCAGAGTGTGATGCACAACCATCAGATGGACCAACGAACAACAGTAAAAGGGAGATCACTTGTTTCAAATGTGGAAGGAAGGGGCATGTCAGCCATCAATGTAGGATGAGAAAAACAGAGCATTCAAATGCAGCACAAGTGATTGAGACTATCAACAATGAAGATTGTAGTGGGTGCAAACCTCTTTTTGAAAAAGACGGTCAGCCAGTCTTAGTGTGTGGTCATACAGTGAAAGCAGGATCAGCAGTCCATGCAGGTGGAAGCATGAAGATGCACCATGGATTTGTTAATGATAGGCCAGCGTTAACAATAAGGGATTCCGGATGTACGTCCATCGGAGTTAGAAAGAGTTTAGTGCATCCCTCGGATTATACAGGGAAAAAAGATTAGATGCATAACATTCAATGGGACAGTAGAATTCTACCCATTGGCCGTGATAGCAGTAAAAACACCATATATCACAGGAAGAGTGGTAGCGTGTGTTCTAGACTCACCAGTGGCAGATTTGATCATCGGAAACGTGCCAGGAGTTAAAGATTGTACAGAAGAAGAAGAAGTAGTTTATTGGGACCAGATACATAGTGTAAGTAGTAACGGGGTAGTTACTAAAAGAAAACCTAAATTAGAGAGTATAGCTGAAGAAAAAGGGGCACTTGAAGTAGACACAGAGGGCAAGGATAGTACAGCTGAGCAGGTGAGAATTAATCTCAAACATAGTGGGAGTGACTCCCACAGACAAGATGATACGACAGACAAATGTTTCCAAGGGCGGGGTAAAGTGAGACATAGGCAATCAAAGAAGGGCAGATGGTGCTTTGGAAGGAAGAACAATGGTCTCACTCGCAGGTTTTCAGATGGCGGAACTGCATGTGGGCAAGTTGTATTACCGTTAGCACATAGAGACCGATATACTAGAACAGCTCAGGATAGGGCATGTGCAGGGCACATAGGAGTAAGGCGGAAGCAGCATAGAGCAGGATGCCAGGTATATTGGCCAGGATTTAATAAAGAGGTCAGACTAAACAGAGACTCCAGTGTAACGGTACAATATGTAGATTGCAAAGTTAAGGCAGTTCAAAAGAGTGTTAACGACATCACTGAACCAGGATTAGCAAACATATGTTTTAAAGATATAGGAAACATGAGGCATGGGTATATAAAGGGTAGAAACAGCATCGACAGGAATCATAGGTGGAGATTTGATGCAAGAAAAGAACCACCTGAGATAGGGTCGGTACACAAATAGCGTATTTTTTTTTTTTTTTTGTGAAGATGTTAATAGACCTGCAGATACACAGATATGATGTTTCCTATGATGTATTATTATTATGTGATGTATTAGTTCATGCATTGGTACACAAGATAGAAAGATGGTTGTATTTATGTGTGGGGAATATGGGAGTGTACTATGAGCATTTGATGTATTATTTAGGGTGGTAGCTAAAGTAAGGTGGAGCCATACTTAGGGCTACCCAGGCAATATATCGGGGTCACATGTTTAGTAAGTTTTAGTCTCCCAATATTTGAAAACGAAGTTTTCTTTTAAGAGGGGGGTGATGACATAAGCCTGGGTCATTGACAGTGAGTTGAGTGACCGGGCATGAGAAAGAATGGAGATGAAAGTGGGAGACAGTAAAGTGACTGACCTGGCTATGAGAAAAGCAGCCAGTCCTGAGAATTAAAATAGTGAGGGTAGAGAAAGACCCCTAGGGTGGATGGGGCGAGAGATGGTGTATTTGTGTGTTGAAGTCCGGAGACTTCAGGGAGTTGAGTTTTAGACACCGAACGAGTCGGTAGTCCGGTAGTCGACGGAGAACTGGGTTGTGTGATTCTCCGAGCTGTGAATGCAGTCCTAAAACCCAGAGTGGGTTACATAGTGAGCAGAGGCTCCGACCCAGTGGGTGGGTCGTATTGTGTGAGATCTAGCCGTGGATAGTAGCTGGACTACATGTCTATGAATTTGAGATTCAGCAGGCCGTGAGAAGGCATTGATGTGTGCGTGTAGAGTTGTGAGGAATATATATCTCTTCGGTGGATTACATTGTGTTCTGGATTTATACACATGGTCCGTTTGTCCGTGGGTCTGTGTTATTTCTGTATTAAAGGATAATGTGCGCCAAAATCGATCTTGTTTACTGACTGGTGAATGTGCACTGCGGGGGTGAATCATAGTGTAAGACAGTGAGAGAGCTCAGTTGACACACCAGGAGTATCGTTACCTAGACAACGACCATCACACGCCCTTATCGTAAGAAAATCGTGTGATAGTATTAATTACACTAAGAGACAGACAGACAGATAGAAACACACACACACACACACACACATACACAGGGAGAGAGAGAGAGAGAGAGAGAGAGAGAGAGAGAGAGAGAGAGAGAGAGAGAGAGAGAGAGAGAGAGACGGATGGACGGAAACAGACAGTCAGTTAGACAGATAATTTACCATATTAACTTATTTAACGGGAGGTGAGCACCATGTTCACTGATATAGGTGTCTTGGCAGGATACAGTTGTGAAGTTCCATGGCATATAGTGGCGTTAGGTATTAATGTATTCTAGGCTACGGAATAATGGATGTCAGTTCCCATCGCATTTCCTTTTCTTAGAAATCCCAGAAAATTCAAAAAATTTTATAAAACATACTCGAAGAGGCTGTGTCGACCTCAGAGCTTTACATAATTAATTACTCCAATACGCCGACACCTCAGCAATTAGGTGTCCCAAACCTGGATTACGTAAACATAAAGACTTCATTGCGACTTTGCGATTGCTGTTGGATAACAGAACTCCAAATACGAACAGCATCATTAACTATGTGTTTTATGTTTTGCAGCCAAAATATGATTCATCGATTCACTCACTTCATATGAGATATATAGTTAGTTAGTTATTTAGTCGCAGTTCCAACTTCACAGCAACGGGTCGTCCCCATTATGCTCCGTTCCTGTGCCAGTGAATATCACACAAAATGCTCCCTACTGTCCAATGTGAAAAGTGGAAAAGACAGGAGTCTCGACAAACAACAGCCCGCACAGATACACTGTGCATAATGCCGCCGCCAGAATGTCAACACACCAGTCCCCCACGAAACACCCAATTCATCTCTGATGGAATCAGCAGTCATTTTCCTATCTGGATGTTTCCTAGATGTTCACCCACACAGTCCACGAAAGTACAGTTCATCACCGACGGCAGTGGCAGTCAACCAGAAGCCCAGCAGCCACGCATTTCTGCATAAGGCAAAAACCGGTCAACTCTGGGACATAGCCACCTGCCATCGCTCCGAACATGCAGTCACGTTCCAATAAAAACAAAAAACAAACTTGGGCAGATTCAAAAGCACTCACACGAAACCCACAGCTCACAGTGTATAACTCTGCAGTACGCACATGTCGAGATGCAGAGAAATATGCAGAACTATAAATTGTGCAAACCATTGTTGATGACATCTGAGTGTAAACTCCCCAAACAGTTAACCGGTCGTCATGTTAGTGTTACCTACTTTGATAGTGTCACTCCACTTGTCCGCAACTGCGGTACTTCATTTTAGACTCATGTACTTTCTAATTCTTTGTCGGCCACCCTGTATTGCTGGTAGCTATTAATTGATCCATTCATTTATCTGTTAGCCTTTCGTGGTGAGATTTTATATAATTAAATGGACACCGACGATTATGAGACCATCTGGGTTAAAGAAGACAGTTTAAAATAAGAACTGACCACACCAAATCATTCAAACTTAACCTTCTAAACATTAACGTATATTATTTCACACCCCTACATCGAACAGCTAGAATTAAATGTTGACTTGTCGTCCTTGACTTGGAGACGTAAATTACAAGTATCTCTGAAGTCGGAGTAGGTTCGCCTGATGGCGAGGGACACTGTTAATAAGGAAAGCTAATCTACACGCAAAATTCCGTCCATCATTACTATAAATCATGTGTATGGACTACGCCTGAGTTCAAAGCGATTGAGAGATCGCAAAAAAAATATACCACTTGGTTACTTTTATTTCTTCTTAATTATATCAACAGTGTGATATTAATCTTGCAAAATAAGTAAACTCATGACAATATTTCGACATAATAATAACTTCTCCTGACTGTACAAGGCAAAAGACGTCAATTAAATGCTGAATACATATGGAAACAAGAAGGAAACAATTTACACGTAATGTGCAATTATTGGAATTATAATAAACGAATAATAGTACAAAATAAATCTTATAACAATGTATAAACAGTACAAAATGGTGTTTATCCATCAAGAATGATGATGACCATTCATTTCATCCAGTGGGGTTGAAATTTTGGAACCGTGAATTATGAGATGGCTGGTAAGGCCTAATTTGGTTCTTTGACAATGTGGGCAAAGAATGCTTGACGATCCAGGAGAAGGATCTCATGCAGTGGCTTTCCTTCCCAATCTTATTTTCACAGCTCTTGCAGTCCTGTTTGCTTCATATGTGACTACATCATTGCGTAATGACTCAGGGCTAGTGAGATCTTCAGAGTGTCTTAAAAGCGTTTAAGTGGTTTAATTTTCTAGCGTGTCCCTGGTAAACAGTCCAGGTTTCACAAGCATATAGCAGTGTGAATAATACGACTGCTTTGTAGACTTTCAGCTTTTTTTGCAGGCTTATTCCTTTTCTGTACCACATATTCTTATACAGTCGGTCAAAGGCCGCGCTGGCGCTAGAGAATCTTGCATTCACTTCGTCATCAGTTGTGGCAGCGTGGGACACAGTACTGCCACGATAGGTGAGTTTGTTAACAATACAAAATATACTACACACGATGTATATAGACAATGAAGAGACATGTAGAACAAAGGAAAGTGAGTTAGGATGTTAGAAAAAAAAATACATGTTTAAATGAACCCAATAGAAACACTCATTAAAAAGATTAAACGTGGGAACATGTACATATAGTAGTGATAGAATATGTAGAATATGACATGAATATGATAATAAATACATTGTGTAATCCACAATGACAATGAGAATTATGTTTGAAATTATACAAGACAATATAAAAACAAACCCAATAAAGTGGGAAAAAAAACAACAAACAAGAACCAAAAAGAATAGAATTTACTTATTAAACACATCAACAGGCATCACTTTGCTGCCCGTGATCCAACAGAAGATGTCATTCAGTCGCATTTCATGAAAAGGATGTTGATATTTGGCTCGCCGTGTGTGTTGGCCCGCTTCCTGACCTAGAGGTTAGCGACTTTTCTCTGTAATCTCATATACTCTCGTAAGTAACGTGACGACGGTGAGAATCAGCAGTGGTTCGAATCGCGTCTGCAACTTACGGGGTATGTGAACCGGCCGCTCAGAAAGCAATGGCAAACTACTGAGCGTAATCTTGCCAAGAAATCAACAATCAGCTGAAAGATGCTGATGTTGACAGCAATGTCCTGTAAAGGATATGCAAACAATTTATTGTGTCTTGGGTACATTCGCATCCATAGTCTTATATATTTTAGTATGATAACATGAGTTCTCTGTAACTGACCACTGTGATGAATTATTTTCAATAGACGAGCACAGTCCATTTTGAGAATCACTGGTTTAAAAACGTTATTGATATAATGTATTTTCTGTTAAGTTCAATGCGGTCAGAAATTGATTTTTTAATGCATTGTGTTTTAATGACGTAAAAGAGGTAGACATGGTGCACATGCACAATTTCGCTGTCTGTCTGTCTGTCTGTCTGTCTGTCTGTCTGTCTGTCTGTCTGTCTGTCTGTCTGTCTGTCTGTCTGTCTGTCTGTCTGTCTGCCTGTCTGCTTGCCTGCCTGCCTGTCTGTCTGTCTGTCTGTCTGTCTGTCTGTCTGTCTGTCTGTCTGCTTGCCTGTCTGCCTGCCTGTCTGTCTGTCTGTCTGTCTGTATGTATGTCTGTCTGTCTGTCTGTCTGTCTGTCTGTACGCACGCACGCACGCACGCATCTACTGTAACAGTATTGGGTATTATTAGGATCTAGTGGGAAACACAGATACAGCACGATTGAGCATTGAGACGGAAAGGGGTGGGAGATGCTCAATCGTGACGTATTGGGTTGGTATGGGCAGTTAAGATCCAACCTTCGATGTGAGTGGAATCTAACATCAACGCTTTGTCATCAATGAAAGAATAAACCATTTTTACTTGATCACTGGCTTATTAATCTCTGTTCACACTGTGACAGGATTATTTATGGAGCATGTGACCAGGATACGAACCTGAAGATAATCACATGAGAAAAACAAAACAATGCGAAGTCAGGACGAATAACATCGCGGAGAAGTTCAAGAACTAAACAAAACAAAAAAATACTAGCGGCACGTTAGAGAACAATTACTGAACCTGATAACAGGCGCACCAAAAAGATGGCCACTAAATTGTAAATGGTAGTTATATCTGAATACAGAGGCCAAAAGCTCGCCCAGGAGTGGTCCTTTGTAAGTCTTTTTTAAGACTTCAGATAACAATCAAAGTAGCGACAGGAACCTTGTTATACCAGCCGTTTTGCAGAGTTCGCAGTGCAGGAAGTTTGTTATGGCCGCCGTTCTGCAGTTTGATTGTTAGCAACAGGCTTAACATGGACGGTGCCTGAATTTTTACGTTTCAAGAGCCATCAAAGCCGCTGCCTTACATCGTTCTGATTGACCAGGAGTGATCCTATCCTGAGAGTTTGGGCAAACCAGCAATTCAAGTTGAACATTGTAGCTCAGAAAAAAAAAAAAAAAGTAAAAAAAATTCTTCCAGGCTCAAAGTTAAAGAGCTAATCATGAGTTGTCAGGACAGCATGAAAAAGACTTCGTTAATTCGTTGATCGGGCCATAAGTTCTTGAAACAGTCAATTATCGCTGGGCCTCGGCTGATCCTGATAATTTTTTGGGGCCTCGTTATTACTAAGACCCTATCAAGACATCGATGATGTACCCCACCCGGGGTGAAGGCAAAGACTAACAAGCTGGTCGGGACCCAACCAGGGGTTGAAAATTTTCCGGCAGCCTATGAGAAGTGACCTGAGAGGAAGAGACAGGCTACCTAAACTCCGCTACCTAAACTCCGCTACCTAACTCAGCTACCTGAATTCCGCGACTGATAGGACAGCTGATGCAGGCTCCGGGTGTTCGAATATGACGGCGAGTCGAAGAAAGTGATTCCTTGAACAACGAAACAGATTCAGGGTAAAATTCTGTATTATATGAACATAGTAATTAACTGAACAATTTTACAAAATAAGGGAATTGTGCTCTTTAAAAATTAAGAAATTGAAATTGTGTGCTTCTTTGCTTGCTTTATTTCAGTATATTTTTCAGCATGGCGGAACAGAACACCTGAGCACAAGTTTTAACGTTAAATTAAGAAATTATAAAAATGAAATTGGTTACTTGTATAAATATTTCAGCTTAGAAGACTCAGCCCAGCACAGTGGAGAATAAGGACAAGTTTTTTTTTACAGATACCAAAGAAATATACAGAAGAAGAAGTGAAAATATTGTTTCAGGTTGATAGATATTCCAAAAGATAGCATAAAGAGTAAAAATGCACCTGAGCAGAGACTTAGGACGCGTGACTGCATGGTTAGGAGAGTTAAAGGAGGCAGTCAGCGAAGTAGAATGTTTTGTACACTGGTTACAGAGTAAAACAACTAATGTAAGAGGAGGTAATGAGATAAAAAGGAACAACCGAGGACAGCCACTGGTTAATGAAAATAGAGGGCAGTATAGAAGCATTTATGTAAGTCCAAAGATGACTAGGGTTAGGAGCTGGTATAATGATCAGAGATACAGAAATGGGCATGAGAGAGACTGTTCTAGGAATTGGCCATCCTATACAGTAAGCGCTAGAAAAAAACGAGACGAATGGTTCGAAAAAAGACAAAGACAATATCTAAACTCAGGTGTAAGAGACAGAATTGAACCTGTAAATAAAATACAGACTAGTCCTAAAATGATTGAGAATGTAACTAGTAGGACAGGAAAAGAAGACGACGGGTATTAGTAAAGAAAAGAAACCGAGAGACACAGACGCAGACAAGTAATACGGTAGAAAGTAGTACGCAGACTCAGGTACAACCAGTCAGCAAGATAACAAAGGGAACTCAAACTGACTTCATAGAGAATCAGTCAAAACCAACTCAATTGACTAAGAGAGACAAGGTTGAAGTTAAGAAAAATAGACAGATGAAAACTAAGGACGAAAGAAAGAGGAAGAGTATTGAAGAAAGTATGATAGTTAATAGAGGTACTACCGTGTCAAATTCCTCAGCTATAGACAGGAAACTAATTCCCAAATGGTGTAGGAATATTAGCTGTCAGAGTTCAAGTTACGGAGAAGATATTCCTACAGCCGAATATTATAGTGATGCTGAAACAGATATTATTACAGATGATTCGGAGAATGAGACTGTTACACTACGGGCAGGTCCTGAATCGAGGCGTGATGTTCCATCATATGGAGTAGTTGCTGGTAGACAGACGGACAGAGTTTTGGGTAGTGACTCTTTGAAACAAAATACTGGTTTGTATGACAAGACAGTAGGAAAGGCTAAGGGACGAAGACCGAGGAAGAGAAAGAAAGTCAGACGTTTTAGGGACGACTATAGGAATAGAGCCGACGTGTTTGCAGTAAACTATAGTGAGTCTGATGAGGGAACTATTATTAGTGTGTCATCTGAGGACGAGATGGGAAGGTATAAACGTTACATAAGGTACACAGAAAACAGTGAACAGACTGACGCAAATAAAGGATATAGAAAGAACTCATTTAAGAAGAAGAATAGTGGTAGACAGGTAGCGGGAATTTATTCAACAACAGAAAGTGACTTAAGTAAAATAGAAGACCTTATGACCTTAAGACCTGAGTTCTTTAACAGGTGGACAACAGATAGTGAAGGATGACATTATAGGTGAAAGACGGGTTAATGTATTGAAAGACAGTGAAGTGTTTAATTTGGATACACTATATAACGGTTAAAGTTCCTTGGATGAATTTTTTGGGGTAGCATGGTACAGGATATCTACTATTTGGTTACGATGTAGGGAGAGTATATTAAGTAAAATAGGGTAGATTCAGGACAGAATTAGTAGAGGGTGAGAGATAAATTAAGTATGAATCTTCGTGTTAGAAATAGTTTGACTCAGAGCTATGACGTGATGTCCGAGATAGTTTTGTTTGTTGGTTTGGGAAGAAAGAATAGTATTGTTGTTAGGTGAACCGAGACTGGCTGGTAAGGAGATATAGATTGAGGAAGTACTGAATGTCCTGTGTGTAAAGTAGACAGTTGAATGTGACAATTAAGACTGTAGTAGTTACGTCGTGCTTGCGGAGAAAGAAGAAAGTGTTGTGTGTGGAGAAGTATAGAATGATAGTTACGAGATTAGGGATCTGTTGGAATGAGGTTTGTTTTGAAGAGATAGTAGATAGTGCTGTGAAAATAATATAAGTTGCGAGATTGTCATGTATAGGGTCTGACCTTCGTATAGAAGTAGAGATATAAGAAAGCAGTGAATTGAGAGAGTCCTCTGGAAAAATTCGTCTAGTTGTGCGGTGTTCATACGTGAGTATAACTGTAGTCAGACAGGTGTTCGTCGTGATGAAGGAAGTAAGAGAGAGGTGTGATGACGTCGCCTAAGTGAAATACATAGAAAAAATATAAGAGTGGCGTTAACATGTCTTGTGTCAATGTGTTTTGAGGAGATCAATACGTGTTGATATGTGGTGAATGATTGCTGGAATGTTGAGGTGGCGTCTAAAGTGCTTTTTGTAGTAATAGAAGGGACATGTTAGATTGTCGCGATGCGAGAATAGTCGTGAGATGAGAGCGAGGTTGTGTATCATTGTCCGTGTGAATATGCGAAGAGTGCTTGATAAGTCCAGAGAATTGAATAGCCTTGTTACACCTGTTGTCAATATCAATTGTTTCGTTTCGGTTAGCGGAATTGTTGTTGTTTGTTCTTCTTTAGCTATAGTCGTCGCCTCTGTTTTGTTTGTGCTAAAGTGTGATGTCTTTTGTTTGGAATGTGTGATCTTGGAAGGAAATTATAGAAGTCGTAGGACAGGTTGACGGAAAGAGAGTTAATATTCTGACGGACGTTTCATAAAACATCTTTAGTATTCTTGACAGGAACATGTCAAAGCAGGAGTGCCAAATACAGAGAAACGAGAAAAAATGAGGTCCGTTGTATATACTGACGTGAGTTGCTGTTCTGAAAGAATCCCGATAAATAGGAGTGAAAGATACGAAGGTAAACAAGAGGAGGTAAATGAATGTTAGAAAGGGTGTTCCGACTGGTTTGACTGTCGTCACGATGTGAAAAGGATAGGAGAGATTTGAAGTAATGGTGCTGAGATACAGAAAGTACTAATGCAAGAGAAGGAAATATTAATTGCTTCGGATAGACGAGAAATTTAAAAGGTGAATTAGTTATCAGGACAGGAAGTAGATGTATTGGTGATAGGTCTATAGTAAATAGACAAAGTTTTGTTGGACGTAGGAGAATGGAAATACCGTAGATAACGGTAATATTGATTAAGAAATTGTACTGATGCTTGGTAAAAATCCGAGCCACAGGTTAATTAATAAGTGAATAGATGACTGCTGGTACAGTGAGATAATGTTGAGATAGTCGCCACATTGGTAATGGATAAAGTGAGTCGACCTGTAGTTTACAGTCATGGCTTAAAAGGACATTTTAGATGTGATGACGTATTAGGAGTGAGGCTGGAACAAGATAGAAAATTGTGAGGGGAGATAATCAATGTTTGACTTCCAGAAAAAGGAACGGTCAGTTGTTGAGTAGTGATTTTGGTTGAGGGGAACAAGTATGGTTCCGCATTATGATGGTCTGTAGATAACAGATAGATATTTGTATATATGTATATACGTATTTTGGCATTAATGCTTGGTATTGAGTTGTTTTGACTTGGCTAAATAGATAGGTGTTACATTGGTTAGCAAAGGAGGCCAATGCTGCTGGGTCACTTTACGTGGTTAATTCTAAGAGAATTATATTTTTTTTTAAAAACCTTCCCTTTAGCGAGAAGACAGTTGTATTTATTGTAATTGAGCTTACAATGCCTCATATATATAAAGTTTATTTTGCTTGATTTGGTCCTGTAAAATGATTATAATTATTTTAGAGTAGGGTTATTGTCTCCTTAGACTTTCATGTGTAAACTACTGGTCCGTAAAAGAGACCAGTAGTATTAGGTAACAATAGAATAGGATGTATGTTATATCATCATCACCATCATCATCACCATCATCATCATATCTTTAGTTGAGTTGAGGGGAAACATAAATGATTGTTATAACAATTTGGGGGGGTTTGATGTCCTGTTGTGATTTGATTTCGATGTTTTGTATGTTAAATAGTAGTTAATTAAGTTATGTTTAAATTACAGGGTTTTGTCGAGAATAAAGAAAATATAGGGGGCTTTAATTAGGACCCTTCGTTCGGAAAGTTATAATAAACTACTGTGAGCTAATAGAGAGACACATTCTCTTTGTGAAGAATAACTTCATGGGTGTATATTGCTGGGGATAATCAGCATAGTGAGCTTGATGGGCTTATGAAGAAGAAGAAACATATACCGGGGATGGTTATGGGAAAGTTTAGGGATACACTAAAGTAAGCATTAATTAGAAATATATGGGATTAGAAACCACATGGGAGAAGAAAAGATTAATGAATATATTCAGTGGGGTAAAGCTGAGAAAAGTTTTGAACATAGTTTCCGGGGGTTCAGAAGAACCATGATATACACGAGATTGCGGGGTTATAGAAGAATAAGAAAATTACCCCAGACAAAGAGTAAACATGAATTGGATCCATGTTTGACTAAACACTGTGGATAACAGTACAATAATAAAGGGGTGTTAGGGTGTAAATGAGAAATGAACATTGGGGAGACATAGTGACATGGGGTGTTTGTGGGTCCGTAATAAAGGGACTGAGATAAAGTTGATTGCAAGCAGTCACAGACATGAGTGGTTATTTTTGCTGCTGGGGCTTACGGCTTGAATTATGAATTGGAAGATTTTAGAGAGGCATTGGGTTACATGGCCTGGGCAGGATGTAAGTGTTTATCCCTTTGGGAGTATTAAGCTTCTGAGATAGAATAATAAGTGGGTTGCTAGAGGAATGTATATAGTGGTCAGATTACGATGTTGTGTTTGTTGATTGACATTCCGAAGTTACTGGTGTCTGTAATAAATAGACATTTAAGGGGAGGTTTCAAAGTTACTAGGTTGCTGTTGATAACGGCATAACTGGAGGTTTTAGTAGATATGCCCATAAGAAATGGTCATTATAACTGAGGTATAAGGGAAGATTAGCTATGCGGTTATGAGAGGAGGTATGTTGGAGGAGGTCTTAAGGGATAACAGACTTTTTTTAATTGTGTCCTCGACATGTGTTCTGTGGTTAACAGTAAAATGTGAGGTTGAGGTTAAGTAGTAGTGTCTGTAATATAGACACTGGAATGTGAAGAATAATTTTTGGTGATTGGTATTTGAAGCTGTAGATAGCAGCGTAAACGTTTACCATAATGAGTGGTAAAGGTGTGTGATGTAGCTGAGTGTGGTTTTTAGACTTTATTACATAAAGTCTCAAATGACATAGGAGGGTAAAGGAGTATGGTTTGGAAAAGGGGGTGTGTGATGTAGCTGAGTGTGGTTTTTGTGTGGAAGAATTCTACTGCTTCTTTTAAATACCGGTGGCCACCGATTCTTTATCTTCCTATCGTATGAAAGTGATTTCAGGTTAGTTGAAAGTGGGGAATTAGTAGTATTGGTGATAAGAATAAGGAGTTGGTATCAGCGTTTGAAGTGGAAAGCGGATTGCTTATTGAAGTGGAGAAGGAGTATTTAAGAAGACGTGTTATGATGTTATGATGTATTATATAAAGTTGAATTTGAAATGTAATTAAAGATATGTAAATATGTTATGGTTGGTTGAAGGGCCAGAAACGAAGAAGAAGGGGGTTGACTATATAGCAGGGGGAAAAAGTTAAAGAAATTGAATATTCGTATAAGTTAGAGTTGGTTTTAGGGAAGATTAGAAGAACTATGAGAAGTAAGGAAAAAGAGGGAATAGAGTAAGGGGATTAGGAGTAAAGATTTTTCCTTTAAAAGGAAAATTCTTTAATTAACATGGGGAGGTGTAACAGTATTGGGTATTATTAGGATCTAGTGGGAAACACAGATACAGCACGATTGAGCATTGAGACTGAAAGGGGTGGGAGATGCTCAATCGTGACGTATTGGGTTGGTATGGGCAGTTAAGATCCAACCTTCGATGTGAGTGGAATCTAACATCAACGCTTTGTCATCAATGAAAGAATAAACCATTTTTACTTGATCACTGGCTTATTAATCTCTGTTCACACTGTGACACTACGTACGAGTTTACGTTCAGTAGTTTAATGGCAAACTACTGAACGTAAAATTACTAAGAGATCACAGCGGCAGAAATGCTGGTGTTGTGTGTTTATTTTCCCCTCGCTATAACGGAGTTGACCAGCTGATGGGCAGTGAACGCGTTTCACGACATACCGAGCCGAGGGCTAGAAATCAGCTGCAGGTTAATAGGAAGCAGGCCGCCTTGCGTTGATTTCGATGGTAAAGACGTCAGTCGTTCAGAAACCATGGCAGACAACTACAAGTAAATATTGTCTAGTAAATCATAAACAGCCAGAAAATACTTGAGTTGCATTCGATGTGCTGTAAAGGGCATGTAACTAACTGTATACTGGAGTTAAATCTTGTGTTTCTCTCAGGTCTTAGTCAAGATATGACTGAGCTACCATATGACAGTAGACGGTACTACCTGCTTTCTGTTAGCGCCGAATGCTGGGCGGCGCTTACCAAACCCGACACCCCCACACTGTGACAACGGCTTCGGGCGGAAGAGCGCAATGGGGAGGGTACAAGCCTTATTCTGGTGCGAGGAAATGCAACCTAAAGACAAAATGTCATGGCATGGCAGACCAGGCCCTAAGCCTTGTTTGGCAGCTGGTCTAGGATTGAAGCTCCGACAGGCGGACAGTTAAAGCATTGCTTTGCTGATCTGGCAGCTTCTGTGGCTTGTCTTGTTCCCGATGTATTGGTGTTACCATTCCTCTGGAGTGAACTAGGCAGGCCGAAAGAGGGTTCATGCTGCATGGGCAACATATGGTCTCTATATTTTCGCCCAGGCTTTGTGCTATGGAGAGGTATAACTCCATCCCTGGTCTTAACAGGTCTCGGATTCAAAGCGAGAGGTAGTAGTTAAGGGTTATAAGTCCTTGTCAATAGGCGTAGAAATTGGGCGCCAAGGGTTGCCTCTGACGGTTGGAGACACCTGCAGGTGTCACTGATCAGATACAGACCGCCACAAGCTGGGCAGCCCCCGGCCAAATGGGTGCTGATACGCCACAGCCTGCCTGCTTCAATGGGTGCTTGGGGCTAGGACAAAATCTGAATCGCAGACTGTAAAACCAATGCACCAAGTACTATTAAAAAGAAAAATAGAAACCTCAAGCTTGCAACCTGGAAAGTAAGAACCACGTGTCCAGGATCTTCCACTGATCTGACGAATATTGACGATAAAACGGCTGTGATTAATGCCGAACTCAATCGTCTGAACATTGATATTGCTGGCCTGCAGGAGACACGCTTAGCTGAGGAAATGTCACTCAGGGAAAACAATTATACCTTCGTTTGGAAGGGTAGAGTGCAGGCAGAAAAAAGGCAACGTGGCGTGGGCTATGCAGTGAAGAATTCGCTACTGGGAATAATTGAATTTCCAGCTGGAGGTAATGCAAGACTATAATCCCTGCGCTTGGCAACCTCTTGTAGTTTTGCCACCATTATCACTGCATATGCACCAACACTTACTTCCTCTGATGATGTGAAGGATTTGTTCTATGATGAATTAGACACTGTGATCAAGGCAGTTCCAAAATCCGACTACATTTATGTACTCGGTGATTTCAATGCTCGTGTGGGCAAGGACTCGAGTTCATGGACAGTGTGCCGTGGCAAATACACCATTGGTTGCATGAATGAAAATGAAAAAAGGACTGCTGGAGCATTGCACCAGAAATGACCTATCTATTGCAAACTCATGGTTTAAAACAAAAGAGCTACATAAGGTCATCTGGAGACAACCAAGATCCGGCCATTAGCATCAGCTAGACTTCATCATCACACAGAGACAACATTTGAACCAAACATCATTAACTGGAAGTTACCACAGTGCTGACTGTGATGCCGATCATTCTTTGGTTGTTGCAAGGGTTAGTCTGAGACCAAAGAGAATCTACACAGCTAAAACAAATCTAGCCCCAGAATTAATATTATTAACATTCTCGATCCTCATAAGAATGATAAAAGTGTTATCCCTGTCAGTCGTGCCGAGGCTCTCTCCTCCAGGTCTAAACCACGAAACAATAGGTCGATCCTTTCACTAATCTACCATCCCCATAATCCTGTTGCCAAGAATATACTCCTAAGGCATCTATCTATTCTCCAGGCTGTCTCGCAATGTTTTCTTTTTCAGAAGCCCCTCAGTAACCTCACGGATGTGCTCCTCCATAGCAGTCTACCCCAACCTCATAAGTCTCTTCTTGGCACGATGGATTGTCTTCAATCACGTTGTAAGACCTGCCAACATGTACTTCAAACCCAGAGTCAGGCATTCTCTAAGACCACTTTCCACATCCGTGAGGGTTTCTCATGCACGAGTCGCAATGCTATCCATGCTATGGTCTGCACACGTTGTGACATGAGATGGTCTGCACACGTTGTGACATGAGATGGTCTGCACACGTTGTGACATGAGATGGTCTGCACACGTTGTGACATGAGATGGTCTGCACACGTTGTGACATGAGATGGTCTGCACACGTTGTGACATGAGATGGTCTGCACACGTTGTGACATGAGATGGTCTGCACACGTTGTGACATGCGATGGTCTGCACACGTTGTGACATGAGATGGTCTGCACACGTTGTGACATGCGATGGTCTGCACACGTTGTGACATGAGATGGTCTGCACACGTTGTGACATGAGATGGTCTGCACACGTTGTGACATGAGATGGTCTGCACACGTTGTGACATGAGATATATTGGAGAGATAGGCCTACGTCTCAGATTTAGGCAACACCCATCTGATATCAATAGTGGTGCCCAGAAATCGGTATCAATACACTACAACAGTTCTGACCACTGTGGCGTGACGGTCATACAGATCACGGCGCTTAAATCGTTCGCATCTCTCGAACGTGATCGTAAGACATTGGAAAACCGACTCATCTTCCAGTTGGGTTCACTCTCCCCTCACGGCCTCAATGTCCAACATGGTTTCATTCAACTTCCAACCCCCCCCCCCCTCCCCCCCTTTCTATCCCCGCAGTTGTATAGCCCACTAGAATAACGGTAGCATATCATTTATTGGACGTTTCAATCAACCCAAGCATTACTGTTGCCATTAGTGATTTCTTGGCATGTTTGCGTTTAGTGGCTTGTCATTACTTTCTGAGCGACCGGCACTCATGCAATCCTTTGCTAACCAACACAGGGCGTACTGCATTCCAAGCGCACGCTAGCTGTGGTCCTACTCGGTATGCGGAATTGCGAACTAACACCTTCGCCACAGAACCGGTTCTAGTTCAATGTTAATCCGCTTTTCACCATTCGCCCATATGGGCGTCCCCCTCCCGCCCATCGTGTTCCTACCATCACTCCCATCGGGCGGCTAAGCAAATCCCTATTACCCATCGGCACGTTTTAAACCACACATCCGGTCCTTTCAACCCGCATCAAACGGTTAGTGCTTAAGGCGCTTTCAAACATGTCAGGATTCAGATAAGTAACCTCTGAATTTTCATGCAGTGTTTTTCGATTAGTATTGTGTCTCTTTGCGTTGGTTTTTTCTATGCTGAGGAAGGCTTTGATGATCTACTTCTCTTTCTTATGTTGTTGTTGTTGTTGTTTTTGTTGTTGTTGTTTTGGTGATTCATTCATGATCCTGATAAGTGCTTTAAGTTCCAACAGCAACTTGAAGACGCTTTCACTATTACATCAGAAAATTAAAATTGTACAGCAAGCGAAAAGTGGGGTAAACTTAAGGACACTCTTTATAAAACAGCGGTAGCGGTTTACGGCACTGTGGATCATAATAGGCATGGCTGGTTTGCGGCACACATCCAAACACTGCAGCCCTTGATTGATAAAAAAGAAGATAGCTCTCTTAAGAAACAAGGAAAGAACAACGCGTAACACTCTAAGTGAGCTGAAGCAAGCTAGGAAGGATGTGCAAAAGGCTGCTAGGCAATGTGCAAATGACTATTGGATTAAGTTATGTGAGTCCATTCAAACTGCAAGTGGTAAGGGAACATCAAAAGCATGTATGAAGGGATAAAGAAAGCCAGTGGTTCAATGATCAAGAGACGTGCACCACTGAAAACCTTGACTGGAGAAATCATCACTGATAAGAAAGATCAGATGGATAGATGGGTAGATCACTGTCTGGAGCTTTATTCAAGTGAGACCAAACTAGTGGATGATGCCCTCAACGCCATAGAGGCCCAGCCAAATCTTGACTATCTGGACACACCTCCAACAATAACAAGTTAAGTGTGCTATAAATGAACCTGCATCTGGCAAGGCTCCAGGTAGGATGAAATTCCAATAGGGGTTATCAGGAGTGGCCAAGACACACTCACTCTGCAGATCCACCAGCTAATAGAGTTATGCTGACGAGAAGGACAAGTCCCACAGGATTTCAAAGACTCAAGCATCATAACATTGTACAAGAACGAGGGCGATCGGAGCGACTGTAACAACTATAAGGATATCTCACATCTGTGTATTGTTGGGAAAGTATTTGCCAGAAATGTTATGTGCAGACTTCAAGTCCTGGGGGATCAAGTCTACCCCGAATCACAGTGTGGCTTTCGACATAACCGTTCTACCATTGATATGATATTCTCATTGCGATAAATGCAAGAAAAATGCCGTAAACAGAATCAGCCACTGGTTATTGCCTTCATCGACCTCACAAAGGCATTTGATTCGGTCACTCGCGAGGGTCTGTTCAAGATAGTAAAGAAGATCGGCTGCCCAACAACTCTTCTGTCCATTGTGAAATCGTTCCACACGGGCATGAAGAGTATAATCAAGTTTGATGGTGCAACTTCAGAAGAGTTTGAAATCAAGAGTGGAGTTAAGCAAGGTTGTGTATTAGCTCCCATCCTCTTTTGAATATACATTTCACTTCTAATGAAATATGCCTTTCGTGATCAGTATGGTGGTATATACATTCACTCACGCTCAGATGGCGGACTCTACAATGCTCAGAGACGGAAGGCCAAGACCAATAATAGGAGGGTGCTGATCATAGAGTTGCTTTCTGCGGATGATGCTGCAAATACGACGCACTCTGAAGAAGAATAACAACGTCTACTATCTGCATTCTCCACTGCTTGTTCTGAATTTGGTTTAACAATTAGCATAAAGAAGACACAAATTATGTCACAAGGTGCATATGGGATACCGTCCATCTTTATTGATGACACGAACTAGAGATAGTAGACCATCTTACATATCTTGGGTCAAAGATAAATAGCAAATTATCCCTAGATTCAGGAAATCAACATCAGGATTGGTAAGGCAGCAACAACAATGAAAAGGTTAACAAAATGAGTCTGGGAGAACAGGAAGCTTACTGCCAAACAAAAGTCCTTGTCTATCAAGTCTGTATTCTTAGTACTCTTCTTTATGGCATTGAAGCCTGGACAACTTACTCACACCAAGAGGAACGTTTAAACAGCTTTCATATGCGGTGTCTGCGTAGGATACTCGGCATTAAGTAGCAAGACAAAATCACAAATACTGAAGTATTGGAAAGATCAGGTTGTGTGACGGTGTGTTCCATGCTCAGTCTTTGTAGACTTACATTGATAGGACACTTTAGGAGGATGGATGATGGTAGAAAATCAAAGGACATCTTTTTGGGTGAAAAAACAGATGGGTAAGAGGTCTCAGGGTCAGCTTCTACGATGCGTGTAAGCAGAACATGATTGATACAGGCATTAATAATGCACATTGGGAGCAAGGAGCCGCTGATCTGGTTGCATGGAGGGCAAATATTGGAAATGGAATAAAGACAAAGTAGAAAAGTATTGCAGATAACTCACACACCGTGCGTGCGAGACGTAAGATAGTGCATGATGGTGGCAGTTACCATGTATTCACATGCATCCACTGTGGACGAACATTTACAGCGCGAATTAGCCTGATCAGTCACATTCGCTACCGCCATGGGTTGTAGTTATTATGTCTATTTGAAGCACAATGTAACAATCTATTGTCTGTGAAGACGGCAAGGTGCCAATGAATGCTCTCTCTCTCATGTCCGTTGTGAGTCCAGACGAATGATGGATGGGTCTAGAGATACTGTATACCTGTTGGGGTGTTTAGCTCCCTTGTTATGCAAGTACTCTCGTGATGGGACAGTTTAGTTGGATGTGACGGGTTCGAAACCCGTGTATCATTCACTGTGGACTCCCGTGTGTTGCCGGGGCCCATCAGGGAAGCAAAGAACAGCAACACTGTAGCCTACCACGCATGTCGCAAGAGGCGACTAAGGAGGCCTGATGGTTCCGTCGCCCTGCTACTGAGTGAGTGCGTGGCGCGACACTGTGAGCTGTGAGTTTCGTGTGAAGTGCTTTTGAATCTGCCCAAGTTTTTATTTTTGGAACGTGACTGCATGTTCGGAGCGGTGGCAAGTGGCTATGTCCCAGAGTTGACCAGTTTTTGCCTTATGCAGAAATGCGTGGCTGCTGGGCTTCTGGTTGACTGCCACTGCCGTCGGTGATGAACTGCACGTTCGTGGACTGTGTAGGTAAACATCTAGGAAACATCCAGATAGGAAAATGACTGCCGATTCCATCAGAGATGAATTGGGTGTTTCGTGGGGGACTGGTGTGTTGACATTCTGGCGGCGGCATTATGCACAGTGTGTCTGTGCGGGCTGTTGTTTGTCGAGACTCCAGTGTTTTCCACTTTTCATATTGGGCAGTGGGGAGCGTTTTGTGTGATATTCACTGGCACAGGAACAGAGCATAAAGGGGATGACCCGCTGCTGTGAAGTTGGAACTGCGACTAACTAACTAACTCACTGTGGATGTCGACTGTATTCACAGTTATCTACTTCTGTGTCCGTATGTTTGATGTGTCAGCCGAGTTTGTTTCCCGTTATTTATGGTTCAATTAAAAACAATGCTGGTAATGACATGCGGGAGGTGGAAAAAGTGTTGGATGTCATATATCGTCGTTCGCTATGAGAGGTGAAGACATATTATTATTATGTAGCGTGCATTTTTCTGATGATTATTTCCACACAATATGTATTTTGACATAAGCTTGCACACATGTGAATTATAAAAAGATATCTAAATTAAAACAATGTTTTCCCGTAGTGAATTTGAATAACGAAGACACAAACCATATATAGTACGATTTATTGCCTGGCACATTTCGCTGCATCTCGTCAGGTACTTACTGCAGATGTCACACAACATAGAGTAAAATAATTAGAATCATCGTTCAAGCTGAAATATGCACATATTCACACAGTAATATCAGTTGTTTACCATGGTAATTTTAAACTGACTATCATGTCTTTCTGTTTGCACAAAATTGGCTTGTGAAGGTGGATCATTATCGCTTCTGCAAACTTTAACAAACGACTATTTTGTGTATGAAACAACACGCGAAAAGCGCTGTCTCCTTCAATGGCATGACCGGTTTCCAAGACATGACCTGCAATGGACGACGCCGGAAATTTATAATTGTGGTGAGTCACACTTCCCATGATCCCATCGCTTGTGTGTAGTTTCTTGTCAACCCAGTATGGTACGTGTTCAAAAATCCTGGTGTGTAACTGCCTCTCTGTTCGGCCAGTGTAGGTAGACTCGCACGTGCATGTGAATTGGTAAATACAATTAGATGTGGTGTACAGAGGGGTAGATTCTTTTATTGCTGGGATGGGGATAGGTGTGGTTTTGTACCTAATAACTGGAGTTGCAGCACAGAATGTTCGGCCAACTGCTGCTGTAACAAGCCGATCCTGTAGGCGTTGCATTACGTCATCCCCTCAAAAGGTAAGCTGTATAAACACCTTGAGCTTAGGGACCGTAGATACGTCTGATTTTGGTTTCGGCTGTTGGCAGTGGCGCTTTATAAATCTTGTGGAGTATCCATTCAGGTGTAAGACATTCTTCAGAGTTTCAATTTCTTCTGTCAGTGTATCCTGGGTGCATATCTTCCTAGCACGGTCAAACAGGGTCCTCACTAAGCCTCGTTTGTACTGGATAGGTGCGAAGCTATGAAAATTTAAATATTGGCCAGTCCATGTTTCTTTGCGGTACACCGATCTTTGAATTGTGCCGTCTGCTCTACGCCTCATTAGGATATCTAGGAAAGACAACTTTTCGTTGTGTTCATGTTTTTATTCGCCATGTTCATTATGGCCTGGAACGATGTTGCTTGTAGCTCGTCTGTGGTGATAATTAATATATCGTCCACATAACGACGGTAGAAGACCAAGTTTTTAATGTCTGAGGATCTCTTTTCTTCTAAATGTGCCATGAAGATGTCCGCTAGAATAGTACCAAGAGGACTCCCCATGGCCACTCCGTCAATTTGGTGGTATGAGGTATTCAGAAAATTGCATTTTATATTGGCAGTACATAGTAATAGTAGCCTCTCCAGAATGGATGTTGGTATACCTAGTTCTAGTTGTTTGTCTCTGATGCGTTCACTTATTATTTTCACTGTCTCATCTAATGGAACGTTGCAGCACAGAATGTTCGGCCAACTGCTGTAACAAGCCTGTCCTGTAGGCGTTGCATTACGTCATCCCCTCAAAAGGTAAGCTGTATAAACACCTTGAGCTTAGGGACCGTAGGTACGTCTGATTATGGTTTCGGCTGTTGGCAGTGGCGCTTTATAAATTATATATTGGTGAATAGGGAGGCTATATCCATGGATGCCATATGTGTATTATTTATGTCCATAGTTTCCAATAATTTCACCAGTTCGAATGTATCTCTAAGTATTTTTGGATCAAACGACTGTCGTATTGGCTTTAAAATTTCAGCTAGCCATCTCGCCATTCGGTGTCGTGCAGAGTTAACCATAGACAGGATCGGTCTTAGCGGGATTCCGGGCTTGTGAAGTTTGGGTAGACCGTACATTTGAGGAGTTTGGGAGTGTCACCTGTCGTCCTTGGGGGGGGGGGGGGGGGAGGGGGGGGGGAGTGGAATCAACAAGCACATTTTTTTAATTCCCTATCATCAGCTTGAGCGTCTGCCGGACCTTTGTCTACACACCCCCTTTCAGTCTCTGGATCACTATCTCTCTCACTTCTTACCATAAGACCATACCCCTCTTCCTATTCCTCCAGAACATACCCACACAACACAGGCTTCTAACAAATAATAAAATTATTTAATGAAGAAAAATGTCACGTGTGTGCAATGTATGTGTAATGAAATCTGTGGTATAGCCTATCGTGTATGTGAGATAAGACCAGTCAGTTCAGGATCAGAGTCAACTTTCATCATTGTGCTCCGGCCATACAACTGCACAACATCACAAGATCAGAGGGAGCTCACCCGATGAAGCGTCTCTCCGGTCAGATGTCGATTTCCTCCCGTCAGTCGTGGATAGTTTGGATGCTTGGTCACCAATGGGTGATTTGGTTAATTACTGTCCCTCAGTTCAACACACACGGTGAAACATATATCCAATACAATCCAGTGACGTAAGAACACAAGCACTGGTCTAGTAACATCTCTACAAAACACTACTGTCATCCAATCTACTAAATGTTTCCTGTCCTTACTGACAATGTTACTCAGTTATCTTCTTCACCCTCCTATAACTCTCCTTGTAACTGTCACAGTTAATAACTCAGTTGTTTTTCTGGGAATTCAACCACTGATAAGGCACTCTCCCCATGATTTACTATCTATACTCAGATGAGAGCATGAGGTGTTGGACCTTCCTTGTGGAACACGGTCCAATTGTCGAGGTCAGTTAGCAACTGCACCAGGTTACTGCCATTCTCCTCATCTCTGAATTGTAGGTAGGTTCTCTGATCTAGTAGAACCTGTCGAAGAGAGAACACCCGGTGAGAGAAACCCGATTTAAACCCATTATATGTGAGTGTAGGCCGAAGGCCGTACTCAGACATTAATATCTAGATCCTCATAGAACCAAACTCTGGCATAAGACAGAGCAGTTCATCACATTGGCCTGAGACGTGACAAGAAAAGAGGAAAGACTAAAGGAAATTGTAGAAACCCCAGTAGACACCCTACCGGAAGATCCTACCATTGACATTTCCCTATCCCCCCCAACCACTCTCAATCTCGCTGAATATCCTCCCACGGCATTGGTCTTACCCTGCCGAGTGAAATGATATATCACACGACCTAGTTTAAGCTACGCATCAGCCCGCTGCGGCCGACGCTCCTGGAATAGGTTCACACAACGCACCATCACTTCATTCGATTCCTAATCTCTATCAATAAACTACCTTATGCGAACAATTTCCTTTTCCTGAATCGAAACTACGAATTCACACCAAGGAGAAATGTCCACTGACTTCCATCAATATTGGACACTGCAGTTTCTTTTCTTGTTCAGACCGGGAATAATAAAAAATCCCTCACTCCGTTGTCACAAACCCTGGCACACTGATCGTAATTTAGTTATTTTCAGGCCACCGAGAATTTTGCCAGAATGACGTCACTGACTTGGCCGGCAACCAAGTTAAGACGGCACTCCCTCTCTCATCTTTAGATCCGGGTAAAAAAAACATACCGACGAGTCTCCCTTGATCCGGGGAAAATCTCAAAGAATCCTGGCCGTGTTTGATCCGGAAAAAGCTTTTCCACAACAAAAGGTTGTGGCACCTAGCGACGGCTGTTTTGGGCGCTTCATCAATCTGGATCGGCATCTCCTGTAATTCCGTGACAGGGAGCCACGTGGTGTGAGCATTTTTGTAGTGGCCTCACTGAAAAGTCCCTCGTTCACAAGTGACTGGATCTCTTTTCTCATTTTTGCATTCAGGTCCTCCGACTTGTTTACTGTTTGATCTAACCTGAATTTAGATTCATCCGATAATATCACTTCCATTTTACTCTGGTAATCTGACATGTCCATCAATACTGCACTACCTCCTTTGTCTGGTTTCAGTAATACATTATAGTTGCTTAAAGTTATATCTCGCTAGCAAACGCCTCCATTGTCAAACTAACAAGACAAAATGCTTTCAGTTGCGTGACATGCAGATAAGATCAAATGTTTTGGTTCATCGGATAACTTGACTATAGACAAGATATAATGTTTAGTTCTTAGACGACACCATTGAAAACATTTTAAAACCATTGAAACATACATCAACATCAGATTCGAATTAACATGACGCTGATGACGCCTTGAATGCATACGTTGCCTTCGAATATGATGACTTCCACTCTTGCCCTATTGGCATAAGCAAAGGCATCATTTCTGGCTAGGCAAGCGAACTGATCTAAGATGCTCGTTTGTTTGTTTGTTTGTTTGTTTGTGTTTCTTTCTTTCTTTCTTTCTTTCTTTCTTTCTTCCTGGCTGTCTGTCTGTTCGTGCTTCGGTCCGTCCGTCCTTATATCTGTCTGAATGTCTGTCTGTCTGTATTTATTTCTAACTATCTGTCAATTGTAGCCGCTCTTCTGCTAAATGCAATATGAAAATACCCCCATGATCTTGTCTCAGTTTGTTATAATAATAGGCATCTTGTCATCAATTGCCTGGCCACGTTCAGGGAAACTCCTCATGTAGAATTGAAACGTGAATAACCAGGTAATAGTCCCATGCGCTCTCACTCTACCACGGAGATTGCCGTAATTTTGCTAATCCAATTAAGAGCTGTCGCGTGAACTTTGTCTGTTTAACGCTGCCCGTGTTTGAGAAGCTAACCCAGACACGTTGGTTTAGAGTTTGCCGTGAAAGCAATCAATATGATCTGCCTCAAATACAGGATCTCGTTAGCTACAGTTCAGTATGTTTCATTGTTGCGCTGACAATCCAATATCCTTTTCGAATTTGCTTTGGGTCGCTGTTAAAGTTAGTGAAAATTCAAACAAGAATTGCTGTTTCATTACCTCAGTTTAAAACTACACTGAGAACAATTGCAGAAAGGAGAGAGGTCTGCCTGCAAAAATACGTTGTGTTGTATCAAGTTTATTAGCACTGCAATATATGAACAGAACTATGAAAAGACATTGTCATCAAGTTCATTGGCGCTGCAATTTCTGGAGAGAGAAAAAAAAACAACTATGAGAAAACAAAGACAACAGTTTAATTACATTGTTGTTGTTGTTGTTTTTAAATGTCTGCAGTGGAAAACGGAATGATTAGGATATTTATCTCTTTCGATTGAGTTCAATGGGTTAAAAACTTTTCACCATTTTATTTGTATCCGCTATCATCATTAAGTTCTTCAGCCTTGAGCTGCTACTGAATCTTCTCAATCACGCGCCACCGTCTACTGCTGGCTTTAGTGCTACACGTTTCTCTAGAACAAGTTTCTGTGCACCTTGACGTGTGTGTGTGTGTGTGTGTGTGTGTGTGTGTGTGTGTGTGTGTGTGTGTGTGTGTGTGTGTGTGTGTGTGTGTGTGTGTGTGTGTGTGTGTGTGTGTGTTTATTAGTTGATCTCTTTGTCCCTTGCCATGACATCTTTACAAGGCTAGTTATGACCAAGCCACGACACCCTTCTCTATTTAATTCCTTTAAAACTGTTTCCGAATTCCCGTTACGTTTTAGTCTCTTTTTTTCAGTCGTAAGGAATTAAAGATCATCTGTAGGAGAGCCAGAAGTAGACCTACAAAAATGTTGCTTTATAATCTAATACGATGGGATTTAAGAATAGGGTCCAAAGAAGTGGTCAATGACACTAAGAAATTAGATCTGCCAAGAGACTTGAACGCCTACTGTAGATGTATCATCATGCTGACGTGAATTTTCAGTCCAGATTTCTATTTCTGCTCCAGGAAAATGAGGAAAAGAAACACCTAGACCAGAGGTTCCCAAACCACGGACCGGCGGGCTACTTGTGGCCCGCAAGCTGTCAGAAAGTGGCACGCGAGGCCTCGTTATTTAATATAATATATTTTAATATTTTCAAAAATGCACTCGGAGCGCCCCGTCAGCGTTTCGCAACGAAACGTTATGAAGTTCCATATCCCAGTCTTGTCGACCAATCAGAGTGCGCAAGGTGCCATGTTGTCGTCTATTACAACTGTTTAGCAGAGTCGGTAGTATTGTGTTGAAATTAGATTTATTCAAATATAAATTTACCGTTAAAGCCTATAAACATGAGTGTGGAAAATATAAAATCAAACAATGGTAAAAAAGCGAAAATGTGAAGACGTTGCTTGTCGTAAATTCAACGAAGATTGAAAGGAGAAATTTTATTGTTATGTCTAGCAGTAGTTGTAAACCACATTGCTTAATCTGATGATATTGTGTTTCTGTTATGAAAAAAAAAAAATAATCTGGAACGACACTTCACAACCATACATTCAGACATAAATGCTCAATATCCGGCCAATTCAAAGTTAAGAAAAGATTTCATAGCTAAACAAGAAAGTTCTCTGACCAGGCAGCAGTCATTTTTCACCAAGGCTTACAAACAGAGCAACTGTGCTGTCGTTGCGTCGTACGAAGTCGCTCTTCTCTTGGCTCGCAACAAGCAGCCGTTCACCGATGCAGAAGAAATAATCAATCCTTCCCTTAAAATTGCTGCTAGAATGCTTGGCGATAAAAGTATGAAACAAAACTTGATCTTATTCCTTTGTATAATAATACTATGGCCAGGCGAAATGAAGAATTAGCCAACGATGTTCAACGTCAAGTAGCAGCACATATAAAAAATTGTAAATGTTTTTCATTAGCAATGGATGAATCCACGGACATTTCTGACACAGCTCATATCGCAATTTTTGTTCGAGCAATAAATGATAATTTTGAAGTCATTGAGGAACTTCTAAGGATTTGAATCGATGCATGCAACCACTAAAGGGTTTGATCTGTGTGAAACTCTTAAAATGTGAGTAGATGGGGGGAAAAAAAACATAATATGGACCAAATTGGACAGTGTATGCACCGAATGTGGTCCGGCTTTGACGGGTAAAATGTCTGGATGTCCAGCATTATTGGAACAGTTTCTTGGCCGCACTATTTTAACATATCATTGTAACATTCACCAAGAAACTCTGTGTGGACAGACATTAAATCTGAAACATGTCATGGATGTTGTTCTGAGATGTGTGAACAAAGGTCGAAGCAAGGAGCTGAACAGGCGTGGGTTCAGACAGTTTCTCTTAGACCTGAAAGAGAAATACGGTGAGCTACTGTTACACTGTGATGTCAGATGGCTATCTAAAGGGAAAGTTCTGTCACGTTTCTGGGCACTTAATAATAGTGTCTATCTGTTTATGTCTAAAATAAACGAATTGCCCACAAAATGGAAGTGTCTGCTGAACGATGACTGGCTTAATGACCTGGCATTTTTGGTAGACATCAGGTCTCATTTAAACTCTTTATATGCGAGGATCCATGGGGGGAAAAAAAACACAAAATATTCACAAATTTGTGCGATGACATGTCTTCATTTAAAATGATACTACGACTCTTTATCGGACAGCTGACTGAAGGGACTTTAGAGGCGTTTCCAACTGTGAAGACGCGTGTGGTGGAAAATAAATGTTATAATACAAAGTAAAAGTTGAAAGTCTTCTGGATATCTTTCAGTCAAGATTTCAAGCGTTCACAATAGAGGAGGATAATGTTGCCCTCTTCATAAATATGTTCGTATTTCCTGATGCCAAGCTCTGTCAATTACAGCAAAACCATCAGAACGAAGTAGTAGATTTGAAATGTAACATATGATTTCATTCTGGCGACTATTGCTTGTCGAACAATTTGAACACTTGCGTTCATTCGCCCAGAGATACATTTGTGGTTTTGGTTAGATTTACAGATGCGGACAGTTAATGATCGTTAAATTAAAATAATAAAAAAAACAAGCATCTTTCCAGACTCACTGACAGTAACCTAGCTGCGCTTATGATTTTAGGCACAAAATCGGTAGTCGTTAGACGACTATCAGCGGATTGAGACCACTATCAGTGGATCCACAGATAGTCGTCTAAAGCGTCAGTCGCTGAAAGCAAAGATAGCAGATTCAGATGAGTACCCTTAATATTGTCATGTAGTGTGTTCATGTAGTTTTGTGTCGGTTTGTGATTGTTTGTTCTGTGCTGACGAAGGCTTTGGCCGCAACGTCCAGTTCGTTTCTTGTAGTCGTCTTTCAGTAAAGCTCACAATCTACTTCTCGGTTTTTTTTTTGTTTTTTTTTAATGATTCATTCATTGTAATGGTACAATACACAGTAGCAATAGTAAATTTAATATTTCTTCAATGCTCGTACATCAGATGGTTTTTAAAGCACTCCCCAATTAAAACAATTGTCTAGGGGTTCATTCCCAGCAGCCGAAGGGTAAAATATCTTCTTAACCTGATAAAATGACTGCTATAGGTGTTTGGGAGAATGCGTCTGCTGAAATAACACTGGTCACACATAACACTGGTTTGCACGTAAAACTTACTGCCCATAATACTGGTCGCGAGTAATACTGGTCGCGCATAACGCCGGCTGCACGAAATACTGTCAGCTTATGACACTGGATTTAGCTAACGTTAACTCTATCATGATATCTCTATAATATCACTCCAGCAAAGACATTTTCCTGCCCCCTCTAACAGCCTTAACTATTTCTAAATAAAGTTTCAAAATCCCTGCAATTTGTATACCACAAGCGACATCTTCCTTTTAGTTTGTAATGTTCACTAATCACGATCAGTGGCTCAACAAAAATTGTCTATATATAGGCCATCTCAACATCTTTCATCTGCTCAACAAATTACGTGAGCTCTCGGTAATACTGTCCAAACAGTTCCATGTGTTTGGAATCACAGAAAGTCGTCTTAACGACAAAATAACTGACTCACTTAAGGGGTTTCTCACTTAAGGGGTTTAAAGTAATTCGGAAAGATGCAAATCAAAAATTAGAGACAGGTATTGCTGTATACATTTCCAATTCTCTCAACTGGTCCCGTAGAAGTGATCTCGAGACAGTAGAGATAGAATGTGTTTGGTTAGAGGTGAAGCCAGCCAGCCAACAGCCGTTTCTCATTGGATACCTATATAGGAATCCTTGTGCCGGGTACAGTTGGTATGACTGCTTCACTACAATGATGGATAGAGTGTTTACAGCAGATAGAGAAGTTATGATACTAGGTGACTTCAACATAGATATTAGTAAATCCAACCAGACATGGGACGATATCATTCTTTCTTACAATTTCAAACAACTAATAAACCGTCCCACAAGGGTTACTGACACATCCTCAACTATAATTTATCATATATATGTTACTTGTCCAGATAATATTATTGAATGTTCTGTTCCTGTTTGTACAGTTAGTGACCACTACCCGGTATGTTGTACATGGTCAAGAATTGGGTTCAAACCTCTTAAACATAAACATGTAAGTATCAAATTTAGGAATTATAAAGCATTCAACCAAGATTTATTTTTGTAAGACTTAAGAAAAGCAGCCCTTGATCACGTTTACCAACTTCCTGATCCGGACGATGCATTAGCTTTCTGGACGAAGACAGTCTACAATGTGTTCGATAAACACGTGCCAATCAAAGAAGTTCGAGTCAAACATCAACATAAATCCCCATGGGTCACTAGAGAAGTGCTGGAAATCATGAGAGAGCGAGATACAGCACACAAAAATAAAGACTTCATCAATTACCGCAGACTAAGGAATAAAGTTAAATATGAAATTCGTAGGATAAAAAAAGATCATTTAAAAAATTTGATTGTAGATAATTCAAACAGTACAAATATATGGAAGGCTATTAACTTGCTAACCAATAAGAAACGCCCTACAGAATCAGCAATACCAAATTCTATAACATGCGATGAATTCAGTTGGTTCTTTCAATCAGAAATAGAGAATCTAAAGTCTTCAATACCAGACTCATCGTGTAATTTAAGTTCACTGGCATCATTCCGTGAGGAGAAGTGCACCAGAAATATTCCCGCTGAGATTCCTTTAATGTCTGTTGCAGACGTTTATAAATATCTCTTGAACCTCAAATCAACAAACTCACACGGCCTAGATGGTATCAGTAATAGAATTCTTCGTTGTGCTGCACCAGTCATTAGCGAGTCCTTAACGTTCATATATAACCAGTGCCTGGCCAAAAACTACTTTCCATCTGCATTTAAAATTGCTAAAGTGTTTCCGCTAATTAAAAATGGCTCAATCGATAATAGCGTTTTGGGTAATTATAGACCTATTTCCTTACTATCGTCGCTATCAAAACCACTAGAAAAACACATTCATAAAATAACGTTACACCATTTAATTAACAATGATCTAATAATTAACAGTCAATCTGGGTTTCGACCTAAATATTCTTGCCATAGAGATCTAACAAAAATGACCGATTACTGGCACTTAAACATCAACAACGGTAGAATTTGTGGAGCGGTGTTTGTAGACTTTAAAAAAACTTTTGATATGGTAGATCACGATATTTTAATTAGAAAACTAAAGCAAATGAAGACAGGCACCAACATGGTGAACATAATTACGTCATTTCTATCCGACAGGCAACAAGTCGTGTCCTTCAACAACTGTCTATCAAGACCCACACAGCTTAATATTGGTGTACCTCAGGGCGCAATACTAGGTCCGCTGCTTTTTGCAGTTTATATTAATGATCTTCCTTTATATATCAATACAACTTGTGATCTATTTGCAGACGACTGTACTATATATACTAGTGAAGAAAACCGTAGTGAATTAGAGAATTCTTTACAAAAGGAACTTGATAATCTTACTAGATGGAGCAATGAAAACCGCATGCAAATTAACATCGACAAAACCAAATCCATGCTAATAACGACCAGACAAAAACTACAGACACTAGCCATAACTGGATCACCGCTCGAACTCCGCATGGGCACGTTACCTATAGTTAATGTGACTGAACATAAAACACTAGGGCTTTTAATAGACAGCCATTTGAACTGGAGCTCTCATGTTCACGCTCTTACCAAGAAAATAGCACAAAAAGTTTACCAACTTGCTAAACTTCAACACTTCCTGGACGAAAGCACACGAAAAATAGTCTATACATGCTATATCCAATCACATCTCGATTACTGTTCCACAGTTTGAGATGGTTGCCCTAAATCTAATTTAAAACGACTATGTTCTCTACAAAACCGCGCTATTCGTCTGGTTTCTGGCATGGAGCACGTTGAAAGTAATAATTTGTACAGTCATCTAAGACTTCTACCACTACAAAAGCGCTTCCTTTTCAACAAAGTCAAATTAGTGAATAAAATTATATCTCAAAATACCCCAGAGTATCTTCTGCCGCTAATTCAATCTAATGCAATGAACAGCAAGCGCCTAAATTTGTTAAATGTCTCAAAGCCTAGATTGGACCTATACAAAACATGTTTCGCCTATTCTGGTGCTCACTTATGGAATTATCTGCCTCCAGATCTGAAAACTCCAATGAGTCTCTACACATTTAACCGAAAACTCTTTCAATACTTAATACATACCGACTATATGCCACCATAATTCATTTACTGGTATAATTGTTCAGTATAATTGTTCATTATAATTGTTTAACTATAATTGTTCACTATATATGTGTGTGCGTGTGGGAGCGAGAGAGAGAGAGAGAGAGAGAGAGAGAGAGAGAGAGAGAGAGAGAGAGAGAGAGAGAGAGAGAGAGAGAGAGAGAAAGTGGGTATCAGAGAGAGGGAGAGAGTGAATGCGTGTGTGCGCACGTGCATGCGTGTGTTTGTGAAGAGAGTGATTGAGCGAGAAATGGTGGGGGAATGTGTCAGTGCATGCATTCGTACGTGTATGTGTGAGAGTGAGTGAGGGAGTGTATGCGTGCGTGCATGCGTTCATGTGCATGCGTTCATGTGTATGTGTATGTGTGAGAGAGTGTGATTGAGATAGTGAGTGTGTGTGTGTGTGAAGGATTGTGTGTTAGAGAGTGAGACAGTGAGAGAGTTGATGTGTTAGTGTGTGTGTGTGTGTGTGTGTGAGCGCGCGCATGCGTGTGAGTGTGTGTATGTGAAGGATTACAGACACAGAGAGAGAGAGAGAGAGAGAGAGAGAGAGAGAGAGAGAGAGAGAGAGAGAGGGAGAGAGAGAGAGCTGAGCAGATGCATGTCATGTAACACGCATATTATGTAACACGCGAATCCATATGTTTGTGTATTCTCATCTGTCATATTATCAGTTAAATACCATTTGATTTTATCATGCATAATATAAACTCATGTTCATTACTATAGTTTGAGTGAGAGAGTCAGTGAGTGTGAATGAGAGACAGAACGAGTGAGCGTGAGAGTGAATGAGTGAACGGGAGAGTGAATGAGTGAGCGGGAGAGTGAATGAGTGAACGGGAGAGTGAATGAGTGAGTGTGAGAGTGAATGAGCGGGAGAGTGAATGCGTGAGAGTGAATGAATGAGCGGAAGAGTGAATGTGTGAGCGTGAGAGTGAATGTGTGTGTGTGTTTGTGTGTGAGAGAGAGAGAGGGAGAGGGAGAGAGAGAGAGAGAGAGAGAGAGAGAGAGAGAGAGAGAGAGAGAGAGAGAGAGAGAGAGAGAGAGAGAGCATCACTATTTTTACGTCACATACATTTTATGTACACATTTTTCTCCATGTTTAACATTTTTATGAGACTGCTCATGACAAGTGTCAGTGTATGTGTGTGAGTAAAGTGTGGGAATTTGTTCATACTAGTTTCAATACTAACGTGAGACATTTTGTATGTGTCTAGATGTGAGGAAGTGTGAGTGTATGTAGAGGATGTGTGTGAGTGTGGGGATATGTGTGGGTGGGGGTGTGTAGGTGGGGGTATGCGTTTGGATGGGTTGGGGTGTGTGGGTTTTGGTGGGTAGTGGTATTTGTGGGTGTTGGTGGGATGTGTGGATGGATGTGTGGGGGTGAAAGTAGGGGTGTTGGAATGGGTGTGGGGGATGTATGTATGGGTGGAGGATATGTGTATGGGACGGATGCAGGGGATGTGTGTTTATGTGGGTGGAGATGTGTGGATGGTTTGAGGAAGTATGTGTGGGAGGCGGGGTTATGTATGTAGGGGATTGTGTTGGGTGGATTGGGGATGCAAGGGCAGGTGGGGAGAAGTGTATGGTGTGTGGGTTTGAGTTATGTGTGCGGTGTGTTGGTGGGGGATGTGTCAATGATGTGTGGGTGGAGGGTATGTTTGTGGTGGTATGGGTGGAGGATAGAGTGTGGTGTGGGGAATGTGTGTGGTGTGGGGAATGTGTGTGATGGGTGCGGGGAATGTGCGTATGGGTGGGGTATATGTGTGGGTGAGTAGGGGATTGTGGTGGTTGGGGGAAGTATGTGTGGGTGG
Organism: Cepaea nemoralis; assembly: GCA_014155875.1. NCBI lineage: Eukaryota > Metazoa > Mollusca > Gastropoda > Stylommatophora > Helicidae > Cepaea > Cepaea nemoralis. The sequence continues at coordinate 102,196 of JACEFZ010001261.1, forward strand.
GAGATGTGTGTGTGTGTGGATGGGGAATGTGTGGGTGGGGTGTGGATGGGGAATGTGTGGGTGGGGTGTGTGAGTGGCTTAGGGATGTGTAGGTGGGTGAGGGAGTTGTATGTGTCGGGGTGGGATGTGTGAGTGGGTGGAGGATGTGTGTGGGGGTAGGGGTATTGTGATCGAGAGATGTTTGGTTGGGGGTGGGTGGGTGGGGGTGTATGCGTGAGTGAGTTGGTGCACGGGTAGGGAATGCGTGTGTAGGTGGGGAGAGGTGTGTGGTGTGTTGGTTGAGGATATTGTGTGGGTGAGGTATGTGTGTGTGGGTGGGGGATTTTTGTGGTGTGTGAGTGGGGGTATGTGGGGTGGATGGGTAAGGGTATCTGTGTGGGTGTGGGTGGGAATATTGTGTGGTATCTGGGTGGGGGATATGTGTGTGGTGTGTAAGTGGGGATGTGTTGGTGAGGGATATGTGTGTGTGTGGTGCGTGAGTTGGGAATAGTGCGTGGTATGGGGTGTATGTGATGTGCGGGTGGGGGATTGTGTGTTGGGGGATTAGCTTAAGGCATGTGTGGGTGGGTGGCAGTTTAATGTGTGGGTGGTGGGGTGTGTGTGAGTGGATTGGTGATGTATGGGTGGTTAGGGAGATGTGTGTGTGTGTGGGGGGGGGGGGGTAGGGACATGTCAGTTGGTGGGGATGTGTGTGTATGGTTTGGGGATGTGTGAGTGGATGTGCGATGTGTGGGTTGGTGGGGGATTGTGTGCATGGGTGGGGAATATGTTGTCGATGGAGATGTGGCTGGGGGATGGGTGGTTTGAGGTGTGGGTGGGGAGAGGATGTGTGGGGTAGGATGTGTATGTGGATGGGCGTGGGATGTGTGGGTTGGTGGGGGAATGTTTGTGGGTGGCGAGTGTGTTTTGGTTGGGGGATCAGTTGAGGGCAGTGTGTGTGGGTGGGGGAGGTGCGGGAGGGGGATGGGTCGGTTGGTGGGGTATGTATGTGTCCCTTGGTGTGCGTGTGTGTCGGTAGGTGTGGGGTGTGTATGTGTCCCTTGGTGCGCGTGTGTGTGGGTAGGTGGGGGTGTTGTGTGGGTGGGGTGATGTATGGATAGGTGGGAGATGGGCTTCATAACATGGTAATTAGCCTTGTTTATGTTTACAACATTCATTTCACAATGTTTATTTTCTTCCTATGTAAATGTATAATGCTCTTGATGAACGAAAGACGAGTGATTGGAAGGGCCGAATGTAAGACGGGCCTGCGCGCCCAATTTGTGACCCTAATAAAGTTGATTTGATTTGATTTGATTTGATTTTCTATCAGGCTATCAAAGCTCGAGTATCATTGCTATTTTTTTTTTGTTTGTTTTGTTCTCACTGTCACTTCATGCACACGTCAGTAACCGCACATAATTCTAGTCTATAACACTGTGGTTCTCAACCGTTGGAAAATTCCCCCTTCCTCCCTCCCTCCACCGGGGAAACGGGGGGGGGGGGAGAGAGAGAGAGAGAGAGAGAGAGAGAGATTTTAGGGTTTCCAGAGGGGGATTTAAATTAATTAAAGATCGCGTTAATACAAGAACCGATTATTTGGTATTGTTTTTCCGTCCATATTTTACGTTTCTGTACTTCTCACCCTTCTGAAATTCGTGTTATAACGTAAATAGATATGCAAATTACGTTTTATGTAGACGTCTAGACTTTTTCTAGTATGTGTTATTACATTTAGCTTCCATTTTTACGTATACTGTGTAAGGGCGGGAGGGGGGAATTTATAGGGAGAAAATGCGAAAGGAGGGGGAATGACATTCTGAACATGTGGTGAAGGGTGCATGGACCAAAAAAAGATTGAAAACCACTGCTCTAAGACATCCAAATAAAGCTGATTGTTGTATTCCAACTGATATCTGTATATGTTTCTTTCTTGACAATAGCCTGGCTCAGGAAGTCTCATTGAATTGTTTTCCGTTCTTCGTAGCATACATGCCGTGCAGAAAACTGACATTTCTTGGGTCACAATTGATTTTTCTACCTTCTGCCAGTTGTTCAAAACATGTATTCTTTGTAAGGATGGGATCTGTTAAAATATATTTCTATATTCAACACCTTCCCTCTCCTTCATATGCACGCACTCATATAAACATAATGTGTGTGTGTATGTGTGTGTATGTGTGTTTATGTATGTGTATGTGTGTGTGAGTATGTGTGTATGTGTGCACGTGGTATCTGCGCTTGTGTCTATCTTGTGTGTGTGTGTGTGTGTTGTGTGTGTGTGTGGTATCTGTCTGTTAATCTTGTATATGTGTGTGTATTGTATATGTCTGTCTATCGTGTGTGTGTGTGTATGTGGTATCTGTCTGTCTATTTTTTGTGTGTGTGGTATCTGTCGATCTTGTGTGTGTGTGTAGTATCTGTCTGTCTATCGTGTGTGAGTATGTGTGTGTGTGTGTGGTATCTGTCTGTCTATCTTGTGTGTGTGGTATCTGTCTGTCTATCGTGTGTATGTATGGTATCTGTCTGTCTATTTTGTGTGTGTGTAGTGTGTGTGGTGTGTGTGTTTGTGTGTGTGTGTGTGGTATCTGTCTGTCTATCTTGTGTGTGTGTGTGGTATCTTACTGTCAATCATGTGTGTAGTATCTGCCTGTCTATCGTGTGTGTGAATGTGTGTGTGTGTGGTATCTGTCTGTCTATCGTGTGTGTGTGGTATCTGTCTGTCTATCGTGTGTATGTGTGGTATCTGTCTGTCTATTTTGTGTGTGTTGTGTGTGTGTGTGTCGTATCTGTCGGTCTATCTTGTGAGTGTGTGTGTGTGTGTGTGATCTGTCTGTCTATATTGTGTGTGTTTGTTGTATATGTCTGTCTATCTTGTGTGTGTGTGTGTGTGTGTATGATATCTGTCTGTCTATCTTGTGTCTGTGTATCGTATCTGTATGTCTATCTTGTGCGTGTGTGTGTTGTATCTGTCTGTCTATCTTGTGTGTGTGTGGTATCAGTCTGTCTATCTTGTGTGTGTATGGTATCTGTCTGTCTATCTTGCATGTGTGTATGTCTATGTGTGTGTTTGTGTGTGTGTTTATGTATGTATATGTGTGTGAGTATGTGAGTATGTGAGTATGCGTGTGTGTGGTATCTGCACCTGTGTCTATCTTGTATGTGTGTGTGTGTGTGTCTGTGTGTCTGTGTGTGTGGTATCTGTCTGCCTATAGCGTGTGTGTGTGTGTGTGGTATATGGCTATCTATCTTGTATGTGTTGTATCTGTCTGTCTATCTTGTGTGTGTGGTGTCTGTTTGTCTATCTTGTGTGTGTGTATGTGGTATCTGTCTGTCTATCCTGTGCGTTTGTTATCTGTCTGTCTATCTTGTCCGTCTGTCTATCTTGTCTGTCTGTCTGTCTGTCTGTCTGCGTACGGAAGCAAACAATAAAATGATAATTAACAAAACTTTAAAAATCAAAATGAAACGTAATTGCACGGCTAGCACGTTGATCACTATACCACTGCAGATCCTAGTTACAAATCAATATTTCTAGGCCATATTCAGTAAATTAGCAACTTTGCCCCACTTACAAGCCCCAGACACAAGCCTCAATATATCCATGAAAATGAGAGTAAACAATTTTGCTCTTAGTATGTGACTGATTTCCAGTCAAGAGAACTGGTGAATACAATAACTGATTCTCTTTCATAGGGATATTCGCTGCCACTTTCAGAAGTAGCAATTAATTCTTGGTGCACATTAAGTTATTTATAGCCGAACAACAACTACGTCTTGTTGACACTACGAATGGTGTCCAACCAAATAACAACTACGATTTGTTGACACTCCGAACAATTACATCTTCTTGACACTTTCAGAAGCTTACAGAGTAAACAAACAACACGGTCTTGTTGACAGTTTCTTAAGACAGATAATTAACTACACAGTCTGGTTGAAATGCCACTGCTACCTTACTGTGACATCCACACAGATCTAATGGAAGGCCGTGGAGGCAAACCACAACAAACGCCAGGTTAAGCTGGATACCTGCTATCAGATAGTCCCAAGAAATGGAGAACGGCATGACGGAATATGTAAGAGCGCTTGTTCTTAATCATCCGGTGTGCTGATGCCGAGGTAGCAGCTTCAACCCATACACCGGTAGGTTGGACTAACATGTTGAGTTCTCGTCCTTGACTTAGGGACGTAAATTACAAATACGACTAATGTTGGAGTGGGTTCGCCCTAAGGCGAGGGACACTGGTAATAGAGGAAGCTTATTCGCACGCAAAAATCAGTCCAGTACACTAGAACTAATAGCAGTGTATGGACTACGCTTGAGATTAAAAGCGATCAAATGTACACACACAAAAATAGTCTGAAAATAACAGATGCATTCCATTTTCACATGCACACAGCACAAGACCAGCAAAACATGCGCTAAAAGGAACATTTTGAAAATTACATGAATCAAGTATTCCTTAAGATATATTGGAGACACAATACACAAATGGCTCGGTCATTAATGCACATACCGGAGTGAGATAGGGATGTGTGCTCTCTCCTCTGCTATTTAATATCTACATGGACAGAATATCCAAAGAAGCAAGCCTTGACAAATCAGATTCAGAAAATTTAGAACTCTTTACTCCATATGAAACAACTGATCCATAGGAAATAAATGAACTTTTATTTGCAGACGGTTAGTGCCTAGTTTTACAGCGATGAGGACAAACTACAAAATCATATTAATAATCTGAGTTCCACTTGCCGCAAATACAATACAAGTATAAATACAGCCAATACCGAAGTATTTCATTGGTCAACTAAGAATACAGATAAATAGCACAGCTCTGAAACAAGTTAAAGAGTTCAAATATCTTGGAAGTATGATCACAGAAGATGGCAGATTGGACAGAGAAATCGAAATCAGATGTCAAACAGCTAGTGCACTTACATATCAACTATCATCTTTACTGAAACATTCAAATATACCAATGTCCGCAAAACGACAGATAATAAACAGAATATTCACACCAACCCTTTTGCTACCAATCTCAAACTTGGACTTTATCCAAATCACACTTTCGCAAAATCAACACCTGCGAGATGAGATGCCTGAGGAGAGCTGCCAACTTAACAATCCGAGACAGAGTAAGAAATGCTGTTATCAGACAGACAGTGGGATCAACACCTTGTGCCACATTTATTGAAAGACAGAAGATCAAGTGGTTTGGCCATGTCGTTAGAAAAAACACCATCAACTACCATCAATGGCCTTACATCAAAGATCATCTGCGACCAAGAGGACGTCCAAGAAGAAAATGGATTGACGTCATCAAAGACATTGTACAATCACACGGAATGACACTATCCAGTGCCGCCCACCGAACGGTGGAGCGCAAGTTATTCCTCCCAACTACGCTTGACGGCAGAAGTGGAAGATGATGATGATGATGATGATGATGATGATGATGATGATGGTGGTGGTGGTGGTGGTGGTGGTGGTGGTGGTGATGATGGCGATGATGATGATGATGATGATCATCATCATCATCATCATCATCATCATCATCATTAATGCACCTGAAATTTGTGAGGTTGACGCTCACATCAAATTAAACAGTGATACTCAATCTGCACCAATCGCCGCAGATAAATTATATAATAACTTCAACGTTGAAGCAGAAACGTTGAATAGAGCAGCTGAAATGCTTATTTAGAACAAAAGCACATACTAAGGGACAAATAATGATTCTTACGGATTGACTGATGATAATAACTGCCGTTCTTAAAATTAAGATTAGGGCTACAAGGCTTAACGATATAATTCTCTTCATCGAAAACTTGACGAAATGCCTCAACACAAACATGCTTATTATCTTCTTTTAAGACAAAACCGGGCCATCGTGTTTAGACTGAGAACATGACACAGCGGACTGAAATATCATCTATATCTCAAGTTTGATATGGTTCATTCAGAAATGTGTGTCCGACGGTGCTCATTTATCTTCCACACCAGCCCAGTCCAACTGAAAACAATGTATGTACAGAAACATGGAACTGTCTCCCGGCAGCAACTGTACGGCAGCCATGAACATGAAACTAACTAATGCTTATATTGGAAACATCAACGGTTATGTCAACATGCCAACGATGAAGAAAGCAGTGTAGGAAGAGAGCGGGAGGGGGGGGGGGGGGGGGGGGGAAACGAACTAACGACATTTATTTTCAAAGGGTCATAATTTGGGCAAGCTGGCCTGTTAGGTACTTCCAATCACTAATATTTCGTATATTAATTATTTATTGTTCATGTTACATTCGTATAGAAAAACTAAATATTGTCAAATGCATGTTATGTGAACATAAACAATGAATGTCACCATGTTAAGAGACAGTAATACTCCCTGGTATACACATATACTCACTCACAATCACAATATCAAACATACTAGCAAACATTTACTCGTACATACACACTCGTACGTATATACTCGTACATACAAACTCCATCACACGGTCTCTCTCTCTCTCTCTCTCTCTCTCTCTCTCTCTCTCTCTCTCTCTCTCTCTCTCTCTCTCTCTCTCTCTCTCTCTCTCTCTCTCTCTCTCTCTCTCTCTCTCCATCTCTCTTTCTCGTCTATATATCCTAATGCATACATTGAGGGGGTGTATAGTCAGAATTGAACCTTTGTACCAATTTCAATTCCCAGACATGGACACAAAAGAGCCATACAACAGAGCTTGCGGTAAATGAATTGTTACAACGCTGTTGCATATGGCCCTGTAGAAGTCGATGTAAATAAGTAGGTATAAAGGGAAGCACTAAACAAAAGATAGCTGGAAATCTAATGGTACGCCGTTCTTTGAATCTGTTATCTCTAAATCATGACACAATGTAACTAAATGAACAAGTGTATTGCGGCACGCAGCACAAGCCAATCTCTCTAACCAGATGTAATAACTAGCCATGTCGGTCATCACTATGGCCCTGCAACAATGGAATATTGATGGAATTAGCACCCACCCTGTGATAGAACAATGGATCCGACATTTACCATCGTAATTCAACGTTAGATAATTTGTGATCCAACCATTTGGAGGTGACAGGTCTGAATCTCTACGTACTATTGCTTTCGCTGTGTTGTCCAGTGTGTACTCTGATTTCTTTTCTTTTTTTCTTTTTTTTTTCTTCTTTTTTTTCATGTCTTGTTGTCAGTACGTACCGATCAATCCCCGTGCATTTATGCCTCATGTTATTTCAATGCCCCATATTCCCAAGCTATGTATCTTCTCATTTCTCACCAAACAACACGTGACCTTTCAGGTCGTATTTGCTCACACTAGAAGCAATACGCAGCAATATATAGAACAGACCATGAAATGGGATTGCATTCATGCTCCATTATGTCCATTTTATGCGGTTTGGGGAGATGGGGGAGTTGTGTATAAGTTTTCTATTCTCCATTTGTAAGCCTGTCCTGGAAATAAACTGGTCGCATTTCATCAGTTGTGTCGTTACACGTCTGAAGGCATCCCCAGGCAAACACAAATTCGTACGAATAAATATTGTGTCAGTGTTGGTGGAGGGATCCGCAGTGTATGTTGTTATGATTTCTGTGGATATAGGTTGATATTTCATCCATTTCTAATTTATGTCTTCCGGCCGAAGATCTTGGACGACCGACTTCAACTCAGATGATTATCTACGACAGACACCTCAAATAACACTAAGAGCAACTCAACGTTGAAAAAAAAAGAGACAAGAGAAATCTGTATTAAAATACATCGTCTCTAAGAAATTTATATAACAGAAAAAGGAGGTGGTGTCAGGCTGAGTATGGTCCTGTGGGCTGGTTCATCGTTCAACCACGTGGGAGGCAGGAGTGTACTGTCAGTTGGATGATACAGATGCAGGTCTTAAGATATGATATAACCTGAACTTGTTAGGACTTCTCCCGGAAGCATCTGACTAGCTTCCTGGTTGCACAGTCTTTCTCCGACTGTAGGCATTCTCTCCAGCCGGGACAAGTACCCTCAGTTTTAGGTCCTCTTCTACTTCAGAGGGTTGGCTTGAATGTTCTGACCAGTCTTGGGTACCTGGCTGTCTGGAGGCTGGTCGTCTCCTCTTCAGTATGCAACAATAAAGAGGGTCCTGGGACAAAAACATCTCAGGTCTTCTAACCCACATAAACCCTTACTATGGCATCTGATCTAACATCTACATTGACTAACTCTCTCTTGGGTCTGTCAGATCCTTGAGGATCAAACCAATATCTTAGGCCTGGCCTCCTGCACATCTTCACGGGTAGACTAGAGAGGTTTGATTATGGATTCCAGTAATCCCAACTCACATTATCTCTGGGAGGCATGTATAGACACCCCCGACCAACACGGTCTGTCACATGGCAAAGAGTATATATGTATATCGGGATACCACTTGTAAGCATTCTCCGCCACATCAAACGTCTTGCATACGTGTGTACAGGCAGCTCCCATAATAACTAATAGAGTCAGAGAGAGAGAGAGAGAGAGAGAGAGAGAGAGAGAGAGAGAGAGAGAGAGAGGGGGGGAAAGATGGGGGGAATGTAATTATGTATGACCTTCAACGCTCATCTTCCTATGTAGAAAGGCCATGTGTGTGTGTGTGTGTATGTGTGTGTGTGTGTGTGTGTAATGACAATTAACCAGGGTGGTTTGATTCCTTTGACAGCAAGGAAGTATGTAAAGTTAGACAACAAAGGACAAGTTTATTACTTTGACAGTAAAGGAGGTGTTATGTGTGGGTGTATCCAGACAGCTACTATCGCATGATGTTAGGTAAGAACTCGGTATGTGTGGGCATATTGATAACATAGCTGAGTACACCCAGTTATGTAAAAAAAAGGACTAGGTGTAGATAACTTCACGGTTCATCACCCTCTTATCAGAATGTGTGTTAGCTCATCGACGTTGGGCTTTTTCATGCCACCTGATGATGATATAGAAGTAATGGCTTCTAATTTTCCCCATGTTGGGAGCCAAAGGAGAGCTCCGTACTCGAGGAGTTATTATTTAGGAGAAGTACCCCGATACGCCTCGTCCTCTATGAGACAGTATTCAAATTAATTCGTCAACACGACCATACTCATCACAGAACTGTCTCTAACTATGTTAATGTGACCTCCCCGCCGTAAGCGGTCTCCTGGTTGAATCTAGGTCAAGATCCATCCATCCATCCATCATGTGCCATGCCGATATGCGTGGCTGTCATGTTTTGCCATCTCACTCGATCACCTGAGTCGTGGATCAGCTCCGTGTTTCTGTCTCGACCATGCCATGTGGCAAAGTCATCCAGGTATTTACTTCTTGGTCTTCCCCTTGGTCTCTTCCCTTCGACCTTGCCAGTTGTCACCAAGTTTTCCAATTCATTTCTTCTCATAACATGTCCAAAATATGTTGACTGTCTACGTCTAATGTTTCTAATCAATTTACGATCTTCATTTCTTTCTTGTAGAACTTGTTCATTGGTTTTTCTGCCTGTCCATGGTATTCTTTGTATTTTCCTCACAAACCACATTTCCACAGCCATCAGATGGTTTTCAGCTTGCCTGCTCATTGCCACGCTTCACATTCATATAAAAGTACAGGTTCTATGTAGCACTTCAACACTCTTCTCGTTTCAATTGATATCTTTTTAAGGGTCAGTATGTTTTTCATCTTGCTAAAGGCTACCTTCGCAAAGGCAATTCTCGTTCTAATCTATTCAAGGCATCTCCCGTCAGACTGTTATGACTGTTCCGAGATAGCTGTACCGATTCACTTATTTAATAATATGCCCATTTACTTTTATATTACATTGTGGTATTTCTTCCTTCCTAGTGACGATCATAATCTGTGTCTTCTTACAATTCAATTCTAACCCTAGTTGTTCACTGTGTGCAACAACCGCATCTACTAAATGTTGCAGTTCCTGTTCATTGTCTGCAATCAAGACTGTATCATCTGCATATCTAATGTTACTGATGTATCGTCCCCCAATGTTGATTCCTTCCATATCTTCTATATTCCTGTAAATATTTTCACTGTACAGGGAAAAAGTGATTTGGAGACATTACACACTCCTGTCTCACACCTCTCTTAATCAGCTGATGTTTACCTACTTCATTATCAATTCTTATGGCAGCTTGTTGTTTCCAATATTTGTTTTTCGTTACAAGTCTATGGTTTTTTCCATCATTTTGTAAATCTTCAAGCATTCTTATCATGTCGACATGTCTCACTTTATCGAAGCCCTTGTGTAGTCAATAAAGGAAAGATGTAGATCTTTGTTAACATCTATAGAACGTTCAATTACTGTTCTCAGTATATACACAGTATTTACTGTGCCCTTGCCTTCTACAAACCCACATTGTTCTTCTCCTATTTCGGGTTGTATTTTCTTCCTGACTCTTTGCATGATAACTCTCATCAGAATCTTCGTGATGTGGCTCATTGTACTAATTGTTCGATGTTGATCGCATTTCAAGGCTCCTGATTTCTTCGGGATTGCAATACATATAGAATTACATAATTCAGAAGGTATATCTCCAGTATCGTATATTGCGTAGAGCAGTCTGGTGACTTGGTCTATTCCATATTCTTCTAAGGCATTAATCATTTCTATTGCGATGTTATCTGTACCCGGGGTCTTGCCAGTTTTTATATGGTTAAGTGTATTCTGAACTTCCATCTTCAAAATTGATGGTCCTTCATTATTATTCCGATGATCATGTTCTTCTCTTGTACCATCATAAAGGCCTTTCACATAATCTGACCACGCATGTAACATCTGATCTTTCTCTATTATAATTTTGCCGTCTTTGTTTTTAGGCAACCTGTTGATGTGTGTGTTCTTATGTTAGTGATGTCATTAATTCTTTTGTGCATTAATTTAGTATTCCGGGTGTTGTATTGGTTTTCAATTTCCTTGCAATTTTCCTCAAGCCATGTTTCTTTTACCTCTTTGCATAGATTCCTACTTTTCCTGTGAATCTCTTCATATTTTTCCTTGTTATTTTTGTTATTCCTTCTTACTTCCATGAGTTGTATGTCTTCCGTCATTCATTTTTTGCATCCTATTATTTTGTATCTGCAGCAAAGAACCCCAAAGGCTCGGAACGCTGAAGAAGAAGAAGATTATCTTTATTTTTGGGATGGTTGATTCTGCATCTTGGTTGACCGATTTCTTTAATATTTCCCATTGGTCACTGACGTCTTGAAATAATATTTCCATATCGGACAATGCATCGAATCTGTTCTTTACCTCTACGTTGAATGTATCTTTTATTTCCTCACTCTTCAGTGCCTGTAAATCAAATTTTGTGTTTCTTGGTGGTTAATATTTGACTTTCTTTAATTTTATATGTAAGTTGGTTAAGATTAATCTATGGTCGCTGCAGCAGTCTGCGCTTGGTATTGTTTTAGCGACTTTTAAGGCATTTCGTAATCTTCTGTTGATGAGAATGTAATCAATCTGATTTCTGATCTTATGATCAGGATTCCTCCATGTCCATAATCTCCTTGGGTGCTGTTGATACCAAGTGTTTCCAATAATCAAATCATGCTCTTTTGCCCATTGTACAAGTCTGCATCCTCTTTCATTCTGTTCCCCTAGTCCATACTTGCCTACTATGCATCCGTCCTGTTGATTTCCAACTTTGGCATTCAAGTCACCCATTATGATATTTACTTCAGAATTCTTGCATTTCTTGAAGGCTTTCTCTAAATCATTATAAAATTCATCAATGCTGTCATCACTACTGTCTGCTGTTGGTGCATAAACTTGTATGACGTTGACATCAAAAGGTCTTCCACTCAACTTCACCAGTAACACTCTGTCTGATACAGTCCAATATCCTTTGATCGATTTTGCTCTCTCTTTATCCATAATAATTTCTACTCCTCGCTGTTGTTTCTCTCCACCAGAATAGATTATTCTATATTCCTCAGATGTTATAATGCCCATTCCTGTCCATCTGGTCTCATATATACCTAACTGGTTAATATTAAATCTTCTCATTTCATTCTTAATGTTATCAAATTTTCCATCCCCATTCGTAGTTGTTACATTCCAAGTTCCTACTTTCAATGTTAATATTCTTTTGCACTCAGTCACCTGATGACGGTCTGGAGTCACCTGGTGCACATGACTACCCCTACCGGGCGAGGCTGCTCCTATGGAGCACCCATTTAAGCCGTTTCTTTGATTATAAATAAGACTGCATGCAGCACATGATATTCTTGGCATCTGTAAAGAAGGTAGTTTGCCATTGCTTTCATTCCTAGCAGTGACCATACTGGTCGATGACCGTACCTATTGTCTCCCAAACAACGAGATCCTCTGCCTACCGTCGTGAAGCTGGAGACCATAACAACTATCTGTTGGCTGCTCTTCAACTTCATCCACTACTTGCACCCATGGCTTCACGTAACCCTGATTGGAGAGGGGGGGGGGGGTAGGGGGCTAAACGGGTACTCCATTACTCATCGCTAAATCTGGGAAAAGTCATACTTTAGGGGAGAATTTAATCAAACGATCAATATCAGCATTTCTTAAAAAGGTTCTGGAAAAAGATGACAAAGATGGTAAGTCTATGCCACTGAGTATCAATAATGCTAGTAGAAGAATAGACGAAATGAGTGAGGATATTGAAACACAACTTGTTGAAAAGCTGAAAACAAGAAAATTCTCGGTGCAAATGGACGAATCAACTGTGAGAGACAGTGAGGCCGTACTTATAACTTACGTAAGATATATTGATAAAAGGATTTTGTTGAATAAATGTTGTTCTATAAATCATTAGAAAGCACCACTGCCTCCAAAGATATATATATATATATATATATATATATATATATATATATATATATATATATATATATATATATATATATATATATATATATATATAGTAAGCTAAAAAATTACTTAGATGTCAATAATATCATCTTCATAATCAAGTGCCGTGCCGGCTGGCGTAGGCGTTCATGGCTCTCCATAGATCTCGGTCTTTGGTTTTCTGGATCAACTCTGCTGCTGATATTCCTCCATGCCACCGTCTCAATCCATCCAGCATAATTTCTCTTGGTCTGCCTCTGACTCTCTCCCGCTCGATCTTTCCAGTTGTTACGATGTTCTCCAATGCCTCTCTTCTCATCACGTGACCGAAGAAAGATGTTTGTCTCTGTCGTATTGTTGTATATAATGTTCTAGTTTCATTAGCCTGTTTCAGGCAATCGTCGTTAGTTACTCTGGCAGTCCAAGGAATTCGCAACATTCGTCTCAGGAACCACATCTCTGTTGCTTCTAATTTCTTCTTAATTTGTTCATTTACATTCCAAGATTCACTGCCATACAGCAAAATTGGTTCTACATAGCATTTCAGCACTCTCTTTCTTACATTCAGTGATAGCGACTTATTGCATAAGATACTCTTCATTTTCTGAAATGCGGCTTTTGCCTTCCCTATTCTGCTCCTAATCTCTGTTGTACATCTTCCATCTGATGCTATAAATGCCCCTAGGTATCTAAAATTATCCACTTGGTTAAGGATTTTCCTTTCTATTTCTATGTCACATTTTGGTGTCACCATTTTCTTTGATATTACCATTGTTACAGTTTTCTTGATATTCAAGGAGAGTCCTTTTCTTGCACTCTCTGTTACTACAACGTCTAATAATTGCTGTAGGTCTGTTGAATTATCCGCCACCAATACTGTGTCATCTGCATAGCGTATATTATTTATATTATAACCTCCAACTAGTATTCCTGGCATCTCTTTGATCTCTCTCATTATTACTTCGCTATACAGGGAGAAAAGATCTGGTGACAAGACACACCCTTGTCGTACTCCTAGCTTTATCTGTTCGTAACTACCCTCTTTATTTCCCATTTTAATTGCTGCTACTTGGTTCCAATAAATATTCTTTATTATTCTTAAATCTTTTCCATCAATGTTGATATCTTCCATCATTTTAATCAGTTCATCATGTTTTACTTTATCAAATGCCTTAGTATAATCTATGAAGCACAAATATATGTCTCTCTGTTTCTCTATTGACCTTTCTATTAGTGTCTGTAATGTATAAATTGCATTGTTTGTGCCCTTTCCTTCCACAAATCCATACTGTTCTTCACTAATTTCCATTTTTATTTTCTTTTTGGTTCTTCTCATTATGATTCTGAGTAGAAGCTTAGTGATATGGTTTATAAGGTTAATTGTATGAAAATCTTCACAATCAATTGCTCCTGGTCTTTTTGGTATAGCTATAAATACAGATCTCAGCATATCACTGGGTAAATATCCACTGCTGTAAATATCATTCAACATTTTGGTTAATATATCTACTCCAAATTCTCCCACTACTTCTAATTCTTTTATTGTGATTTCATCTGGCCCAGCTGTTTTTCCTTTCTTCATACGTTTCATAGCATCAGCGACTTCTTCTTTCAGAATAGGTGAACCTTCTAAGTTACTATCTTCTGTTAATTCTTCCCTTTCTCCATCATATAATTCTCTTATATACTCATTCCACCTCTTCATTATAGCACCTTCCTCTAATAATATGTTTTCTATTTTTGATTTCAAACACCCTGTATTTATTCTTATTTTTCTTCCTGTAAGTTCACTGATTTGTCTGTGCATATTTTTTGTATCATATATCTACTCCAAATTCTCCCACAACTTCTAATTCTTTTATTGTGATTTCATCTGGCCCAGCTGTTTTTCCTTTCTTCATACGTTTCATAGCATCAGCGACTTCTTCTTTCAGAATAGGTGAACCTTCTAAGTTACTATCTTCTGTTAATTCTTCCCTTTCTCCATCATATAATTCTCTTATATACTCATTCCACCTCTTCATTATAGCACCTTCCTCTAATAATATGTTTTCTATTTTTGATTTCAAACACCCTGTATTTATTCTTATTTTTCTTCCTGTAAGTTCACTGATTTGTCTGTGCATATTTTTTGTATCATATATCTACTCCAAATTCTCCCACAACTTCTAATTCTTTTATTGTGATTTCATCTGGCCCAGCTGTTTTTCCTTTCTTCATACGTTTCATAGCATCAGTATCAATATCTATATTTCATAGCATCAGTATCAGTACCTGTATCAAATGTCAGGTCTTAGTCAGATATGACTGAGCTACCGTATAACAGTACTACCTGGTCTCTGTTAGCGCCGAACGTTGGGCGGCGCTTACCAAACCTGACACCCCACATTGTGCCAACGGCTTCGGGCGGAAGAGCGCAATTGGGAGGGTACAAGCCTTACCCTGGTGCGAGGAAATGCAAGCTAAAGACAAAATTGTCATGGCAGGGCAGACCAGGCCCTAAGCCTTGGTTGGCGACTGGTCTAGGATCGAAGCTCCGACAGGCGGACAGTTAGAGCATTGCTTTGCTGATCCGGCAGCTTCTGCAGCTTGTCTTGTTCCAGATGTAGGGGTGTTACCTTTCCTCTGGAGTGAACTAGGCGGGCCGAGAGAGGGATCATGCTGCATGGGCAACACATGATCTCTATATTTTAGCCCAGGCTTTGTGCTATGGAGAGGCAATAACTCCATCCCTGGTCTTAACTGGTCTCGGAATCAAAGCGAGAGGCAACTGTTACGGGTTATAAGTCCTTGTCAGTTGGATTAATATTATTAACACTCATGATCCTGAAAAGTGCTTTCAGTTTCAACAGCAACTTGAAGATGCTTTCACTGATACACCAGAAAATTGTACAGTAAATGAAAAGTGGGGTCAAATTAAGGAAACTCTTTATAAAACTGCCGTAGGGGTTTACGGCACTGTGGATCATAAGAGGCAGGACTGGTTTGCGGCCAACAGCGAGACTCTGCAGCCCCTGATTGATAAGAAGAAGAAAGCTCTCTTAAGAAACAAGGAAAGACCAACGCGTAACACTCTGAGTGAGCTAAGGCAAGCTAGGAAGGATGTGCAAAAGGCTGCCAGGCAGTGTGCAAATGATTATTGGATCAAGTTATGTGAGTCCATTCAAATCGCAAGTGATAAGGGAGACATAAGAAGCATGTATGAAGGAATAAAGAAAGCTTGTGGTCCAGTGATCAAAAGAAGTGCACCATTGAAAACCTTGACTGGAGAAGTCATCACTGATAAGAAACAGCAGATGGACAGATGGGTAGAGCACTATTTGGAGCTTTACTCAAGTGAGACCAAACTAGCGGATGATGCCCTCAACGCCATAGAGGCTCTACCAACTCTTGACCACCTGGACACACTTCCCACCATAACAGAAGTTAAGTGTGCTATAAATGAACTTGCATCTGGCAAGGCTCCAGGTAAGGATGGGATTCCAATAGAGGTTATCAGGAGTGGGCAAGACACACTCACTATACAGATCCACCAGCTAATAGAGCTATGCTGGCGTGAAGGACAAGTCCCACAGGATTTCAAAGATTCAAGCATCATAACACTGTACAAGAACAAGGGCGATCGGAGCGACTGCAACAACTATAGGGGTATCTCACTTCTGTGTATTGTTGGAAAAGTATTTGCCAGAATTGTTCTGCGCAGACTTCAAGTCCTAGGAGATCAAGTCTACCCCGAATCACAGTGTGGCTTTCGACAGAACCGGTCTACCACTGATATGATATTCTCATTGCGACAAATGCAAGAAAAATGCCGTGAACAGAATCAACCACTGTTTATTGCCTTCATCGACCTCACAAAGGCATTTGATTTGGTCAGTCGTGAGGGTCTGTTCAAGGCACTAAAGAAGATTGGCTGCCCACTAACTCTTCTGTCCATTGTGGAATCGTTCCACACAGGCATGAAGGGTATAATCAAGTTTGATGGCTCAACTTCAGAAGAGTTTGAAATCAAGAGTGGAGTTAAGCAAGGTTGTGTACTAGCCCCCACCCTCTTTGGAATATACTTTTCACTTCTACTGAAATATGCATTTCGTGATCAGGATGGTGGTATATACATTCACTCACGCTCAGATGGCGGCCTCTACAATGCTCAGAGATTGAAGGCTAAGACCAAAATTAGGAGGGTACTGATCAGAGAGTTGCTTTTTGCAGATGATGCTGCAGTTACGACCCACTCTGAGGAAGAATTGCAATGTCTACTATCTGCATTCTCCAATGCTTGTTCTGAATTTGGTTTAACAATTAGCAAAAAGAAGACACAGATTATGTCACAAGGTGCACATGAGGTACCATCAATCTTTATTGACGACGCCGAACTAGAGATAGTAGACCATTTTACATATCTAGGATCAGTGGTAAATAGCAAATTATCCCTAGATCAGGAAATCAACATCCGGATTGGTAAGGCAGCAACAACAATGAACAGGTTAAGAAAAAGAGTCTGGGAGAACAGGAAGCTTACTGCCAAAACAAAAGTCCTTGTCTATCAAGCCTGTGTCCTTAGTACTCTTCTCTATGGCAGTGAAACCTGGACAACTTACTCACACCAAGAGAACAATTTAAACAGCTTTCATATGCGGTGTCTGCGAAGAATTCTTGGTATTAAGTGGCAAGACAAAATCACAAATACTGAAGTATTGGAAAGATCAGGTTGTGTGACAGTTTATTCCATGCTCAGTCTTCGTAGACTTAGATGGATAGGACATCTTAGGAGGATGGATGATGGTAGAATACCAAAGGATATCTTTTTTGGTGAATTACAGATGTGTAAGAGATCTCAGGGTCGGCCTCTACTACGATACAAAGATGTGTGTAAGCGGGACATGATTGATACAGGCATTGATAATGCACATTGGGAGCAAGTCGCCGCTGAACGTGTTGCATGGAGGGCAAATATCAGAAATGGAATAAAGTCAAAGGAGAAAATTATTGCAGAAAAGTCACACACCAAGCGTTTGAGACGTAAGATGGTGCATGATGGTGGAAATGACCACGTGTTCACATGCACCCACTGTGAACGGACATTTACAGCGCAAATTGGCCTTATCAGTCACACTCGCTACCGCCATAGTTAAAAGTTATTATGCCTTTTTAAAGCACAAACTATCGTCTGTCAAGACGGCAAGGTGCCAATGGAACCAATGGAATTTTTTGTATCGTTAATGGAATTTAATTCAATTTTTTTGTATTGCTCGTTTAACCAACTTTCTTTAGCCTTCCCACATTTATCTTTTATTTCTTTATTCATCTTAGCGTATTTTTGTTTGTCATTTTTACTCTGTTTTCTTTTGTCCATCAGTTTTAAGATTTCTGCATTCATCCATTTTTTCTTAGCTATTTTGCCTCTCTCTGATAATACTTCTTTGCTAATTTGATGAATGGAGTCCCTTAACATTTCCCATTGTTCATTTATACTCTGTATTTTAGCTATTGCATTGTACCTATTTTTCACAGTCACTCTGTATTTTTCTTGCATTTCTTTATCTATTTTCAGAACCTCTTTATTAAGTCTCATTTTCTTAACCATTTTTTCCCTCTCTTTAATCTTACTTTTATTTGTCCACATAGTGGTACATGATCACTATTACAGTCAGCACCAGGCATTGTCTTTACATTAATTAAAGCATTTCTAAATCTTTTATTAATTAGTATGTAGTCAATTTGGTTGCGTATTTTCTTATCAGGGCTTTTCCATGTGTACAGTCGTCTTTTATGGTGTTTAAACCATGTGTTTCCAATTATCATATCATTGCTATTTGCCCATTCTATTAGCTTTTCCCCTCTTTCATTTCTTGTACCTAAACCATAGTTCCCCACTACATCCTCCATTATTCCCTTTCCTACTTTTGCATTAAAATCACCAAGTATTATTTTTATTTCTTGTGATCCAATTTGAGCCATCACCATTTCTATTTCGTCATAAAAGTGTTGTATTTCTTCATCACTACTGCTTGTTGTTGGTGCATATACTTGTATAATATTTATATCTATTGGTTTGCCTTTGATTTTTACCATAATAATTCTATCTGAAATACACCAGTATCCATTAATTGACTTGGCTGTTTTTCCGTCTAATATTATTCCTTCGCCTTTTTTATGTGTATCCCCTCCAGAATAAATTATTGTGTGATTGTCAGTTATAATTTTGCCCGATCCCTTCCGTCTCATCTCACTAACGCCTAGTATATTCATTTTCATGCTATCCATCTCTCTTAGAACATTGGTTAACTTTCCTAGCTCATTTAATGTCCTAACAATCCATGTTCCTACTCTAAATTTATTTATTTTAGTTAAGATTTTGCCATCAGTAGCTGTATGACGGTCTGGTGTCACCTGTGGCTCATGACTGTCCCTACCGGACGAGGATGTCCTAAGATAGCCATTAACGTCGTTCACTAACTCTGATATATGTTTTGCCATGAAGTCTTGGGAAGATAATGTGGTGGTTTTCCCTTGCCTTCCACATTCACATGGTGGTCTTTTAACTCTGCCTTTGACAGCCATTTCCGACTGTCAGGACACGTGAGTGCCCTGCTCTGCTCAGTTGCAGAGTTGTCCACTTATTCCGGTGGATACTCGGTCCCCAGAGCTGTGTTAACCACACCGTAGTGTGTTTCCATCCTCTACCACGGGGAGGTGCAGTTGGGATTTTCCCTTCCTAAAGTTATGGTCTATGACCAAAACTCTCCAGTACTTTTAGAGGACGTCAATAATATACCAATGAAAAATATAACATTTTGTGCTGCAGATGGTGCTCCTAATATGATGGGGAAGAAAAATGGTTGCTTAAAATTTATGAAAGATGAGAATTCAGATATGCTTCTTGTGCATTGTGTTATTCACAGGGAAAACCTGGTAGCTAAAACATTTCTCCCGTTCTAAATGAGGTACTAAATTTAGTTATAAAGTTTATCAATACTATTTTGAAAAAAAACTGTCATTTACTGCCAATATAGTACCTTGCGGTGTATGGCAGAGGGGTCTTTGAGCCTGAGGAATAAGGGCCGCCTGGCTAGTGCAGTCGCCGCGAACTGTGCAGGTTAGGATTTTCTTTTTGCCCCCGACAGAAAAAAATCCGACACCTTACCGAGGGATCGAACCCGGACCTCCCGAATAAGAGTCCGGCGTTCTAGCCTCTCGGCCAGCCGCTCCTCAATACTATTAAAGCTAGTGCCAAATGTGAACGTCTCTTCAACTTATTTTGTGAAGAACAAAATGAAGACCATGTGAGACTTAACTTTTACACTGAAGTAAATTGGCTCTCAAAAGGGAACTGCTTGAAAAAAAAATAATGGAACTATTTGATACTCTTAGTGATTTTGTAAGCGACAAACCTGAAACGAAAAATCTGTTAACGGTCAATGGTAAGGCATATGTGAGTTATTTATCCGATATCTTTGAAAAACTAAATATATTAAATAAACAACTTCATGGAACAAATAAAACTCTTGTCGATGCGAAAGCGAAGATATTTGGCTTCATTACCTTTATTGAATTATGTCAGACATATATTTATAACAATAATTTTGATTTTTATGATTTGAAACAAATTAATTCCCAACTTGAATGATGCAGCCAATGTTAGTGGATTTGTCTGAAATTTCAGATGTGCAGTATCAAGAAGGTAGCCTTTTGCAACATGAACAACATACTGACCAATAAAAAGATATTTATTGAAACGAGAAAAAGAGTGCTGAAGTGCTACATAGAACCTATACCTTTGTATTGATGTGAAGCGTGGACAATAAACAGTCAAGCTGAAAAACAGCTGATGGCTGTGTGAAATGTGGTTTCCGAGAAAACAGCAAAGAATACCATGGACAGACAGAAAAACCAATGAACAAGTCCTTCAAGAAACAAATGAAGATCGTCAACTTATTAGAGTTATTAGACGTAGACAGTCACAATTTTGGGGGCATGTTATGAGAAGACATGATTTGGAGAACTTGGTGACGACTAGCAAGATCGAAAAGAAGAGACCAAGGGGAAGACCGAGAAGTAAATATCTGGATGGCTTGACCACATGGCATGGTCGAAACAGGAACACGGAGCTGATCCACGACTCTGGTGATCGAGGGAGATGGCAGAACATGTCCCCCCCCCCCCCCCCACGCTTTTCGGCATGGCACATGATGGATGGATGGATGGAGTTTCAAGAAGAACTCGTAAAAATGCAAAATGATGAGTCAATTACAACTTTATTTAATATAAAAGGAGCGATGGCATTGTTTTGTGAGGAAACCAAAACCAAATATCCAATTGCAACCAAATGTGCCAGAGAACTATTGCTACCGTTTCCATCTTCATATTTAGCTGAATGCGAATTTAGTTCCATAAATGATTTGCTGCTAAACAAAACACGAAAACGAAGAAAAAAGACAAGGAAAAATAAAAGAAATCGTCTGGATATAGCAAAACGGTGAGACTTGAGCCTAAAGTTAACCAACTTGGAACCTGACATAAAATCTCTTTGCAGCAAGCATCAAGCGAAAGGATCTCACAAAATTTAAATAATAAATAATCACTAATAATTAAAATAATATTGAAAAATCTTACATTGAAATTATTTTGTACTTGAATTTCAGTTCTCCATTATATGTTTTGAAAAGTTACTTACTGTGTTTGCTCAATAATTCCCTAGTGATTTCTTCCTAAAACCTATGATTCAAGTTTCTTTAGTAAACATTTCAATTTTTGAATATTAAAAATTATGTATATGTTAGGGGGAGAGGGGAGAGGGACGGGGCATACCAATTTTAGAAAGGCTCAAGTGGAGCATAGCACAAAAAGGTTGGGTAATACTGGTCTACTATCTCAAGTTCGGCGTCGTCAATAAAAATTGATGATGGTATCCCATGTGCACCTTGTGACATAATCTGTGTCTTCGTTTTCCTAATTGTTAAATCAAATCCAGAACAAGCATTGGAGAATGGAAATAGTAGACGTTGTAATTCTTCCTCAGAGTGGGTCGTAATTGCAGTATCATTTTCAAAATGCAACTCTCTGATCAGTAGGCCTACCCTCCTAGTTTTGGTCTTGGCCTTCAATCTTTGAGCATTGTAGAGTCCGCCATCTGAGCGTGAGTGAATATATATACCACCATCCTGACCACGAAAGGCATATTTCAGTAGAAGTGAAAAGTATATTCCAAAGAGGGTGGGAGCTAATACACAACCTTGCTTAACTCCATTCTTGATTTTAAACTCTTCTGAAGTTGCACCATCAAACGTGATGCCTGTGTGGAACGATACCACAATGGACAAAAGAGTTTGTGGGCAGCCAATCTTCTTTAGTGCCTTGAACAGACCCTCACGACTGACCAAATCAAATGCTTTTGTGAGGCCGATGAAGGCAATAAACAGTGGCTGATTCTGTTCACTGCATTTTTCTTGCATTTGTCGCAATTAGAATATCATATTAATGAATGACCGGTTCTGTCGGAAACTGCATTCTGATTCTGAGTGGACTTGATCTCCCAGGGCGTGAAGTCTGTGCAGAACAATTCTGGCACATACTTTCCCAACAATACCCAGAAGTGAGATACCCCTATAGTTTTTACAATCGCCCCGATCGCCCTTGTTCTTGTACATGGTTGTGATGCTTGAGTCTTTGAAATCCTGTGGAACTCTCTATTAGCTGGTGCATCTGTAGAGTGGGAGTGTCTCGCCCACTCCTGATAACCTCTGTTGGAATTCCATCCTTACCTGGAGCGTTGCCAGATGCAAGTTCATTTATAGCACACTTAACTTCTGTTATGGTGAGAAGCGTGTCCAGGTGGTCAAGAGTGTGTAGGGCCTCTATGGCGTTGAGGGCATAGTCCGCTAATTTGGTCTCACTTGCGTAAAGCTTCATATAGTTCTCTACCCATCTATCCATCTGCTGTCAATTATCAGTGATGATTTCTCCAGTCAAGGTTTTCAGTGGTGCACTTATTTTTGATCTTTGGACCACATGCGTTCTTTATCCTTTCATACATGCTTCTGAAGTTTCCCTTATCACTTGCATTTTGAATGGACTCGCATACTTTGATCCAATAGTCATTTGCACACTGCCTGGCAGCCTTTTATACATCCTTCTTAGCTTGCTCACTGAGAGTTGTATGTGTTGTTATTTCCTTGTTTCTTAAGAGAGTTTTCTTTTTTCTTAATCAATCAAGGGCTGCAGTGTCTGTCTGCAAACCAGTCTTCTCTCTTATGATCCACAGTGCTGTAAACCTCTACCGCTGTTTTATAAAGAGTTTCCTTAAGTTTACCCAACTTTTCACTTGATGTACAAATTTCTGATGTATCAGTGAAAGCGACCTCAAATTGCTGTTGGAACTCAAAGCACTTATCAAGATCGAGGGTGTTACTAACTTTTATCCTGGGGCTAGATTTGTGGTTAGCTGTGTAGATTTTCTTTGGTCTCAGTCTAACTTTTGCAACAACCAAAGAATGATCCGTATCACAGCCAGCCTGTGGTAACTTCGAGTTAAAGATGTTTGGTTCAGATGTTGTCTCCGTGTGATAATGAAGTCTAGCTGATGCCAGTGGCCGGATCTTGGATGTTTTCGTGTGACCTTATGCAGCTCTTTTGTTTTAAAGAAGGAGATTGTAATAAATATGTCATGTCTGGTGCAATGCTCCAATAGCCTATGCCCATTTTCATTCATGCGATCGATGCTTATTTTCCAAGGCACACTGGTCAAATTCGTGTCCTTGCCCACATGAGCATTGAAATCACAGTGCATATAAATGTAATCGGATTTTGGAACTGCGTTGATCACAGAGTCTAGCTCCTCATCAGAGGAAGCGAGTGTCGGTGCATATGCAGTGATAATGGTGGCATAACCACAAGAGGTTACATAGTGCAGGGATAATAGTCTTTCATTACCTCCAACTGGAATTTCAATCATTCCCATTAGCAATGCTCATACCATGTTGCCTTTTTTCTGCCTGCCCTCTACCCTTACAAAAAAGGTGTAATTGTTTTTCCTGAGTGACCCTTCCTCAACGAGGCTAGTCTTCTGCAGGCCAGCAATGTAAATGTTAAGACGATTGAGATCGGCATCAATCACAACCGTTTTTCTCACATCGTCAATATTCGTCAGGTCAGTGGAAAATCCTGGACACGTGGTTCTTATGTTCCAGGTTGCAAGCCGTAGCTTGAGATTTCTATTTTTATTTTTATTCTTGCCTGGCGCATTGGTTTAATAGCCTGCGATTCAGATTATGTCCTCTCCCTTGGCACCTATTTAAGCAGGCAAGTTGTGGCGGATCAGCAAACGATTGGCCGGGGGCTGCCCAGCTGAAGACTATTTTTGTTAATACGCTCGCTTGCTTTGAACTCTAAACACATGCTACTATGTACTTCTAGTGCACTGGATCTTACGTGTGGATTAGCTTTCCCTATTACCAGTGTCCCTCGCAATTAGGAGAACCCACACCGACTTCTCTGGTTCTTGTAATTTACGTTCTTAATTCATGGACTAGAAATCTATATATTGTCTACCTTATCGGTGTAGAGGTTGAAACTGCTACCTTGGCATCAGCATACCGGAAATGTCAGAGAAGCACTCATATTTATTCGGCAATGATAACCCCAAATGAACTGCTGACAATCGCGACTGCCATGCGATATATTCAATTTCAGATGCTATTTTGTGGTTAAAAAAGTTAGTTGAATATCCTTTACAGGACGTCGCAGTGAACACCAGCATTTTTTTCTGTTGGCAAGTTTACGTTCAATAGTTTGCCATTGATTTCTGAACGATCGGCACCTATACTATTTCATTTTTACAAAACACTACGCACGGCCGGCTGCTGCCAAATCACCAGCAGCTGTGTTTTGAACGCGGTATGCGGCATTACGAACTGCGTCAGTAACTGCTACGCCACGGAGCAGGCTTAAGGTTATCAGTTATCAGTTATCAGTCATCAGTTATCAGTTGAGGTATCTTCGTTGCACTCCGGACATGTCCATAGGTGCTCAGATCCTCCCCCCAGCATATGCATCAGCGTCCGGTGGCTAATAGTGCCAGTTCTGTGTTGGTTGACGAGGCGCTTTGTTTTCCCGATGTACCTCTCGCGTCTGGCTGTGCCGATTCTTACTCCCAGGTCTTTCATCCTGGAAAGCGATGTGGAATCACTGGCGTCAAAATCCTCTGTTCTCGCCATATCTTTAAGGGCGTTAATAACATCCGCACGATCCATGGGCTGGCCATCTACAGGGGGTGCAGAGCCAGCCAATTTATCAGCTCGTTCATTTCCCTCGACTCCCGCATGTCCCGGGACGAAGATGAAGGTGACTTTGCGGACAACAGACTTCCGCAGCGACTCAGATCCAGCTTCAACCTTCTGAATCATGCTCATTGAGTCACTTAGTACACACACGTTGGTATAATGCTGTGATTCCAGCCATATGAAAGCCTGTGTAACTGCCATCACCTCCATCGTCATGCTGCTCGTGGTCATAGAGTGGGCACCACTGGATTCTTGAACGGTTCGGCCCGCTGAACGGGCTGTAAATGCCCACGCACTTCTCTGCTGCTTTACAACAGATCCATCTGTATAGATGAGCACTTCGGGGCTATCTGAGTGATCATAGATGAGCGCGTTAACCTCTGCATTGACAGCGGCAGGGTTCTGCTCTCTGCACCGTCTGTCGAGTGTGATAATGCAGGAGAAGGTACACTTAAAAGCTGGAGGCACCGGCACCCATTCCTTGCCGGGGTTGATACTGGTAAGACTGCAGACCTGTCCGACGACATCTTCCGCCTGACCCATCCATGATTTGCCCCTCTTTAGCCTGTCACCCTTTTCTCTGAATACAGCGTCATGCAGAGGGTGCTGCTCATCTGCACTTATTTTTAAGTATGCACGAGCTCTCCAGATCTTGATCCTGTGTTCCATTGTCGGGAAGTCAAGGAGGTATCTCATTGCTACACAGCTGGTGTCTCTCGTGCAGCCCAAAATGATGCGCATGGCTTCGTTTTGTACCTTTTCAAGTCTTCCAATCTGTGTAGGGCTGACAGTGAGGATGGCCAGGGCATACTCGATGCATGAAAGCACAAGTCCTTGGAACAGAAGTAATAGCAGTCTTTGCTCGATATTGGCAGTCGCCATGACTCTCATTGCTGCCAAACCTTTTCGAGCCTTCGTTATGACATAATCGACATGATCTCTGAAGGACAGGCTACGATCAAGCCTCACGCCAAGATATGTCATTGACTGGGTTCTACTCAGAATGCTCCCATCCATTCTTACTGCCGGCAGGTCTGTTTTCACAATATGGTTGTTTAGTGAGAACCATGTAACCGTTGCCTTTGCAGGGTTGACAAGAGCATCGGCATCAGCACACCATGAGGAAATTCGATCTAGTTCGCCCTGCATATAGTTGGCAACCGCCTGTCTATCTCGACCCTGTCGATACACGAGGATGTCGTCAACGAATGATAGAGTCATACCCCTCCCATCCAACTGTTGTTCAGTGATCGGCACCGTATACACGTTGAATAGTACTGGTGACAGTGGTGAACCCTGCGGCAATCCTGGACATATCGTTATTGGCTCAGAAGACCAACTCCCGCATCTTAGCACCACCTTCCTTTGGAGTAGAACTGCAGCTATCCATCGTACAAGGTGAGGGTGCACTGTCAGTCTGAGGAGGGTTTGCATCAAGTGCTCGAAAGATACTCTGTTATATGCGTCCTCTAAGTCTATGGCGGCCGCACATGTCTCTTCTCTGACCTGAAATCCTTCGTAAACATCTTGAGCAAAGACCGCCGCATTCAGCCATGACTCTTTGTTGCGTCTGTATCCTCCAAGTGTGGGCGGGAAGCAGCCGAGCTGTTCCAAGTCCCAAGCAAGTCTGTGTGCTACAATTTTCTCCAGTAGCTTGCCAACAGTATTCTGCATCGTAATGATTCTGTAGCCGCTTATCTTGGAGTGGTCTTTGTTCGGTTTTGGCAGCGGCAGCAAGTAGCTGTGTAGCCATTCTTCTTTGACCTGACCCCTCTGGATACTGGTGTTGAATTCTCTGGCCAGTTCTTCCATGTCATCATCTGATATCACCATTAGGTCACCATATCGGATGCCGTCTGGGCCTGGGGCGGTGTTAGGTGATTTCTTGAGCATCGCACGCAATATGTCAACTGTGATTGTCCATTCTTCGTCTGTCCCGACCCCCTCGCACAACTGAGAGAGTGTTGTTGTGGTCCTCTGTCTGGCGGGCTCGTCTTTCTGGTCAGTCTGTTCTATGTAGCGTGCAAGAAGGGCCTTACCTTTATCCGCATCCGACTTTTTCCATGCGAGGTCTGTGCCTTGAAAGTCTGGAATACCCCTACGTTGTGCAGCACCGTTCATGCTCTTGTGGAGGCGCCAGAATGTCGTAAGAGATTGCTCGGAGCACACCTTCCTGCAGAACTCGTCCCATTTGTCGGCCTTGGCCTGTTTGGCGCAGGATTTGAATAAAGTCGTCATCCTAACGACCTCAGTCTTCAGGTTCGCCAACTCAACCTGTGGCATGTTAGCCTTTCTGGCCTTTTGCCAGTCTTTGACAGCCTGCCACTTTCCCAGCCACACCTTCTCGACCTCTCCATTCCACCATGGTGGCTGCAGCCATCTTTCTTGTCTCCTACGGGAGGAAGTTAGTTTCCTTCTTCTGATCTTGCTTATGGCGTCTTGACCAGTGGTGTCGTACGGAAAGGCATTGGTCTTGTTTCTTTGACTCATGGCCCCGTCTTTCTTGATCAGGATGACACAAGGGTAGTGGTCACTATCGTGGTATCCCAGTGTGCCCCACCGGCACCTTGGTGCGATGGTGGGCGACACCAGAGCCAAGTCAATGATGCTGTCAGAGTCGCCTGGTCGAGTGGCCATTCTAGTGACCTTCCCATCATTCAGACAGATTAGGGCAGCAGATGCCAGGGCGTCCTCCAAATCTTCTCCCTGTCTATTGGTGATGCAATTCCCCCATTGACTGCCTCTGGCATTGAAGTCCCCGCAGTAGATGATATGCCTTTCATCCATATCGAACAAACTCTGCCATTGTCGCACGTCGACCTTCCCATTTCGCGCATAGACGTTAAC
This sequence comes from Cepaea nemoralis, assembly GCA_014155875.1. Classification (NCBI taxonomy): domain Eukaryota; kingdom Metazoa; phylum Mollusca; class Gastropoda; order Stylommatophora; family Helicidae; genus Cepaea; species Cepaea nemoralis. Next base: position 130,147 of record JACEFZ010001261.1, read on the forward strand.
GATTACAAGCTGCACTGGTGTCATTATTCTTAATGCCTGCACTTGCAGGGCATCGCTGTTCCAGGCGGACATATCGATCTCAGACACTAGTATGTTGTCGCGGACCAGAATGGCCTGTCCGAGGTGCCGCCTGTTAAGGAAACCCTGAAATCCCGCAACATTGACTGTTCCGTCGGTGAGCTGTGTTTCTTGCAAGACTACAATATCGTTTCCGTAGAGTAGTTTTTCAAGAATGGGTCGGCGTTGACTAAATGATGCACAGTTCCAGTATAGTACTCGAACATTTCCGATCCCCAATCTGTCACATTTTAAGCGCCTTCTGCGCGCGCCCGCCCTCTTACCACGTTGTGTCCTAGCTGGTCGTCTGGCCGTCATGTTAGGCTTAACTATCGCCACCGGGCGCCGATGATACGCCGAAAGAAGTCCGGATGCGCGTGCACGAACTCCGTTGCACGGTCCGAACTCCATTTCACCACGAAAATACACTTAATCGATACACATTTCGGAAAAAACACGTTCCATTTTACGGGACGAAGAAATGTCCCGCCATCTTGCTCAAGGGAACTCACTATCAGGCTTAAGGTGTAATAATCTAATGCAAATCACTGCTCATGCGGTTTTACGTTATATAGAACCAACAACCTAATTTAGACATTGATCCTGCAGATTCTAGATACCTCTGCCACAGAATGGCCAATAGGTTTATCCGCCGTTCTTATTCTAGTACAGGGAAATGTGTTTTAATGTTGGCCAGGGAATACCCCTTCAGTGATATTCTATCTTCCTCTGGCAGCTTCGTTCGGAACATTTCTTTTGCACTAGAACTGTGGTTCTCAACCGGTGTGGAATTCCCCCCAGGGGGGAATTTGAGGGTTTCCAGGTGGGGGGGGGGTGGAATGAAGACATTGTCAAATTGGCTTCAGGACCACACAAAACATGATCGGGATATTAAGCGTGCTCGTGACGTTAAATCCCCCGATTATTTCAAGATCGCGTTAATACAAGAACCGATTACTTGATATTGTTTTCCCTCCATAATAGTACTGGTTCTTTTCCTTCTACCTAGCCTCTATGATTTAGGTTGCCGTATTTTACCAGAGATTTTATTTGCGGTAACTTACGTTATTTTTGTTATTGCTTCTCCGTTTTAATGAGGTTTAGAGAATTCATCATGTTAAATTTCCCGATTATTTCAAGATCGCATTAAAACAGACACCGATTACCGAGACCCCTCCATTGTTTACGAATCTACACGTCTCAGCTTTTCAAAATATTATTTTTGCGGAGGTAAGGTCTTTTAAAGACGTAAGTTGACTCGTGGATATATATATATATATATATATATATATATATATATATATATATATATATATTGCATATCCTATTTACAGGGCATTGCAGTCAACACCAGCATTTTACAGCTGCTGTTAATGTCTTGGCAAGTTTTATGTTCAGTGGTTTGCTATTGCTTTCTGAACGTCCGGATCACATACTTTTCCATAAGTATCTGATGCAACGCGATCCGCTGGCGAATCTCGCGCAGCTGTGTTTCGTACCTGCGTATACGGGATTACGAACAGCGTCATTAACTCCTCCATCAGGGAGACTGGTATATATATATGTATATATATATATATATATATATATATATATATATATATATATATATATATATATATATATATATATATATATATATACACACACACACACATCACCGTTTCCGTGGCCTAAAGGCTTGCCAGCGGTGACCGATTTAACAGCAGACCACATCGTGGTGGCGTATTAGCGTGTTGGTATTGAGCCGGTCGTTCAGAAATCAATGACAAGCTACTGAACGTAAAACTTGCCCAGACATCAACAACAGCAGTAAAATGCTGGTGTTGACAGCGATGTACATGTAAATAGGATATGCAATATAAGTGTGTGTGTGTGTGTGTGTGTGTGTGTACGTATATATGTGCGTGTGGGTGTGTATACACGTCTGTGGGTGTTTATGTGAGTTGATCTTGACTTTATCGTTTTATATTTATAGAATCTGAAGCCCATGATGAGTGTCAAGAAACGAAAGTATGACCTGTCTTATTTGAGTTATGGATTCACAAATATCGTCATCAACGGAGAAGAACGACCTCAGTGTGTTATTTGTAGTAAAAGTTTGTCAAATGATTCTTTGAAACCGACACAGTTGAGGAATCATTTGTTGAATGTTCATCCTCAATACAAGGACAAGGACAAAACCTATTTTGAACGTCTTGGGAATGCTGTCAAAAGGATGAGACTGGATTTAACAGGGGTATTCCAAGAAACAAACCAAAAGGTTACTGAAGCTTCCTATGTCGTAGCACTGGAGATAGCGAAGCAGAAAAAACCACATACAATCGGGGAATCAAACCTTGTTGTCTCAAGATGGCAGAAATTGTGTTGGGAAATGAATCAGAGAACAAACTTGCAGAAAAAACTTATCTCAGGTAACATAGTGAAGTAATGGCTCTGCCCACCCCCACAGACATTACGACAACCTCTTTTCAGAGACGTATTATTAGGGGAAGAACAATGTGGGTTTGTAGAAGGAAAGGGTACAGTAAATGCTGTGTATATGCTGCGAACAATTATCGAACGTGCTTTAGAAGTAAACAAGGATATACATCTTTGCTTTATTGACTACACAAAGGCTTTTGATAGAGTTAGACATGTCAACATTGTGGATATGCTTGCAGATCTACAAATTGATGGGAAAGACATTAGACTTATAAAAAACATATATTGGAAACAACAAGCTGCCATAAGGATTGATAATGAAGTAGGACAATATCAACCTATTAAGAGAGGTGTTAGGCAGGGATGTGTAATGTCTCCAGATCTTTTTTCCCTATACAGTGAAAATATTTTCAGAAATGTAGAAGACCTAAATGGAATCAGCATTGGAGGACGAAACATAAATAACATTAGATATGCAGATGATACAGTATTGATTGCTGTGGGATGTGGATTTTAATTCCTGAGAATGGTTCGTTAAAATGTCTAGGGGGTTTTATTGATTCTCTGTCACTGGTAAGAATGCAGGGTGATCCGGGATATTTACCACAAATCCCAGGAGGAAAGAGTTCCATCCTTGAAACAATGGCATCTGTGTGTAGGTTTCCCTTCCCACTTCATCACCCTTTAAATTAACTATAGATGCTAGAAGGATATTGATTGCTCACAACATATAAACAACCACTTGTTGGACACCACATTTACTTGATGTACACAACACTTTTGGACACACAGTTCAGGTATTAACTCAAGATCTGCAGTTACATATATATATATAGGTGTAATAAACACTATGCATTTTCAGACAGGCATGGGAATGATATGCAGTATTACAACATAGTACCCAGTGACCCCAGAAAAAAACCAGGTTATTACAAACAACATAACAACCACAAATTGAGTCTACTTTCATTTTCCCTCATGATTAAGGCAAATAAAGATATTAAATAGAACCCAACATAACATGTTTCTGACACCTTTTACCAGTCTCTCATTGTTAAAAATAATGAGTTGGTGTCAAAATACTATACCATCTATATACCATTGGAAAAAAAAACTACTGACCTGTTACCTTCAGAAAGAAAAAAACCAACATATAAACAGCATTTTGTACTAATTAAATTAATTAATCGAGTCTATCTCCTGGTGTGCGGTTATGGGTCCACCTTTGCTGTCGATTAGATCCTTTTCCCCATTATCTGGGTACCGAATTAATGCACTCAGTTATGTTCTTACTATTTAGTCACTGGTAATTGGCTGGTGCAAATCATACTTTATAATCCAAAATAGAAATTACACACAATCACAAATCCCTAGAATATTCGAGTACTCTGTTGCAGTAGGCTCGGTGTCTTTTTTTGAAATTTGGGGCCTCAGGTTGGTCTAACTTTCCGGAATTTCCACTTAAGCTCTGCAGAAGGTACTTTACCATCTCACCATACATGGTGCCAAGTAGACGTCCATTCAGCTTCTCTGCTTTTAATATCAGAATCCCAAGTAGTTCAACAAAGATTTTACACCCACCAAGTCGCGAGTCTATAACCCATGGCATTTAGGTTGACATTGGACCAGCAAAGAGTTAGTCGTTGTTATCTAGTCCAGGGTAGAACTTTATATGACTGAGAGGCATCTCATGGTAGTATCTGTGACTAGGGCCACAATTGATCTATACCTACATATATGCACAGATGAATGAATCCAGCACAGTAACAGGTTTGCAAACAATTGGATGATTCCTCTTGTTGGTTGCTGATGTAGAGACATTTAGTTGCTTTCATATGGTCTTTTATCTGATGGTGTTCAGGGTTTGGAACCTTGAGGTAATCTGGTTTCGTAGTTATGTTTCAGATGATATTAAGTTTGTACCTTGGTTGTATTGGCTTATGTGGTTCAGTGTCTTCTCCCATTTTGAGTTGGTGTTCATAGCTAGAACTTGGGGTTGCATGGCTGAAACCTTATTTTTGCCTTTTGCAGCTGTGAGATGTTCTTTCGAAGACTTATCCATTGTGGATATTAACTTGGTAATCCAACCAACAGTTGAAGGGCTTTCACTGTTGCTAGTTTTAGTAACTTGTAGGATTGTCCCATAGTTTCACTGATTTTGCTGAGTGATAAGGCTTATAGGTGATACTTCTCAGACGTAAAGCAGACGATACACTGTTGTCCGTTACTCTGTTGATCTTCATCTTTGTAGATTATTAGATCTTGAAGTCCAAATGTGGGATGTTCCTACTAAAATAGGACTTAATCACTCACCCCGTCAGTTGTCTTCTAATTTATCTGTTGCTCGCTATGGAGCTATTGAGCGCCGCAGTAAACATTGAGGTATTGCTATATCCAGACTATGGTTTGGACATTCACTTTATGGCTGTTTACCCAGGATCCAGTGTTAGTGATATAGTCCCACCAAATTCAACCACCACCTGCTTCTCTTCTATATAAAAGGGATGACAAGAATACAACACTAGCATTAACCTACTGTGTTATGGTAAAATGTTTACAACACAATTACAAACACAAATACAAAACACCAAGGGGAGAAGGGGAAAGGAGTGGGTGTCCATGTTCCACTGTCCCTCATTGCTGAGTAGAGCCATTCTGACTCTTCATAGTGAGTAAGGTATTTGCTCACTTATATTTTGTTCTGTTGTTACTGGGACTATTGGATGGGTGAAGTCATTCTGTCCATCCAACATGTTGATATTGTCTCTCTCATTACTTGAAGAGAATAGCCTATACAGAATCCCTGTGGTTTCTAATGCCGCGTCTTCATTTCGGCACTATAATCATCACTAGGTCAAGACTATTCACTATTGGCTTCTTAAGTACTGACATACACATGAATTCTTCTATCAACATCCTCATGTCCCAAGGTGCAACATTAAAATGTATATTCCCACAGTAATAAGTAACAATCAGAACAGAGAAAATTCTCATACCAAAAAAAACATACATGTACATTTCTCTGATATTAAGTACATGATAATCATACATAATAATCATAATGATGATGCAGGGAGCCTAGGTTTTTGAATTATCTTCATGAACTAAAACATCCATGTGCAGTCAAGCTGAAAAACATCTGATGGCTGCAGAAATGTGGTTTCTGAGGAAAATGCAAAGAATACCATGGACAGATAGAAAAACCAATGACCAAGTACTACAAGAGACAAATGAAAATCGTAGATTGATTAGAGAAATTAGACGTAGACAGTCAAAATTTTTTGGACATGTTATGAGAAGAAATGGACTGGAGAACTTAGTGACAGCTGGCAAGATCGAAGGGAACAGACCAAGAGGAAGACCGAGAGGAAAATACCTGGATGGCTTGGCCACATGGCATGGACGAGACAGGAACACTGAGCTGATCCACGACTCTGGTGATCGAGTGAAATGGCGAATCATGACCGCCCACGCTTTCCGGCATGGCACATGATTGATTGATTGATTATTTATAGTTAAAATTTATGTCAACATACGATAGTATCATATAATTAACTGACACTTTAAGGGGGGAAAGGAGGTGGGGGTGGGGTGGCCTCATATATCTCCCTATATTGGTGACGGAACACACATGACGTCATTCCAGGCATAAATCGTTTTGTAAACTGGTCCACAGACATTCGCGACTGTAGGTCGATGTGCTACTTCTGAACTGCAAAGACGCTGATACAGTGTGTCAGCGTGGAAGTCAAACAGATTGACAACACAAATTATAGCGACGTTTCGAGGCGCATTCGAGCAGAATGCCCATATTAAGAAATTATTCAGAAATCTGATTGCTGGCTTGTGCTCTCAACAAGTTTCCTTGCGAAAATGTGGAATCCTCTTATTAAGAAAGGATTGCCCTATCGATATCTGGCAGTGTTATCATGCCCGCAATCAATAATGATTCAAAAATATAACCTGGCTGCAGAAACCGTAAGGCTAGGAATGAAATAAGAATAAAGATCTTTCTCACTTTGAAATGTAATATCTGCGTGAATATGTTGTAGGTTCTTCTGTCCTTCTATCCATCATGTACCATGTCGGTAAGCATGGGCGGTCATGTTTTGCCATCTCACTCGATCACCAGAGTCGTGGATAAGCTCCGTGTTTATGTCTAGACTAGGCCACGTTGCCAAGCCATCCAGGTATTTACTTCTTGGTCTTTCCCTTGGTCTCTTCCCTTCAATCTTGCCAGTTGTCACTAAGTTCTCAAATTCATTTCTTCTCATAACATGTCCAAAAACTCTGGACCGTCTACGTGTAATGTCTCTAATCAGTTTACGATATTTATTTGTTTCTAGAAGGACTTGTTCATTGGTTTTTATGTCTGTCCATGATATTCTTTGCATTTTCCTTAGAAACTACATTTCCGCAGCCGTCATATGTTTTTGTTTCCAGCTTGCTACTCATTGTCCACGCTTCACATCCATACAAAAGTACAGGTTCTATGTAGCACTTCAACACTCTTTTTCTCGTTTCAATTGATATTTTTATTGGTCAGTATGTTTTTCATCTTGCCAAAAGCTACCTTCGCAATGCCAATTCTTGTTATAATTTTTTCAAGGCATCTCCCATCTGATGTTAAGACTATTCAGAGATAACTGTACCGATTCACCTGTTTAAGAATATGACCATTTATATATATATATATATTACATTGTGGTATTTTCTTCTTCCCAGTGACGACCATAATCTATGTCTTCTAACAATTCAATTCTAGCCCTAGTTGTTCACTGTGTGCAACAACCGCATCTACTAAATGATGCAGGTCCTGTTCATTGTCTGCAATCAAGACTGTATAATCCCCATATCTAATGTTAATGATGCATCGTCCACCAAAGTTGCTTCCTTCCATATCTTCTATATTTCTGAAAATATTTTCACTGTACAGGGGAAAAAAGATCTTGAGACATTAAGCATCCCTGTCTCACACGTCTCTTAATAGGCTGATATTGACCTACTTCATTATCAATTCTTATGCCAGCTTGTTGTTTCCAATATATGGTTGTTACATGTCTAAGGTCTTTTCCATCAATTTGTAGATCTTCAAGCATCCTTGTCATGTCGACATGTCTCACTTTATCGAAAGCCTTTGTGTAATCAATAAAGCAAAGTTCTTCTGTATAAATAGACAAACAGACGGGCGGAAGCATCGACGGACAAACAGACATACAGACGGACGGACGGATGGATGGATGGATGGATGGATGGATGGATGGATGGATGGATGGACTGATCGATCGAGCGATTGACAGACAGACAGACAGACAGACAGACAAACAGACTGACAGACAGACAGACAGACAGACAGACAGATCGATCGAGCGATTGATTGATACACAGACAGACAGACAGACAGACAGACAGGCAGGCAGGCAGGCAGGCAGGCAGGCAGGCAGAGGGACGGCTGGACGGATGGATGGATGGATGGATGGATGGGCTGGTCGATAGATAGATAGTAAGTAAGTGTGTAGGTAGATAAGTAGGTATGTAGGTAGTTAGACACTTAGGTAGGTAGGCTGATAGATAAGTAGGTAGGTAAAAGGACGGACAGGAAAGACAGACATATATTTACGCACGCAAGAAAGCGATCACGTAAATAGTACATAGGTGCACATGTGTGAGAGTGCGAGCGTTGTTTCGTCCCCACGTACAAATGCACACAACCACACATACACACTCACATACACAGACTCACACACACTCACACACACACTCACGTACAAACACTCACGTACAAACACACACACACACACACACACACACACACACACCACCACCACCACCACCACCACCACCACCGTTTACACCCTTGATATTACTTATCATATTATTATTTAAAATAATGTTTTTCGAATTGTTTGCTTGCACATGTATAGCACTAGCTTGCCGAAATTACAGCATCATTACGCAAATACCAGTATTTTATGACAGTTAGCATGGTCGTCATGAATGTAATATATTCCCGTATGTTATGATAGCCAGTGTGATATTTATACAATATTTACTATTCTGTTTACGATCGTGCCTACGAAATCTGTAATAAGTAGATTATGTAGCACGAGGAGACACGACACGTTTTCCGCCTGACTGAAAATTTGTAATTTTACACTGGAAGATGGAGGGACAGGCATCTGTAGTTATAAAAAGGTTTATGAATCTTATTTAGTCGAAGTAAAAGATGCAAATCATGTGCAGTTGGATTTCAGGAAGTTCTGCTAGTGGTGTCTCACTACCTTCCATAAGTTTCCGTGGATGCGACAGTTTTCCAACCTTCTCCTGAAACAAAATCACGCTTCCATAGGGGCACGCTGACATCATGGAGTTTGGTCAAAGAAAATCACTTCTCTCCAAACAGATCACAATACTTAGTTTAAAAACTAAGGCTCTCTTTCAGAAATAGGTATATTTATGTACAAAATAGTAACAGTAAACGTGGATTAAAGTCATCATCATCATCATTATCATCTTCCACTTCTGCCGTCAAGCGTCGTGGGGAGGAATAATTTGCGTTCCAGCGCCCGGTGGACGGCACTGGATAGTGTCATTCCGTGTGGTTGTACAATGTCTCTGATGTCGTCAATCCATTTTCTTCTTGGACGTCCTCGTGGTCTCGTCGCAGATGATCTTTGATGTAAGGCCAGTGATGGTAGTTGCTGATGTTGCATTCTAACGACATGGCCAAACCACTTGATCTTCTGTCTTTCAATAAATGTGGCACAAGGTGTTGATCCCACAGTCTGTCTGATAGTAGCATTTCTTACTCGGTCTCGGATTGTTAAGTTGGCAGCTCTCCTCAGGCATCTCATTTCGCAGGTGTTGATTTTGCGAAGGTGTAATTTGGATAAAGTCCAGGTTTGAGATTGGTGGATTAATGTGATTTCTAATAATGTGTCTTTTAATTGTTGCAGAGGTAAACTACAAGGGTCGGTGAGAAAGTGATGCACCACGCTTTTTTTTTTTTTTTTTTGTTCACAGCAAATAATGAGGAATCAAACATGAAATTGTGCACATTTCAAATTTGAAATATTTCTATTGGTTTCACATTATTTGGACAATTAGAACCGCTACAGTGATCAGTTAAAATTGACTTGGGTAAACAACTTGCGCTTAAGCAGCGAATAGTCATAAAATTTCTGGCTGCGGAAATAGGAGCACCGTCAGTCTCCCGGCTCAGAGAGTTAAAGCTTTAGATAGTCACGAGAATGATCTGCATGATCTTCCACGCTCTGGACGTTTTGCAATGGCTGCCAGCCCAGACATGTTTATCCTCGCTGCTGACATTATCCGTGATGATAAGCGCATTACAGGTCACCAGTTGGCATTGCAGCTGTCATTCAGCAAAGGGAGTCTGATTATAATTATTTAATCTTTTGCACATTTAAAGGTTTGTGCATGATGAGGTCTCACAAAGTCTCACAAACGAGCACATATTTTAACAATTTGTTCTGATATCTTCGAGCGCTCGGGTGCTAAGGTGGATAACTTTTTTGTTACAAATCGTTTCATTCGAGGAAATCATAACGTACAAGTTTGAGTCTGAGAATGAAAATGCAGTCAATTCAGTGGCATCATCCACTCTCACCAAAAAGAAACAAAAAACAATTCAAGACATTTTTGTCGACACAGTAGGTTATTATCACTCTTTTGGGACATTTATTGTGTGTGTGTGTGTGTGTGTGTTTTTTTTTTTTTTTGAAAGTGGTGCGACGAGATGAGACAATGAATTCTGAAGCCTTCATTACAACTCTCAAAAATCGCAATAAGTGGTTCCGGTGAGTTCGGCCTATCAAGAACATGGAACAGCTGTCGCGACAACACACCCTTACACAAGTCAGAAACCACGGGAGGCAATTATCAAATTGCGTTGGACTGTACTTCGTCAAGCACCCTATATCCCCCATCTGGCTTCCTCTGATTTTCATTTTTCCTGTCCATTAAAAAATGCACTTCGTGGCAAAGATGTGATGATGATAAGGGTGTGTTTCGCATTTACGAAATGGCTAGGTGAGCAGGATACCATTTTAGAAGCTCTGATTTCTGTATATTTAGAGAAAAACAATATAAATACAAGTTCCCCAACACCGATCTGCTGCACGTATTGTGAAGTGTTAGAACCACTACATATTTCTTGCCTGGGTGCAAGGAGGAATTGGTAGCCAATCTTTCCCTCATGTACTGGCAACGAATCCTCGTGCGACAGCGCTTACACCATTGTTTGCGCAACGCCCTAACCTCTATACTATCATGCACCCGCTATCTTCAGGAAAGGAGGTGATATTTATCCGTATCCATAAAGGATATTACAGCCTGAGTATTCATTTACACAGACTTAAAATGACTCAGGTATCTGTATGTGTGTTTGGAAAGGCAGACCAGATCATATCCTGTTAAAATGTTGTAAACTTCGTCAATTTGGAGCTGATAATTGACTGACAGGAATAAACATTCTCACACAAAGCTATTCAATTTTAAAAGTAGTTAAACGAGCAGAGGGTCGACTTTATTGCATTAGGTTTTATCCCAACAAGCTCACAGCCAACGGTCTGCCATAAGTGTCGCACAGAACACGACTCCGTAGCTTCGAAGAACCCGTACTCGATATGTGAATGACGGAGTCAGGAAATGAACCCACGAACTGCTGAGCACGTGGCAGAATGCTTAACCATATTGCGGCAGAGAATCCCCTCATCCTTTACCGACCAACTATTATGTCATCTCAACTAGCTCTCATTTACAGCCACACACATCCTGAATAGGGACGTATAACTTGCTATCAATTACAGCCACACACAACCAGAAAACTATTAGGACACATCAACATGCTCTCGATAAAAGCCATATACATCCACAAAACAATTAGGAGATCTCGACTAGCTCTCGGTCACAGCCACACACATCCAAAAAACTAATAGGATATCTTAACTATGTCAAAGTCACAGCCACACATATCCAGTAAACTATTAGAACATCCCAATTGGCTCTCAATTACAGCCACACACATCTAGACAACTATTAGGATATCTCAACTTATCTCGACTACAGCCACACGCGTCCAGAAAACTACTAGGACATCTCACCTTGCTCTCAGTCATAGCCACACACTCCAGTAAACTATTAGGAATCTCATTTAGCTCTTGATTACAGCTACACATCCAGTAAACTATTATGACATCTCAACATTCTCTCAGTCACAACCACATACATCTGGTAAACTATTGGGACATCTTAAGTAGTTCTCAATGTAAAACCGACACATCCAGAAAACTATTAGGGCATCTCAACTAGCTCTCAGTTTCAGCAATACACACCCAGAAAACTATATGGGTGTTTCATTTAGCTCTCAGTTACAGCCAGAAACATCCAGTAAACTATTAGGATATCTCAAATAGCTCTCAGTTACAGCGATACACATCTAGCAAACTATTAGGAATCTCAAAATGCTCTCAGTCACAACTACACATATATAGTAAACTATTCAGGCATCTCAACTAACTCTCAGTTGCAGCCACACACATCCACAAAACTTTTAGGATACCTCAACTAGCTCACAGTTGTGATATAAATTATTACAACCGCCAAGAGCACGAATAATAATTCCACCACTACAACTCCATTTTACGACAACACAACCAATAGCGACATTGGGCCGAAGAAGAGGATGAAAAAAATAGACTTGGGATTGGCTGCGACGTCATAAGCCCAAGTATGACGAAACTAAAATAAATATGGCGTGCAAGGCGGAAAACGGTCTATTTTGTTCACCAACCCAAGCACGGCGCAGGAGAAGATCTGAGATATCCGAGGAGTGATGGAATCTTCCAAATCAAATATATTTATGAAATGAGGATAGCATCAGCCTACAAGCAGACATCGCATTGGGCAAAGCGAATCCAAGTCAGATCCTGTTTAATACCTGTCGTCGACGTATTTGAAGCCATTAAATCAACATGAAGGTAAGCACAGTGCTATATTTTATATTACGTTAGTAAGTGATCCTTTCCCTAGAAGAAGTTGGTAAGTGGATGTGGTAACCATGTGGTTAGTTCTTAAGAAATTAATAAAGAGAGACTAAGTACTTTATTCAGATATCCTAGTTCATGAATACATGGTACTTGAGGTTAAACCATGAGGCAGGTTTCTTCTAGTTAAACAACTTATTTAATGTGTAAGCATTTGACCTAGGTTGCACAATTTAGTTCTTAAGGAGTTAAACTAAATCAGCAGTGACTAGAAGTTTGTGATTAACTTAAGATTTAGGAAGCTAAGAATACTTAGTTCAATAAGAAGAAACTATTTTACATGCGCCAACAACGGTAAGAGAAATTAGTGTATTGTGTAACAAAAGTACATGAGCACATGAGATGTAAATAGATTTCTATATGGATCATAATTGTTTGTGTTGGGAGAAAGCACGCATGTGGTGAGTCAAATGTATTTTCATTGTTATTAAACATGTGGATTTATCATTTGTGAGGCACATAATAATGCATAGTCATCACCCCTGCAAGTGTGGTTTTCTTGAAAGTGTACAGCTTTTCATTTCTGATGTTCATAGTGATGATATCATAAGATTTATGACTGATACTGAAATTTCAGGGAGTGGTTAGGTCCATCTAGATCCAGACCTGACTTTGTGAATGTAGCAGCTTGACAGAGTGAGGCAGCTGATATAGTGAGGCCAAATACTAGTCCAAAGCAACTTCCTGCAGATTTTCTCTACTAATATAGGACAGGTATCCCAGATGACTTAAGTTTTATATATAAGGAAAAATCAACCATTGAACCAATCAACTTATCCTGGAACGAAGAACACTCAAGGAAGTATAACATATATTCTACACTGCCTGATGGCGATGGTTTTTATAGCGGCACCAGCCAGGCGATATATATGTAGTTAGAAATGAACATGTACATTGATCTTGCTTTTTTTAATGCATTGATTGTTGTATTTTTATGACATTACTGATCAATACCACCATTTAAGTGTAATAAATTTGAAAAATAAGGGTCATTGTCTCTTTTGAGAGTTCTCTTGTCGTAGTAAAATTGTTTTAATTAACAATCCTAGATTAATAATTATTTAGTTGGTAGAGGAGAGGCAAGGAGCCACCAAAAGGATATTTTGGGTATTCAGAGAAAACTTTTCATTGGTTTCCTGGAGGTATTCCTTGGTTCTCCGAAACTCTATTTATGGTCTCAAGCCACTGAGCCAGTAACAGCTAAATTAATTATAACTGGCAGGATCACATTGAGGAAGAGTAACTTAGTATCTTTATCTCTTTTGTGGTTGACCCAACAACCATACATCCGACAACAGTTACAGCCACTCACACCCAGAAAACTATTAGGATATCTCAACATGACTAGATTACAGCCACGCGCATCCATCCATAACACTATTAGGACATATTAACTAGCTCTCGATAAAAGGCCCACACATCCAGAAAACTATTATGACATCTCAACTAGCTCTCGATTAAAGGCCCACAAGGCCCACAGATCAAGAAAACTATTAGGACATCCCAACAAGTTCTCAGTTACAGCAACACACAACAGAGAAAACTATTAGGATATCTCAGCTGGCTCTCGATTACAGCCACACACATCCAGAAATCTATTAGGACCTCTCAACTAGGTCTCAGTCACAGCCACACACATCCAGAAAACAATTAGGATATCTAAGCTTGTCTCGATTACAGCCACACGCATCCATAAAACTATTACGAGATCTTAACATGCTCTCAGTCACAGCCACACGCTCCAGTAAACTATTAGGACATCTCATTTAGCTCTCGATTACAGCCACACAAATCCAGAAAACTATTAGGTCATCTAAACTTCCTCCTCTCAGCCACAGCTATACACATCTAATAATGTATTAGGACATCTCAACTAGCTCTCATTTGAAACCATACATATCCATAAATCTATTAAAACATCTGAACTAGTTATGAGCTGAGGCCACACACATCGATAAATCTATAAGTATATTTCAATTAGCTCTCAGTTACAGCCACACACATCTAGTAAACTATTAGGATATCTCAACTAGCTTTCAGTTACAGCTACATACATCCAGAAAACTATAAGGATGTCTCATTTAGTTCTCAGTTACAGCCAGAAACATCCAGAAAACTATTCGAATATCTCAAGTAGCACTCAGTTACAGCCAATACACATCTTAGTTAGTTAGTTAGTTAGTCGCAGTTCCAACTTCACAGCAACGGGTCGGTCCCCATTATGCTCCGTTCCTGTGCCAGTGAATATCACACAAAATGCTCCCCACTGCCCAATGTGAAAAGTGAAAAAGACAGGAGTCTCGACAAACAACAGCCCGCACAGATATACTGTGCATAATGCCGCCGCCAGAATGTCAACACAATAGTCCCCCACAAAACACCCAGTTCATTTCTGATGGAATCGGTAGTCATTTTCCCATCTGGATATTTCCTAGATGTTCGTATACAAGTTCATCGTCGATGGTAGTGGCAGTCAACCAGAAGCCCAGCAGCCACGCATTTCTGCATAAGGCAAAAACCGGTCAACTCTGGGACATAGCCATCTGCCATCGCTGTGAACATGCAGTCACGTTCCAAAAGACCTCGGGCAGATTCAAAAGCATTTCACACGAAACTCACAGCTCACAGTGTCGCGCCACGCACTCACTCAGTAGCGGGGCGACGGAACCATCAAGCCTCCTTAGTCGCCTCTTACGACATCTATTACACAATTTGGTTATCTTAACATGCTCTCAGTCATAACCACACACATCTAGTTAACTATTGGGAGATCTCAACTAGCTCTCAGTTACAGCCACACACATCCTGAAAACTATTGGGATATCGCAAATGGCTCTCGATTACAACCACCCACATTCAGAAAACTATTAGGACATCTTACCAACGTCTCAGTCACAGCCACACACATCCAGAAAACTATTAGGATATCTCAAGTAGCACTCAGTTACAGTCATGCACATCTAGTAAACTAATAGGACATCTCAACTAGCACTCAGTTACAGCCAACACGTATGGTAACCTATAAGGACATCTCAACTAGCTCTCAGCTGAGGCCACACACATCCAGAAAACCTCAACTGGCTCTCGATTACAGCCACACACATCCAGACATCTCAATTAGCTCTGGATTTAAAGTCCACAAATGATCCCATTATTGACAGCATCTCTAAACATGCATAATTGCAGGTATCTTTAGTAAGTAGGTACAACAGCCTTTTACACGCCATAAGTCGCACTGGGTATATGGTGCCAAAAGCACATTTCCATAGACCCATTTGGCACACGGTGGGTTATGTGGTCAGTATCATATCCCAAGATATTTCCTATACACATTTTAGACTGGGTCAACCTGCGTCGACAATGTTTAAACATTCGGAGCCACCACTTTGCGGATCGAACCCATGAACCCCGGGCCAGCAGTCGAGCGTCTAGCCACTACTAGACTCCCCGCACAACTATGCGATGTCTAATTCACGAATTGAAAATACGTGGGTCTATTGCTTTAAGATGTGTACAGACAAGCTGATAAACATCTGATGGCTGTGGAAATGTGGTTTCTGAGGAAAATGCAAAGAATGTCATATGCTGCCAGAAAACCCAATGATCAAATCCTACAAGAAACAAATAAAAACCATAAACTGATTAGAGCAATTAGACGTAGACAAGCGCAGTTTTTGGTCACTTTATGAGAAGAAATAGATTCGAGAACTTGGTGACTACAGACATGATTGAAGGGAAGAGGAGAAGGGAAGGCAGAACAGTAAATATCTGGATGCCTTGGCGGCCACGCGGTATGATCGAGACAAGAACACTGAGCTTATCCACGACTGGTGATAGCGTAAGATGGCGAAACATGATTGCCTACGCTTATCGGTATGGCATATGATGATGATGACAGAATAATAACTAGTAATACTACATGTGTTTTTCTGTATTGTATATTATATATTGATTGATGAGGGTGGGAGGAGGAAAGAAGGAAGTAAGTAGTACGGTATGGAGGAATGAAGAAGTGCTATGAAAGAGGGAAAATGGAGGAGGACGTTAGAAAAATCGAGGAAGTTGATGATTGATTTAGAAGAACAGAAAGAGAAAGGTGATACTAGAGTAAATGGTTGAGGCGAGGAAAGAATGAGGAACGGGCTTAAGAAAACAAACATGTTTTAGCAGCAATCGTGAAATAATAAGAAAAATAAAATAAAAATCCAATCCCAGTGACGTCATATCTAGATACAATAGTGAACACTAAATGTAAACACCCCCCCAATTTACTACATTTACGACGTTCGGCTTACGTTTTTATGCACGTATGAAGATTTCCAATTTGATAAGAAATGATGGACCCAATCCTTCGCGCTGGGGATGTCAAAGATGAATGGGGACGTCATGTATTCCCCACAGAGGAAATTTGCTCGTCAGCGCGCGATCCCAACAACTGCGCACAGCACTGGGAACTAGTGACCGTCCGTCCCGCCAGCTGCAGTCGGTTACAACATGGGGTTTTGACGTAAATCCGACGAATAATTAGAACAGTGGATGCAGTCTGCTATCTCCGGGACTTTAGTTCTTCCATTTATTAGTGTCATTATGGGCGGCCGTAAGTCATTGCAGTTCTTTTTAAAGTGAGCTGCTGTGTTTGTGAATTACTCTAGTCAGTCAAAGCGATGTGTCCGTTTTATGTTAATGTATTTTACCATTCCAAGAGCAGTGGCAAATCCTTTATAATAATATTAAATAAAACAGATATTTATTAGTGCAATATTATTCAGTTTAGTTAACGCTAGTAAACTTTACAATAAAGTTAGCAGTTGCTTGGTATTTCCATAAACAGTAAGCCTCTATAAGCTTAACAGTTGTTTCAATTTTAAACTGATGATTTCATTCGTGTTCGCAATTACAGGATGCATTTTTCGAAAGAGAATATTTGTACTGTGTGTGTGTGTGTGTGTGTGTGTGTGTGTGTGTGTTTGGGTGTGTGTATGTGTGTGCTTGGGTGTGTGTGCATATATGCATGATTATTTTGTCCAACCAGTATAACGCTAGGACCGAGACTCATAAAAGTTGATACCAGTCTCGTGTTAGAAAGACGTCGGAAGGAAACTGGTCAAAATATGTTGTCACCTAGAATATGTAAGGCTCAAGACTTCACACCCCAAATTGTATATCTGCTACAGGATTACTTTTACGTTTACACACACACACACACACACATATATATATATATATATATATATATATATATATATATATATATATATATATATATATATAATATATATGTGTGTGTGTGTGTGTGTTGTGTATGTAAAAGTGTGAGTGTGCGCGTAAGTTCGGCTTGTGTGCTCGAGATAGAGGGAAGGAGGGAGAAGGAAAGAAAGAAAGAACAAGAGAGAGAGAGAGAGAGAGAGAGAGAGAGAGAGAGAGAGAGAGAGAGAGAGAGAGAGAGTGAGAGAGAATGCATTTTATAAACTTAAGATTGTAAGGTAAATAATGATATGTTTTAATGTAACCCCTATCTTAAGCAAGTCACTGGAGGTTAGAAAGAAGAATGAATACATGTAGCACAGAACCACTTGTAACATGTAGTTGTTATCCCTAGACAAGTAGTAGTTAAAGTAAGTAACTCGATCTTTTACAGGCCCTAAGGCACATTGGATATATGGTGCTGGTCACATGTTTGACATTGCATAGAAAGTTGTCAGTATACCCGGTGATATATGTTGTAGGCCTGGCCACCTATTGCTCTGTGCACCCGGGACATGTTATTTGTCTGTGTGTTACCTGTGAAGAAACACTGAGAAAGTGAACATTTATAGGAAGTGTTAGATTTGAACCCATCTACATAAAGTGTAATTGTATAACTAGTGCTAGATTTGAAGCACAAACAGAAAGTGTAAATTTATAGTTAATAGTATTAGAACTAAAGTAATTTAGTGAAAATGTACATTTATAGTTAGTCGTAAATGTACAACGGGCTATAGAATGTGTATATTCGTACCTAGTCTTAAATATGAATGTATAGCTAGTGTTAGATTTGAAGAAATCTACATAAACTGTAAATGTATAACTAGTGCTAGATTTGAAGCACATACAGAAAGTGTAAATTTATAGTTAATAGTATACGAAGTAGCCTTTAGCAAGATGAAAAACATTCTGACCAATAAAAAGATGTCAATTGAAACTAGAAAAAGAGTGTTGATGGGATGCATAGAGGCTGTTCTTTTGTATGGATATGAAACTTGGACAATGAGCAGTCAAGCTGAAAAACATGGCATCAGAAATGTGGTTTCTGAGGAAAATGCAAAGAATGCCATAGACAGATAGAAAAACCAATGACCAAGTACTACAAGAGACAAATGAAAATCGTAAATTGATTAGAGAAATTAGACGTAGACAGTCACAATTTTTTTAACATGTTATGAGAAGAAATGGATTGGAGAACTTGGTGACAACTGGCAAGATCGAAGGAAACAGACCAAGAGGAAGACCGAGAAGTAAATACCTGGATGGCTTGGCCACATGGCATGGAAGAGACAGGAACAGGGAGCTGATCCACGACTATGGTGATCGAGTGAATTGGCGAGTCATGACCGCCAACGCTTTCCGGCATGGCACATGATTGATTGATTGAGTATAAGAATTAAAGTAATTTAGTGAAAATGTACATTTATAGTTAGTGTTAGATGTGAAACAAGCTGTAGAATGTCTATCTTCATACCTAGTCTTAATTATGAAGTAATCCAGAGAAGATATATCTTTATAACTAGCGTTAGATGCAAAACCACGTTGACAATATGTACATTTATAACTATTGTTAGTTATGAAGGAACCACGGGGAAATATATATAACGTAAACATAATTAGTCTTCATTTATAATTTTCAATATTGTTAATATTTTCCTCGGTAAAGGAAATACACTTCATAAATGATGAGTCGTCAGTGGAAAATAATATCGTTTGAACACTTATAGTGAGAACTGTGTCTACTTGCTGCTTTCTTTCAACATTCACAAATGCATTCCGATGTTTCCAATTTGTGAAGAATGAAAAATCAAACGGCCTATCTCGTTTACGTTTTCATAATTTCTCTTTTATACGGTGTTGTCGAAGGACAGAATGCTCGCTACATTTACACAGATGAAGGTAAGTACTTGCCTTATGTGAAAATACAAATAGATGTACCAGTTTTAAAGAATATATTCAACATCTTGTCAAATAGAATGAATATTAACAATATTGTTCGTATAACACTATTAAACTCTTATTCTCTCTCTCTCTCTCTCTCTCTCTCTCTCTCTCTCTCTCTCTCTCTCTCTCTCTCTCTCCCTCTCTCTCTCTCTCTCTTTCTCTCTCTCTCTCTCTCTCTCTCTCTCTCTCTCTCTTGCTCTCTCGCTCTCCGTACCTCATATGTGTGTACGTGTGTGTATGAGAAGTGTGTGAACCGTACCTCATACGTGTGTACGTATGTGAAGTCTTGACGCATAACCTAATAAGTCGTTGGCCATTGAATGTTCTTCCCAGTAACCTAGAAAGTATTCGGGGTGCTGGATGTACTCCTCAATAACCTTGGATGCTAAATATCCCTACCAATAACCCGATAATTGGTTGGGCATTGAATATTCTTTCCCATACCCAGGTAAATTGTTGAGGCATTGAATATCCTTCCCCATAATCTCCTAAATGATTGGGGTATTGATTGTTCTTTCCCACAACCTAGTAAGTCGTTGAAAAATTACTTGTCCTTACACATAACCTAGAACAGTGGTTCTCAACCGGTGGAGAATTCCCCCACCCCACACACAGGGGGGAATTTTAGGGTTTCCATGGGTGGGTGGGGGGGGGGGGGGTTAAGATTATTTCAAGATCACGTCAATACAAGAACCGATTACTTAATATTGTTTTCTCCTTCATACTTAACTGTTTTGTACGTCTTACCCTTCTGAAATTCATTTTATAACGTAAGTAGACCCGCAAATCACATTTTATGTAGACGTCAAGACTTGTTTTAGTATGTGCTATTAAATTTAGCTTCCATTATTACGTATACTATGTAGAGGGGGGGGGGGGGAATTTTTAGGGAACAAATACAAAAGGGGAGAATGACGTTCTGAAAATATGGTGAAAAGGGGGGGGGGAGGGGGTAAAAATCATCTGAAGCATCAGTTTCCGCCACTGTGTATCAGCTCTTTCTATGGTGTTTCTGTCCGAGTTTTAAGCATAATTGCTAAGATAAAATGTTGTCTTCACTTTTGCCATTGTTTGTGAAATTGTCCCTATATGTGTATCTTTTGGCTCTCCAATGTGCGCACACTTGCACTGACACTTTGTGCTTTTGCTTAAACAGTTGGTCCTATCTATGATTGATTGTTGTCTGGGAATACACTATATCATTTGGTAAATGACACAATATAACAAGAAAGAAAGTAGGAGATATATCCTGAACGAACACCATTAATTTAATGAGATACATGCATAGATTCTATATCACAAGGTCTCACCTGAGCAGTAGATTGGAGTTTGTTGACAATGCCTAAAATCTGAAAAGAGACATTACAAATCTAAGCCTAACCTATGTCTACTTGTATGTTCTATGTTGAATTATGACCTGGATACATCCTAGCATGTCTCACAGTCAATGCGAAACTCCAGTATTGTAGATACCGCTGGTTTGTGGCCTTGGAAAGTACAGGGGAAGCGATGCGACACAGTCATGTGAAGATAATACTTTTCCACCGGGTCAGAAGATTATGCTCCACACCAGCTTCCGACTCAAGCGACCTAAACGCCAATGAATGGGACTGAAGAGTTAAAACTCATCTGCCAGAGGATTCACGACCAACTGACCCTCTCAGTAATGCACCAGTAAGTGTTTGCCGAGGTCGAAGATCGCTTGCGGTTGATCAATGACGAGAAACATCCCTGAAGTAAAAAAAAAGAGGCAGAATTACGCGAGGAATGTTAAGAATCACATCGACTGACAAATCATGGAGAACTGCAGAGAATAAATTCAAGGGTGAAAAACTATTGTCGATTGGTATTGTCTTAGAAACAAGTAAACACTCATCACATATATTATATCAATAGAAGATTGGCTGATTGATTAATTAGAATCGACGTGTTTTCGAACTGAGTATGTGTTCTCAGGCGTCGTCCTTGCCAATAATCACCAGCTAATATTACACGAGATGACAGAGGTCTCAAACGGATTTATTCGCCTACTCCTGTATCCTTTTGTAGCAACACGTCATGTTGGCACGTACTACACCACTCTCTCTCCCCTCCCCCATCCCCCCGATTGATTTTCTTGAGACCATTAAATCAGCTCGTTATCTCCACCTCCTGCATCACCGGAACAGATGATCAATCAAAGCGCTTTAAGAGGTGATATATCTGCATAACTTGAACATTCATACACTAGCCATCCGCAATGAGGTAAATATTAGGAATCGCATCACAATGGTAACGCAGGTGTATTGAGTCTCAGGTAACCACCGACGTCCTGCAGGCTGCTCTATTGTCGCCTTCATACTGGACGCAGTTTCTACATAATTATCACAGCACCCTACAATGACAGGGCAGCGTGATCAAGAGGTTTAAAACTCTTGAACCTAAACTTTCTCTGCTGACGGCGGCGAAGTGAGATAATTTCACACACCGGTCATTATACTTAAACGATGGCTATTCGGTCATAAAGCAATGGGCAACTACTGAGAGTAAAATTGTCTACTAAATCACAAAGATCCAGTAAAGGCTGGGATTGATTGCGACGTCATGTAAGGAACATACAATAGTTTACATCTATACAA